>ML662445.1:4274317-4332595 GCA_007570785.1 Antilocapra americana | reverse complement strand
AAACTAATATATATATATATATTCTGAAACTGACTAAAACTGACACCAGAAGATAAAGTAAAGATTGAAGGAAAGGCAAAGAAAAAAGCTGTTAGAAATATTTTTGTGCTGGAAATCTTGGTGCAGTTAGGTTTACTCTGTCGTGGGGAAGAGTACCCACTGTTGGGGAAGCACGTTAAATATGCCGAGTACCTGCCAGTGCATCACAGCCCCAGTTGCTCTGCCAGGGCTCAGGTGTTTCGCTGGGTCATGACTGCACACCAGGCCATGGACCACGTCCCATGGCTTGAAAGTGAAGTCACCGTGCCCGGGCCCAAGCGGGGAGATGTCACACAAGGTTTTGACCAAACAGCACTAACTCTCAGCACGTGTTCTCCATAAATAAACTTGCAACAAGTCAATGGTAGGTGCTCACTGACTGAAGATGCATAGGAAATGATCTTGCACTTTTCAGGGTTCCTGAAACACATCCACCATCGTCCCCTCTTTGATTTTAAACCAGCGTCACAGTTTGTCCACACAGAACAAGGTCAGAGACAGCCTGCCTCAAAAACACAGCCAGCAGTTCTATGAAGCTTCTAGAGTCCAAAACTCTTTACAGTAAGAGAAAGTCAATCATCTGACATGTGCTTTGCAGTTCTACCTATGTGTCTGATTTCAGAGCTCTTCAAGAATTCCTTGATGAGAACCATGGGTACTTGAAACTCAGTTGGGATGTCTTGTGTCTTACACTTTACTGCTGGAAACAAGACCCAGTGAATTAACTTCTACGTGCTCAGGGCTCTAATCAAAAAAGGTCCTTACATTAGAAAGTTAGCCTTGACATTATAAGACTAAACAGAAGCACATTCTTTGGACTTACGAGTGTACTTTACAAATATTATAGAGCCAAGAGCTATTTACTATGTACTTCTTATGGGCAAATCACTGCTATGCAGCGTAGGTGATACAAAGAAGCGAAAGATTCTCATCTCTATCCTCAAAAAATAATGAGCTGAGGACAGACAGGTGGTTGATGTGGGTTGGGGGGGGTGGCAGGGGAGGTAAAATGGGTGAAAAAGGTCAAAAGGTACAAACGTCCAGTCATAAAACAAGAAAAAGTCCTGGAGATGTAATGTACAGCATAGTGACTACAGTTAACAATATTGTATATTTGAAAGTTACTAAAAGAGTGGATATTGAAATTTTCCATCAAAAGACAAAAATGTGTAACTCTGTGTGCAATGAATGTTATACTACAAGTATTGTGGTGATCACTTCACAATAAACACAGATATCAGCTCACCATGTTGGACGCCTGAAACTGATATAACATCCAGGTCAATGAATCTTCAATGGAGGGAACCGCATGCATGTGTTACCAAAAGGCACCCAGAAGACAGGAGCTCAAGTAGAATACAAGGCTCAAAGAGATACAAAATGGGAGTTCAGGTCATGGTTGCTAACACTAGCGAGTGCCTCTGCCTCATTTCACAGAATACCGAGAGCACAGAGGGAGAAGACCCCCAGGTGGGATTCTTGAAGGAAACCATCAAAACTACCCCATGATGGATTGGCGGAATGAGTGTTGGCACGCCAAAGGACAGCAGGATTAATTAAAAGGGGTTCTTGGATTTCCCAGGTGACGCAGTGGATAAGAATTTGCCTGCCAATGCAAGGGGCATGGATTCGGCCCCTGATCCAGAGAGATCCCACACTCTGCAGAACAACTAAGTCCGTGGGCCACAGCTATTAAACCTGTGACCTAGAGCCTGCAAGCTGCAACTACCAAAGACCAAGCACCTAGAGCCTGTGCTCCAGGAGAGAAGTCACCAGGATGAGAAGCCACACACCGCAACGAAGACTCGGCGCAACCAAAACTAAATAAATAAATTCATTTTTGAAAAAGTGAAAGTGTAAGTTGCTCAGTCGTGTTCAACTCTTTGCAACCCCGTGGACTATACAGTCCCTGGAATTCTCCAGGCCAGAATACTGGAGTGGGTAGCCTTTCCCTTCTCCAGGGATCTTCCCAACCCAGGGAACGAACCCAGATCTCCCACAGTGCAGGTGGATTCTTTACCAACTGAGCTATCAGGGAAGGGGGGCGGTTCTTAAAATATATTGTGACATGGAAATACATACCATTGATACAAAGGCCAATAACATTTGACCTGTTGAGCAGAATGTAGCTCTTCCTCTGATGCTCTGATGCATCACAAGCTGAGAAATGGCCCCAAAGACTCTGAAAGACCCACTCTGATCCCCATCCACCCATGTGACCCCACCAGGTAGGGCAGTCATGGCTCTGACAGGTACCGGGGAGTGGGGAGCATGTGATTGTTGATGTGTCAACAACCTATGTGTCCTAAGAAGGGAAGACAGCCAAGTGTTCAAAACTCCATCGCTTTCACAGATGCCACTCACAGGTATGCTGATGCTAATTCTGAAACTTTCAGGATTCTGTAGGGCAACCAAAGACATTAGGTGAAGCTCTGGTACCATCCCTAATTCCTGTTTCCCAGATGCAGACCTGGTCTCAATCTAATCTGAAAACTTCATTTCTGATTGCACACTAAATCAACTCTTGAACTAGACTGTGCAAATGGTTCCTGAAAAAAATACATGTCCTGGAAATATTACATACATTAAACGTGCAATTTTTATGGACAAGTGTACATTGTAAATATATAATTGTAGAATCCCCAAAAAGCAAAATCTGATTCTGGGCGTAATTCAGTAGAGGTATGAAAATTCCACTCAGTGTTTAATTTTGTGCTTTGAAGTCATGCATCACCCTTTTCTCTCCGGGTAATTATGGCTTTGTTTGTCTCTTATCATTACCAGCAAAAGTCCCCATTCTTTAATTGGATATTAAACATGTAGTCACAGTCCAGAGAACACATAAATGCTTTTCATAATGCTGGTCATCTGGAGCTTCAGCATACAAATTTCTGGCACAGCATTTGACGTTTGATTGAAACCATAGAAGTGACATTTGTATTTAGTTAACTTGAGGGGTTTGCCGGACCAAGGACATTTGGAGTTTGCCTTCAGCAATGAGCACCCAGCTGCCTTTCTGAGAAAGGAGGCAGTTACACAGACTGTTGCAGGGACGCTCCATAACCCACCTCGACATGGATCACATGGATTTCTGGGCAAACCAACAAGGTGGTGTGGTATACACTATCACATAGCAGGTGTCCAATCAGGACTTGCTGAATAAATGGGTAGACTGATGGCTTTAGCAGTTCAAAGAATTGTGCTTTAAAACAAGATAGAGCTTCATCCATCTACAAATCTAGTACCGAAGTCTTGAATGCTTAAAAATATATAAAACAACATTGTGACTGCTCTCTTTCACTCCATTGTCCTGTGAATCATCAACAAATATAAACAGTGTCAACCAGTAAGTAGTGACCAGAGTTTTAGAAATGTTCGTTTTCAAAGTACTGACCGAAGGGCAGGATGTGTGGGGGCATGAGGTCATATGGAAAAAAGCACTGGACTGGAAGAAACTGGATTCCAATCCAGTTCTGCATGAGCCGGCTGCGTGGCCTGATGAGAGTCTTGCAGAATTTTACTTCCTCGTCTATGAAAGCTTCAATGCTTTGGCCATCTAATGAGTAGAGCCAACTCACTGGAAAAGACCTTGATGGTGGGAAAGATTGAGGGCAGGAGGAGAAGGGGACGACAGAGGATGAGATGGTTGGATAGCGTCACTGACTCAATGGACGTGAATCTGAGCAAGCTCTGGGAGATACTGAAGAACAAGGAAGCCTAGTGTGCTGCAGTCCAAGGGCTTGCAAAGAGTCAGACACAACTTAGCAACTGGACAACATCTATGAACTAAAGCTAATAGGATGCTATGTCCTGCCTGACTTCCGCTTCCTGTTTCAACAGCCACATCTGTGATCAGAACCTGACAGAGGATCATTTCTGTCAACAGACTAGGGCAGGACCTGGGGGGAAGAAAAGTCTTGTCATATTTTCAAATGACTGCTTAACTTCTTTCCAAATTATCTATCTGAAATAAAAAGAGGAGTATTTCTTCGATAGAAAACTTTTTTTAAGTCAGCCTAAATCAGGAGGATCTTCTCTTGAAATCTGGGCAATAGCAGCATTCATTTCCTGCCAAATTCAAATGCCATTTTGAAGAGAGTTAAAAGATTACCAGCTGAGTTATGAAATTCATTTTATTTTACTTGTGGAAAGCCGCTTATAAAAAATTCACGACTATCTTCAGCTAATTCAAATTCCTGGACCCGCACAGTTCATATTTTAAAAAAATAAATAAGTAAACCCCAGGAGGAGGAAAACTCATTATCCATCCTTAGAATAGAGTCTGAATGACGATAAAACACAGTCATTTCACTGACTTATTACCATGTCAGAAGCAGCAGCTCAGGTCACCCGTTTGAGCTGGGAGTGGAGGCCTTCGGCACCAAACCTGGGAGTACAGGCCGCACACACCCAGCCGCCGGCCGGCGGTCGGGGGCGGGGATCGCGCAGGCTCCGCCCACCACGCCCCACACGCCCCGCCCGACCCACGCGGCCGGCCCGACTTCCGGCTCCGTCGGCGGGGCCGGGCTCGGACCTTGGCTGCTCGCGGCTGGTTCCCTTCTGTCGGAGGCATCAGCCCTCCACCCTGGCCGAAGGCAAACTAGAGGTGGGCCAGAGGTAGGCAGACTGTGTCTGCCACTGCCTGTCGGGGGTCGCGAGTCGATTCTGACTAGCAGTGTGTTTAAAATTAACCCGGAGACAAGCGTGCTGCCGTTGAGGCCCACGGAACGACACCGGTGCGGGGACCGACAGTCTGGGGGCCCAGGAGCAGGGCTGACCCTGCCAGGGGACGCGCCGTCGGGGTGGCCGGCCTTCCACCTTGGCTGAGAGCCTCGGACTTTGATCCTGCGCTTTGGTGGTGGAAGATGAGTGTCACTGTGCCCGAAGGACCAGCTGCCATCCCCCAGCGCAGAACCTTCCAGAGCAGGAATCTCAGTTGGGCCTAACGCGAAGCCCACCCTTCGCGGCAGCCGCCTTAAGGGCCTCCCAGAGAGCCCCTAACGCCGCAGCCTGGGGACCGCAAAGCCAAGCGGGGTTTGGACCCGGGCCTCCCAGGCGATTCGTTGTTATTTTATAAACTTTGCTAACTTACATATCTAATTTTTACATAGTGTTTAACTGGTTACGGTAGAGATGTACAATGAAATATTCTTCAGCCTTAAGGGAGAAAAGTCGGCCACAGGGAACGACGGGGATGAACTTGGAGGGCATCACTCGGAGTGAAGTGCGCCACACCCCAGGTGTCCAGTCAGCGCTGCTGGCACCAAGGTCAGAGGGCACACTCGTCCCTGAGCTCCATCCCGGGTCTGCACCATCCCCGACAAACCAGCGACGCCAGCCAGGACCATCCGTGGTCCCCAGGCCTCGTCCACCAGGATCGCTGGCTATTATTACCCCCTGTGCGAATTCGTTCCTGAAGACTTCAAGACCAGCGCCCTCCAAGGAAGGGAAACTATGCACGCAGCCAGTCTCCATGTTTAAAGGATTCATGTCCCGAGTAAACTTTTAAAGTAAGATAGTTTTTCAGAAGCCTGAACATTCTTTTTTTTTTTTTACTCCTTTCATTAAATGTGTTGGTTTCTCCATCTTTTTCAGGATATTTTCTTGACTTGGGGCCACTAGATGTGGATTTATTGCTTACAAAAACAGTTACATACTTGGAGTATAAAGGCTGTCATAGCAATAAAGAAACAGCAGGATTATCTGATGGTCTCTCTGCTCTTTATTCAGCCCCTAGGTTAAAGAAAGGAAACCAGGTATAATCCATTTGTTTTCCAGCAAATCTAAGGCAAATGTAACTACTTAATAAGAAGAGACACAGTGATCTCTATGCAGCATTTTCTTTCCTTTCTGAAACCCAAACTCCTCAAATGGTACCATGCTATAAAGAATTCAGAAGAGTAAGTGATAATATTTCTATTTGCCACCAATTTTCATAACAGAGTTGGGAGTCAGATGAAAAAAAATACATTCTTATGTCTTTATATTTCACTCCATTGCTTTTTTTACTATTCAAAAATAATTTGATGATGATAAAGAAAAACTATATAGAAGTTTTTCAGTTCTTCCCAAAGTAATGATGATATTAATTTATACAGTAGTACTTTTTCAATTTTTATTTTTTTAATTATAATAGTATGATAGCACATCTACAGGAGACTTGGAAATATACAGTAATACATTTCAGTTAAGTTTTTTCCATCTCCTAACCTGGTTTTCCTTAACACCAGATTTATTTTTCAAAACTATCTTCAATTCAGGACCCAATCACCAATATGAAAATCCTAATTTTCTAAAAGACAAACAGTCTTTGATTGCAGTGCTCAGAATCTACTGGTTTAATTAATGAACAGAGAATATAAGTAAGTTCATTAATGTGATTTCCCTCATTCAAGTAAAGGATGACAAAACCCACCAGCAAAGGACATCTAGAAACTGACTCAATAAAACCTCCTGCATTCCAACATGGACCATGCACTGGACTGAGCTAGACCAGGACAACCAAGGAGTTTACAGTCCAGCAAAGAAAAGAAAAAGACATAAACAGGCATAACAAAATAGAATGAAAACATGATGACTTTATGTAACGGGAATGCTTTGTTTTTGGCCATGCCTGACAGGTTATGGGCTTCCTTTGTGGCTCAGCTGGTAAAGAATCCACCTGCAATACAGGAGACCTGGGTTCGATCCCTGGGTTGGGAAGATCCCCTGGAGAAAGGAAAGGCTACCCACTCCAGTATTCTGGCCTGGAGAATTCTATGGACTGTATAGTCTATAGGGTCACAAAGAGTCAGGCACAACTGAGCAACTTTCACTTCACTTCACACAGCTTATGGGATCTTAGTTCCCCCAGCCAAACCCAGGTCCACTGCAGCAAAAGCACAGAGTCTTAACCACTCGACGCTAGGGAATTGGGCTTCCCAGGTGGTGCTGGTAGTAAAGAACCCGCCTGCCATTGCAGGAGACAGATGCAGGTTTGATCCCTGGGTTGGAATGATCCTCTGGAGGAGGGCACGGCACCCCCCTCCAGTATTCTTGCCTTGAGAGTCCCACAGACAGAGGAGCCTGGTGGGTTACAGTCCATGGATCATAAAGAGTCGGACATGGCTGAAGTGACTTGGCACACACACACACACCTGGGAATTCCACAGACATGCATGTTTTAACATTGTATGAATTTCTGGCCCAACTGATTTAAAAATACTTAGGCGTGAATTCCATTCACCAATGCAAAGGGGTGTTTGATCCTGGTTCCCAGAGAGCATCAAGGGCCTCAGTAAATTCTGTGCAACAGAAACCTTTTCCTGAGCCACAGCACCCTCCTGACAAAAGCCAGGATAGACTAATGAAAGCCCCCTCCCCCAAGTCAGTGAGAGATACCTCCCTTCACAGATGGAGACTCATTCTCGTGGAATAAGCAATTACAGGCCAACTGGTGCTCCATGCCCTAATACAAGCAAATAATTATTCAGGAACATAATTGCTGTGGACAAAGCAAAGATGAATAGACAGCATGGAGCCAAGACGATGAAGAAAAATCAACTGGTCCTGGACTAAGATGGATGATTTTTGCTAGTTCTGTAGTTGGAAAGAATTGGAAATTATCAAGAGAGCCACCGTGATGGTGCAGACCTCTTTGGAGCACTTCCTGCACACCAGCGGTTCCTAAAAGATGAGGCCACCCATCTTAAACACAGACACTCACACATGCACACACACTCAGACACACACACACACATACATGCACACATTCATGCACACTCTCACATGCACACACATGCACACACACTCATATATACATTCATACACACACACATAAATGCACACATTCATGCACACTCATGCACACATGCACACACTCATATACTCATATATACACACTCATGCACACATTCATGCACACTCACATGCACACACTCATATATATACTCATATATACACACTCATACATGCACATGTTCATGCATACACATGCACATACATGCACACATTCATACACACTCACACATGCACACACACTCATATATACACTCATACACACACATTCGTACACACTCACACATGCACACACACACACACTCACATATACACTCATACACACACACACACTCATACATGTGCACATAGCTATAGTTCTGCCCAGGTTAAATAAGTAAATATCTGGATGTCTGATTCTATAGATGGGTTTCAGTCTTTCTCAACAGCATTTTGGTTATCTTCACAATATGCTGAGTTAAAGAATGTCCTTCAGTCTCCATTTTAGCCATTTTTGTGAACTTCATGAGCACAGATTAACATTAGCAATGAAAATTCTAGTAAACGGCACCCTCTTACCAAATTGAATGTGAAGACATTTCTTTTTCTGAGGGTCCCTCAGAACATGCAGGAAGAAAGAAAAATTTAAATTATTAACAGTATGCAGGTACAGAGATTTTATCTGCAAAATCCAATTTGTGGACATGTATCACTTTAAAGTCAGGAAGCAGAATAAACTCCCCTAGGGTTCATTAGTCCTGCAACAGCTGAAGGTGTTCTATCCACATCTGTCTCTGAGTTTCTATGTGATCTCTGAGAGCTGAGCAAGCCTCCCTTCAAAACCTGTGATCAAAAGTCAATAGTTACAATACTGAAAACCACATCTGCTAGGATAGGAAATATCTGATCAGAAGTCATGCCGCATCTTAATAATCTGAAATTACAGAATGTGATGGAATTGCTGTTGTATGTCTAACAAAAGCAGGGAGAGCACTATTTCCTTCCTGGAGCGTTATTCGTTTTCTGGAGGGCAGTTAATGCTTTTCAACACCCAGGACATAAATGATAAAGTACCTTTGATGGCATTTCTGAGGTTTGTCCCTTTGTCCTGTGATGCATGGATTTGCAAGACCCAAGCCCCAGGAAATCCACAAGCGCCAACTGGGGAGTGGATGTTGCTGCCATCAGCAAGGAGAGAACAAAAGACGCAAATAGGAATGTCAAAGCTCAAGGAATGGGGCTTTTCCAGATTCATTACACCGCCTGACCAAGGGTTCTGTCTGAAAATGAAGTTGATATTGATAACACAGTTCAAACAGGAAAGCATTTTCAGAAGTGACAGGTTATTTTTTAAACATAGTCAGGTTCATGCAAATAGAATACCAGGGATCTCCGTGGTCTAATGCCCAAAGTTACCTTCCCAGAAAGATGTGAAGCCTCTTTTTTGTTTTCAGGATGAAAAAAGTTTCTTGCTGGATATATTAATTGAAACAATTATGGTAATATTTTCCAGCAATACATAAATATTGAAATAAGTACAAGTCACCTAAAAGATCACCATTCTAAAACAACCACTGGTAACTTATGGTGAACACATGCTATACATTTCTCATACCCGCACACATGTACACACACAAATGTAATTATGTAAGATGATTTTATTTATATGGCTTTTGCCTCCCAACTTAGTTGTTTGTATTTTCAAAAACAGACAAAATGTGCTTTGCAAGTGTTTTTCTGTCATAATTTGCTTGTTTTCATTTTATATGTGGTATCTCTCTTTTATAGCTTCTGGTTATCTTTCTTAGAAATGTGTCCTCAATTCTTGTCATCTAAATTATCTCTTAATATTTAAATGCTTTTATCTTTAAGTTTTGAAATCATCTGAGCATTTGGTTTTATATATGAAGTAAGAGTTTAATTTTATTTCCATTGGTGGTAGCAACCAATTACATATTATACATATTATTAAGGAAATATTTAACAATTGTTTTGACGTGCTCACTTTGTCACATATTAAATTACCATGTATTGTGGCCTATTTCTCTTTCTCTATAATTTTTATTCTATTTAAGTCTGTGCAGTTAATTTTAATATCTGGCATTATTTTCTTGTTTATTTTCAGATGCTTATCTTCTATAGGAAGTTTTTTTTATCTAATCTTAAAATGTGGCTCTCATTAGGATTTCATTACCTGTACATATAAGATTTAAAGGAGTTGACTAATAATGCTTAGTAATTTAAAATTTCCATCCACGGTCAAGGTATTCACCTGTGCTTGTTCAAAATGTTTTTGTTCACCTTTCATATTTTTATAATTATTTTTCATGTTGATTCCTTATTTAAGCAACTCCTGAATATTTCATAACTTTTGTTATTATTGTGAATTAAAATCTTCACATTTTCATGATTTTCATGTTTAGCTAATAATCACTAATGGCTAAGAAACTCTTGATTTTTGTTAATTTTATAATTTTTTTTGAACTCAAACTTTCTAAAACTTTAATTTCCTTTCTTGTCCCACCTCTGTTACCCTCAAGATTGAGGAGGATCAAAGAAATGGATAATTGAAGCCTAGCAGAACCCACAGAAAAGCCCCTCTGTGCCCCCATTTCTTTTCTGTAAAAAAAAAAAAAAAATGTAAAAGGCTGTATTCTCCAAGGCCTTCCCTGAGTTCCAAACAGCAGACTCAAGCTAATTAGGGAAGTGAAGTGAGGGAATTTAAGAGTAAAGGAAAAGACTTCAAGCAATAAAAGTAATGGCTTCCCAGGTGGTTCAATGGTAACGAATCCCACTGCCAGTACAAGAGATGCTAGAGACTTCAGTTCAATCCCTGGGTCCAGAAGGTGCCCTGGAGGAAGAAAGAGTACCCCACTGCAGTTCTTGCCTGGAGAGTCCCAAGGACAGAGGAGCCTGGTGAGCTACAGTCCGTGGAATAGAATTGGACACAATAGAGCACGGTACAGTTTCAATAAATGTAATGACAGGTTAGAAGTCAGTTTAGGTTGTCTAGGTTTATTTCTCCAACTATAGTACATTCTATTACCGTAAAAATTCCTATCCTAAATCTATTTCTTCCTACCACATTGCCCCTTTAAGTGTTCCCACACCATCTTTGGAAACTTTATGTACTTTAGGCAGAACCAAGATATATTTAGTGTCTTTAAATATAATGGATCCTTCCTGAAGCACTGGGTTTGGAAAGGTAATATTTGGTATACCTATTTCTTTAATTAAAAAAAAACTTCTTTCATTTCAGAGTTATTATAACACAAATTACTGTCATCAACTGCAGGGCTTTGCTAGTTGAAGCACACTCTTAGATTAAATGGTTCAGCAAGATCTCCTATGATGTACTGTATCGCTTCACTCATGCCAGGATTTATTTCAATCTTTAACCCACTTTCAAGTGTAGGTAGCATTTTTGAGAAACTGTGATACACACACTGCAAATCCCCAGATCATCCTTTATTTGCCACTTCAACCTCAACACCATCCTCAGAGCCTAATAAACTGCCAGGGATTTGTGGACACATGGGTATTAAAGAGAGAACACCAAATGACATGCTGTAGATGATGAATTCTGCTGGGAAGTGTCTTTGCATTACAAGTGGTATGTGTGTGTGTGTATTCCCCTCTCAGTTATGTCCAGCTCTTTGCAACCCCACAGACTGTAACCCACCAGGCTCCTCTGTCCATGGGATTTTCCAGGCAAGAATACTGGAGGGGGTTGCCAGGCCATTCTCCAGGGGATCTTCCTGACCCAGGGCTCGAACCCAGGTCTCCTGAATTTCAGCCGGATTCTTTACTATTTGGGATACCCAAGAAGTCAAGTGGAAACACCTAGAAAAGCCAAAAATGAGATGGGGAAAAAAGAGGATATATATCAAGTGATTTTATTTTTATTAAATAGCCTAAGTGCAGATAGTTTCAGGCATTATAGGTTTAATTTAGAATTACCCTTACTATAAACACAAGTCTAAAATGAGACAGAATTGCATGAGTTATAAGCTTAAAATTATACTCATATAATTTTGGTAATGAAGTTTACACAAGTATAAATCAAAGGTGTTATTTTTTTCTCAAAAAGAGCCCCGGTATTAAAATACATTTGCTGGCTGAAAATGAACTCTTTTACTTGTAAAAACAATAATTAGTCTTTGTGAGGATTCTGTGATACTTATAATCTCACTAAATAGTAATATCTAGTTTTGTCTGACCTCCATATGTGTTGATACTTTGTAGACAGAGACAATGCATAATAATGAGAGAATTAAAGTCCAAATGCACCCCTACTTGACATCTACTTTTGGAGATATCTCAAAGGAACATCAGAGGGAAAAAAGGGAAGGAAAAGGTAGAGAAAAAAGAAAAAGAAATGGAAGGCTTTTATTCTTAAGTAACTACAAAGAAATGTCTAAGCCAGAATTTTAAAATGTCAAAAAAGACTTTGTTGAATTTGTTACAATATTGCTTCTGCTTTATGTTTTGGATTCTTTGACCTTGAGGCAAGTGCAATCCTAGCCCCCTGACCAGAGAATAAATTTGCACACCCTGCATTGGAAGGCCGAGTCCCAACCACTGGACCCCCAGGGAAGTCTCTCAACTAGACATTTGAGATACACTCAGTGGCCAAAGGCACATGAAAAGATGTTCAACCTACAGTTTGAAATCAGGGAGCATGACATCTCCAACTTTATTCTTCTTCCTTAAAACTGCACTGGCTATTCAGAGTCTTTTGTGGTTCCATGTAAATTTTAGAAGAAATTCTGTGAGAAATGCCAATGGTATTTTAATAGAGATTGCATTAAACCTATATATTGCTTTGGGTAGTAAGGATGTTTTAACAATATTCTCCCAGTCCATGAGCACAGTACAGTTTAATTTAACGCCTACTAAAGAGATGTTTTATTCTATAAGCTTTTGAAGCCGAAGACTATTTGCTTTAGTTTCTTTGTACACATAGTACCATGTAATGAGGAGAGTAAATGTAAGTGGCTTAACAATGACTGTTGTGTAAAAATTGTAAATCCTGGGTCTAGGAGAAACACTTCATTTACTGCTCCAATTTCCTGTTTATCATAGACATGTTGTGGGTTGTTTTGTTTTTTAACACCCTAAAGGAACACACAGAAAGACTTCTGTGGTGGTCCAGTGGCTAAGAATCTGCCTCCCAGTGTAGGGGACAAGGGTTCAATCCCTGGTTGGGGAACTAAGATCCCACATGTCCTGGGCCAACTCAGCCTGTGCTCTGGAGCCCACACACCATGACTAAGACCTGATGCAGCCAAATAAATTAATGAATTTTTAAAAATAAATAAATAAAATAATGGAACATAGAAGGAGGAAATTTCTGGAACAGCAGCATAAGAAGGACCACATACCTTTCCCCAACAGAACAATTATAACTGGTGAAATTTATTTTGAACAAAACAACGAATTAAAATCTCTGGAACTTTTCCTCAGGGCATATAGCAACTAGAAAAACATTTACGTAAAAATGTTTACTAAATCTCAGTAAAAACAGCCAGACTCTGCATTTGAGCTACAACCCAGCTCACCAAGATGGAAATTGATGCTAGAAGGTGCTGCCAAGGACTCCCTCCCCTCAGCTCCTAGTTCAGAGCAATGAAATCCTGCAGAGAACCCCAAAATACACAAAGCAAAAACTGGCAGAACCAAAGGGAGAAATTGACAGTTCAACCACAGTAACTGGAGACTTCAACACCCCCATACTGGGTGGAGCAATGGTCAATGTACACAATAGCTATACAGAAACTCAGCAAGGAAAGTGAAGATATAAACACTGCAAACCAAGTGGACACAACACAGCCACAGAGCTATGTACCCAACAACTCCAGAACACATTCCCTCCCACAGCCACATGGGAGTTTATCTAGCATGAATCCAATTTGTTGTTGCTGTTCAGTCGCTAAGTCACGTCTGACTTTTTGCAACCCCATGGATGGCAGCACGCCAGACCTCCCTGTCCTCCACTATCTCTTGGAGCTCAAACCTGATTGTAGGATGCAAAACAATCTCTGCCACATTCAAAGGACTGGAATCATACCATGGATGTTTTCTGACCACACTGGAATGAAATTAAAAGTGAATAAGAGAAACTTGGGAAATTCACAAATACATGAACAACACACTCTTTGGGGGTGATGAAAATGTTCAAAAATTGATGGTGGTGATCAGTCAAGTCTGCAAACACAGGGAGAACCACTCAACTGTATACGTTAGATAGATAAACGATACAGTATGTGAAACAGAGCTCAAAAAGTCTGCTCATAAAAAAAGGGACTTCCCTGGTGATCCAGTGGTTGAGAAACCATCTTGAAATGCAGGGGCTGCAGATTCGCCCCCTGGTTGGAGGATTAGGATTCCACATGGCATGGAGCAGCTGAGCTGATGTGCCACGACTGCTGAGGCCTGAGGCTCTGGAGCCTGTGTGCCTCAACGGAAGAGTCCAACGCACCACAGCATGAAATTGTGTGTCAGCAGAGGTCCCGAGTGCCACAACGAAGCCCAGACGCAGCCAAACAAGTGATATAAAGCTACAGTAAGAAAAGAACGCATGCTTCAATACACACTAACACACCCGATACCTTCAGCGATTGAAATAGATACGTGAAAAGGACCTCTTATAAAATAAAACATGGGAAATATTTATTTGCTTGAAAATAACCTTTTAGTGAGCAAGATCCTTTGTGCATTCAAAAGAATTCTGTTCTCTTAACTGTCATAACATTTCTCTGACCTGTGTGTGTGTCCTGAATGTTCCAGGGCACTTTGTTCAGATTAAATAAACACTAAATATGACTCATTCGCATTTGAGTTCAATTCATTTAAACCTTACAATGACCTTTTCCCATAGCAGGATAACAAAAAAGCCTCTAGAAGCGTTTGCAATTCAGAGGCAGAGCCCCAATACCTTGAAAAGAATGAAGAAATTATTCTGAAGTTACATAAGCAAGACTTTCTCTACATTGGAGAAACAATCTCTGAGCCTGTTACTATTTAGTTATGGAGGTAATAACACAGCAGATTAAAGCATCATTTTTGCATTTTCTCCTATCAGTGTTTTGAAGATAATCATAAAATTTAAGCAGAAATCTATGCACAAATAAAATCTAAATGGCAGTGTCTAATCTATTCCAGAAAAGCGCTCGATTCATACCAAGCTGTTCCCATTTAAAATCCTTTAAAAGGTCAGTCACAACAGGCAGAAAGTGGGAACCAGATCACAGCGGCCATTTACTGAACACTTTCCTCTGACCAGGCACTAGGCTCAGCATTTTTCACACATTATCTCATTTAACCTTCAGGGCAACTTCACAAAGGATGTTTCACATACTTCACAACTTCACTCCTATTTTCTAAAAGAAGGAACTCAAAGTCCGAGGTAAACAGGTGTGTCCAAGCCCAATACTTTGACCAGGATCAAACGCCAGTCCCTGCAGCGCAGCAGCCCATCATTACACAGCAGTACCAGGTACTAAAAAGAGTTCTGTGCATGGGTGCTAAGTAACTTCAGTCATGCCCGACTCTGTGCAGCCCTGTGGACTGTATCCCTCCAGGCTCCTCTGTCCAAGGGATTCTCCAGGCAAGAATACTGGAGTGGGTTGCCTGCCCTCTTCCAGGGGATCTTCCCGACCCAGGGATCAAACCCGCATCTCCTGCATTGGCAGGCAGGTTCTTTATCACTAGCGCCACCTGGAAAGCCAGAAATAGCTCTGATCAGTAAGTAGCCACTTCCCAAGCCCTCTCTTACCCTCTGTGCTCCGGGTGGAGTCCGTACCAAGGTCACGGGTGCGAGGCCTTGTACCAAGACCACAGGAATGGAACCCGGAACCAAGGTCATCTCCAGAACTGACTGAGCCCCATCATAACTGCTGCCAAAAGCCCCCCCGATCCTTACCAGCCAGCTTCCTGACCCCAAGTCAGGCAAACAAACGCACCCCGGGGCTCACCCTACAGCATCCTGACCAATCACCTAATGCCACCCTTCCAGCAGGAATCTTCTGTCCTGAGGCCACAGAAATGCACCACTAACCCATGGGAAGGGTCCGCTCTCCCCTGAACCGCTGTCCCAACAATGTCCAGCCGACTCCCCCTGGCCTGTCCAGAGGTCTATCCCCTTTGCTGAAGCACCCTCATTGTCTCTGCTCTTTGTGCTTAATAAACCCATTCCTTTCTGCAATGCTCTGTGTCTGGAAATTCTTTTCCAACCCCTGCTCGGATTGCCACCACACGCCTGGTCCCTGTTCCCACTGCCCCAGCCACCCTGGCGCCTTCCCGGGACCTTGCCGACTTCCCACAACTGAAAACTTGACAACGTGACCTTGACTCCATTTCTACCTTCCGACGGGTTGTCCCCATGCCCCTGCCTTGGGAGCCACTGGGTATTTTAGTATCACCCCCAGCTGTCCATCTCCAGAGTATGAGTCCCTGCACAGACTTGCTCCAGAGTCTTGGGAGGACACAGCTGACGACAGAGCCAACACTGCCTGCAGTCAAGTCTGCTTCCTCTGCACGTGGTCCTCCTCAGAGTCCGCCACACTCACGGCTGCGGGAGCAGGAATCCAGCTCTCGTCAGCACTCAACACAGACCCAGGGGCCCTGCAGTGCTGGAGCACCCCTCCTGCCCGCAGACCTGCACAAGCCCAGCCAAGTTAGGAGAGGAAATCCGAAAAAAGGCACCAGAGGGCTTGCCTGGTGGCACAGTGGTAAAGAATCCAGCTGCCAATGCAGGGGACACAGATTCGATCCCTGGTCCGGGAAGATCCCACCTGCCTCAGAGCAACTAAGCCCATGTGCCGCAACTACTGAACCCCAAGCACCCTAGACCCCATGCTCCACAACAAGAGAAGCCACGGCAATGAGAAGCCTGCACACAGCAGCTACAGAGGTGGGCCCTGATTCCTGTAGTGAGAGAGTCCATGCAGCCACGAAGACCCAGTGCAGCCAAAACTAAACCAATACAATTAATTTTTTTAACAAAAGAAGAAAGAAAGAAGGCATTGGAAAAACCACTCGCCACTAAGGGGTCTCCTATACAACGGTCCTCAGACTCTGTCCCAGAGTCCTAGAAACTGAAATTTATCTTCACCTTGGCATTGAGCCCCTCGTCTGCACTATTGGAATCTGCAGGGTCGCTGCGTGTCGTCCTATTCGCCAGAGCTCTGTGTCTCTCCTCCAGGAACACCGCTGCCCGACGCTGACCCTCAGGAAGCAACAATCCCGCGGATTCCCACAACACAGGCGGAGCTGACACAGGACCACGATGGCTGTGTGCACGCCCTTATTTTACTGAGCAGAAGCGCCGAGGTAAATCAGCCCGCAACCTTTGTCTTTGATCTCAGAAAAGCATTTGAAGATTAATTTAAACATCAAAGGTAGATCACATGAACAGAATGCCTTCCAACTTCTGCCAACTATTATATGATTCTTTAAAAAAAAATTTAAAAATTGAATCAGGTGTTTCAACTGAATTCACATCTAGGATTAACTCGCCTTCCCTTCCTCAAATTCTTTAAATCTCTGTTAGAAAGCTTTAAGCTCTTTAAACCTTTAAATCAAAACAGTGTTGACTTTTAAACACCTGAAGCTAAAATAAGCTCTGAAGAATTTAGAAAAACCTCTCGCAGCACATAGCTTATGCTTAGCCTTCATTGGATCTTCCAAGTTTTTCATTAAATTATCAATTTGCTTTTTCTCCAGAGCCTTTGTAATACATTTCCTGGATAAAAGCCTAAAATCTGAAATTCAGATTTATAGAAGCTTGTACACAATTCCAACAAATACACAAACACACAGAGAAATCCATGTGGTGCTCAAATTCTCAGCTCATGGTTTTTATGAAAATTTTGGCCTTGATTCCACTGTATTTGTATGCACATTTAATTTTCTTAAATGTATTCTATAACTGGGCACACATTCAAGAACAGACAATAAATACTGTTTTAACTTTAGTTTCAATCATCTTGGGCAAAATAAGATTATGAAATAATTTCTAAGAATTTAATGTTTCTTTCCTCAGATAATCTCTTTGGGATGATGAGATTATTTAATCTTGCATTTTAATCTCCTTTTAGTCTTAGGTATCTGAATTAAATTATTTCTTTGAAAACACATAAATTATTCCATTGTTCTGTTCTCAAAAGCAGGACTGCATTAAGTATCTCTCTATATCCATATTTCTAAAATAGTGCCTGCCTTACAGCAGGCGCTCAGTAACTAAGTGTGTGTAAAATGAGTAGCAATTTTAAAGGACTGGTCTTTGGAGGGAGGAAATAAGCTCATCCAACAAAACCCATATAAGAGTGTTAAAGCACTTTTATGATGCAAATGTGAGAAACTACATCTTTAGTAGGAAGTATTTACATATGAAGCACATGCCAACTTACCTAGCTTACCTATTTGGTATATATCCAGTTTTTTCTAATATTGAATATATCACACTAACCTGTTCCCTGGTGGCTCAGATGATAAAGAACCTGCCTGCAAAGCAGGAGACCCAGATTCAATCCTGAGGTCAGGAAGATCCCCTGGAGAAGGGTATAGCAACCCACTCCAGTATTCTTGCCTGGAGAATTCCATGGACAGAGAAGTCTGGAGGGTTATAGTAGTCCATGGGGTCTCAAAGAGTTGGACACGACTGAGTGACTAACGCTTTCACTTTTTCATACCACATCAAGGGCTTCCCAGGTGGCATAGTGATAAAGAATCTGCCTGCCAATGCAGGAGACACAGGAGATGTGAGTTCGATCCCTGGGTGCAGAAGATCCCCTGGAGAAGGGAAATGGCAACCCACTCCAGCATTCTTGCCTGGAGAATCCCATGGACAGAGGAACCTGGGAGGCTACAGTCCAAGGGGTCGCCAAGAGTCAGACACAACTGAAGCGACTTAGCAGGCACGCACGCACGCATACTGCCTCAAGCTTTAACATTTTCAAACTTCAAGACAAAACCAGTAAGTGTAGATGGAAAATCTAGGAGCACAGCACTGATTGTAATGTGGATCTGAGTTGGTCAAAAAGGAGACTGCATCTTGCAAAATGAAATTAAAATCCCCAGGAAACAATATAATGTTGATTTTTCAAAGTGAAGTTTGTCTTTACACAGTCTGGCTTTTGTGTTTTAATGTTTATCCAAGTAAGGTCTATGCACACACAACCCGATCTGAGAAAGGTATGGTGGTTTCTTCCACCAGTGGAACTTTCAGGAACTCAGGCCAGGCACTGAACATCTTGTTCTGAGATTCCTGGAAAAAGCCTTGCTCCCCAGGGTCCACACACACAGGTGGTGGTGGGGCCCTGCTCAGTGTCCGGCTGCCATGGCTGAGCATGCACTGAGGGAATACTTTCAAAAGCAGCTATTTGTTGTCAATTATGGCATGAAATTCCTGATGATCACTGCAGGTCTAATTTATTCATTAAAACATGAGCTGGGTCAATTACTGTCCTTCCATTTCACATTGCTGGGCTCAGGTCCTGTAAGGAGAGGAGGTGTCTTTCGTTTCACTCAGATCATTGCTTCATCATCTTAGGAGATTTCTTAGGAGGGCATGGCCACCCTAAGAAGGTGCAGAGCTCACTGCTGCAGGAAAGCCTCACAGGAGGGGGCGTCAGCCCCAAGGGGAGGGTGACACTCAGGCTGTGTCCTTCAGTGGGGCATCAGGGCCTCCACCCCGAGCTGGCCCCCACAAGGGCTCACCTGCAAAAGCAGCATTTCCCAAAGTGCATTCTGACTTTGCGCTGTGCTCCTCTAAAAAGAGTCACTCAGTCCAATCATTTGAAAACAGCCCCCTGGGGGCTCTAGAACTGATGTGAAGGATCTGAAGAGCCCAGCAATAAAGGGATTGGTTTCCTTTGTTCCACCGAGCGTGTTCGACATACTTTTTATATCCTAACACTTCTCAACATTCCACAGAACTCCCTTTCAGAAATATCAGAAGTATCTAAGAAGCTGCAGAAAGAACACATTGGAGCCTTTGATGGGGAGAAACATCACATCTTGATTTTCACTCATCACCAATTAGAATTTGTCATTTCCTTCCGTGATGAATGCAGGCAGCCCACCAAACTGAGGGACACCAGCACCTCTGCCGCCAAAAGAAGTCTTTACGACTTCATGGGTTGTTGCCTCAGCAGGCTCCTCTGTCCACAGGATTCTCCAGTAAAGAGTACTGGAGTGGGCTGCCATGCCCTTTTCCAGGGGATCTTCCCGACGCAGGGATGGAACCTGGGTCTCCCGCATTGCAGGCAGATTCTTTACTGCTGAGCCACCGGGGAAGCCAGAGAAGACAAGCCTGGTAGTAAACACAGTTATTGCATGGATTACACCCACTGGATAAAGGGAAGAGCCTGCCTCACCCCAAAGTATAGTCTTCCTTTTGAAAACGGGTATTGTAAAGCATCTATGTCTGGTCCCCCAGCACAGAGAAGGTGAATTAGAATCACGCTGAAGTAAAAACTTGAGAATTCCTCAAAATTCCCGGTTTTAGAGCACCACACCTGAGACTGGCTGTTGGCTCAACCAGCCAGCTGCCTGTGAGGGTCTCAGTTCAGAGGCACCGCGGAGCAGGGACACCAAACAAGTGAACTAGCCCATCAGCTTCGGCGCTAGCACTGAATCCAGCAATCTGATCTGTTAGCTGCTACGATGTCTTCACTAGTAGGAACACGCAGACTAACTTCTCTCATCTTAGCTGACCTGCACACACATGCTCCCCAGAGCTGAAAATACTGCACCCACCCCATGCTGAACCTTGGCCCACATGTCATGTCAGCAACATTTCCACTCTGCATGAGGTTTTGCTATTTTTAAAAGACCATGGACTTCAGAGTCCACAGAAGCAGGATCCAAACTATGGGTTTCCGCTGAACTCTGTACCTTTGAACAAATGACTTAACTTCTCAGAGCCTATTTCTTCATTTATAAAACAGGGATGATGAAAACAACAATACTGGATTTTGAGGATTAAATGGTAGAAGGAGGATAACTTACTGGCATATAGTAAATAGGGCTTCCCAAGTGGCTCAGTGGTGAAGAATCTGCCTGCCAATGCAGGAGATGTGGGTTTGATCCCTGTATCGGGAAGATCCCCTGGAGGAGGGCATGGAAACTCACTTTGGAACTCTTGCCTGGAAAACCCCACAGACAGAGGAGCCTGGAGGACTACAGTCCATTCCAAGGGGTCACAAAAGAGTCAGATATGACTTAGGGATTAAACCACAGCAACAATATAATAAATAAGAAAATTGCAAGAGTTTTTTCTAGTAAGAAGCTCTCCTTTCCCTATTTATTTTCATTACAGAAACAAGTTTCAATGTCATGTATATTTGCTGAAAATTGAAAATAGCTCAACCTAAAATTTTAAATTTATACACATCAGGAACCAACTCCACTGTTCTCCAGAAAAAGAAACTGAGACCCACAGATGGTGGTTGAGGTCCCACAGCCTGGTAACATCCTTTTACTCAGCATCACTCACACCACAGTCTTAAATGGACTTTCATCTTGATTTATTTATCATTTATCTTGCTAGGTCATCACAGACACAGTGATGTACAAAAAGACATGTTTTCACAGTATAATTACTCAACTTAGAAGGAAAAAAAATTTTTTTATGAAAGTAGCGTTTGAAAAGCCCTTGTTTAATACTCCTTGTCATCTGGTATATTTCATTTTTCCCTAATTATATGTACTTAGTGACTTAGAGCAAAATAATTCCCTTAACAAATAGGCCTTTTGCTCTAACTATATCTGTATGAGAATAGAATAAAAATAAAAGTTCTCTTGTGGTTTATTCTATTATTATCAAGTGTTAATTGAGAAGGCTATAATTTGCCTATTTTAGAAGGCTGTTAAATGAATTAGCTAATGATCGAGTACTTTTGACTTTAAAAACTAAATAATATTAATAGGAAGAAGAAAGCACTTCGCCCTTCTCCATTTCAAATGCCATCAACGGAAGAGGAGGTTAACAGAGAATGACACAAGGACCGTGAGTTAGAAACAGGAGTAACGGTAGGGTCGCGAGAGGTTTCTAACCCCTGTATGCTCTGTGCTTACAGAAACTATGCTGAGGACTAAAGCAGTGGCGCCTATGCGGTAAACGGTCAAGGGCTGGGACTCCCTGGGGCCCAGTAGTAAAGAATCTGCCTGCCAGTGCAGGAGACCCGGGTTGGATCCCTGGTCCGGGAAGATCCCACGGCCGCGGAGCAGCCAACCCCGTGGGCCACAGCTGCCAGGCCGGTGCCCTAGGGCCCGGGAGCCGCACCTACCGAGTCCCTGCCAGTTACTGGGGCCCGTGCGCCTCGCAGCCGGAGAGGAGCCCCGGCTCGCCCAACTTGAGAGAAGCCGAGCACAGCAGCGCAGACCCAGCCCAGCCAAATAAACAAAAGCAGTCAACGACTGAACTGCTTTAAGTCAGAATGCCGCTCTAACTCTCTACTGACGTGTACAAGCCACCCCAAAACTAACCAGTGCCTCCCGACCCACACGTCGTGGGGCAACGGCCGGGGTTCCCGCCCGAGAGGGCGCCTCAGTGTTCGGTGGGTGTGTCTCTCCTCTCTCCCTCGCGCTCCCTTCCTCCCTCTCTCTCTTACGCACGCAGCTTCCGGAATCTCTCCACAGCCCCTGGACCATCACAGCCCGGCAGTCGCAAGGCAATCAGATTTCTGACATGCTGGTTGAAGGCTCCAAGAGTTCCAGGGTCCGTGCTCCCCTAGACCTGGGTCCAGAAGCTGGCTTGGCATCCTTTGTCATATACTTTCAGTTAAAATGATCACAGAGCCCACCCAGATGTCAGGGGACATAGACTCTGTCACAGTCAAAGCACGTGTGGCCATGTTAAATCCGTCACAAATCTTTAAAGCAGTGGTTCTCAACCAAAGTGAACTTGTCTCCTAAGTAGTCATGTATGGATGTGAAAGCTGGACCATAAAGAAGGCTGAGCACTGAAGAACTGATGCTTGCAAACTGTGGTACTGGGGAAGACTCTTGAGAGTCCCTTGGACTGCAAGGAGATCCAACAAGTCCATCCTAAAGGAAATCAGTCCTGAATATTCATTGGAAGCACTGATGCTGAAGCTGAAACTCCAATAATTTGGCCACCTGATGCGAAGAACTAACTCCTTAGTAAAGACCCTGATGCTGGGAAAGATCGAAGGCAGGAGGAGAAGGGGACGACAGAGGATGAGACGGTTGGATGGCATCACTGACTCAATGGACGTGAGTTTGAGTAAATTCTGTGAGATAGTGAAGGACAGGGAAGTCTGACATGCTGCCGTCCATGGGGTCGAAAAGAGTCAGACACAACTTAAGTGACTGAAGAACAAGGGGTAAATAGTGATGTCTGGAGCTGTTTGTGGTTATCACATCAGGGGAGGTGAACACTAGTGGTTTCTAGTGGACAGAGGCCAAGGAGGTTACTGGACACCCAGAAACCCACAAGGACCATCTCCCAACAACCAAGAGTCATCTGGCCCCGAATGGCAATGGTGCCAAGACTGAGAAGTATCACTTTCAGGTGTTTTTCACAGTAAATGAGGAGTTGTTGTTAAACACCTCTCTCCCCAAATGCTCCTGGAGCAGGTTGGGTTTCAGAACAGACAGAATTCATCACTGAGGCTGCATTATTCAATGATTTTAATTCAAGAGGAACACTGAACTTCTGGTGCATGCTCCATGAAGTGGGCATAACCTGGAGGGGGGAAAGGGGAGGAGCAGCAGAACAGGCGTGTACATCATTATCTGATACAAAAAAGATGAAAGAAACACCCGAGACAAGGGGAGCTCCAGGATTCACCATCTCCTCTGTTTCCAACCCCTAGACACACAGCAGTGGATCAGTCAACATCTGTTGAGTGAATAAATGGAACCGAGCTCCTATATAAGGAATGGAATTTGAGAAAATGCCTAGAGCGACTCCTTGTTGGAAAGGGCAAGGGCCCTTGCTGCCTGAATGGTTTCCAAGGTGCCCCATGTCTATCTTGGTGTCCCCTAAAGGCAGAATCAAAACCATTTAGGACCTGGCGGATAAAAGAGATACAAAGGAGAACTTGGGTTCTCAGGGGGACGCTGGGACAGAGGTTGGGGACCCCTCCTATAAAGTCCCCCCATTTCCTTGGAGTGTAGTCTGTGTGATTCTTGGTTATTTCTCCACAGGGGTGAGCTGTTTAACTCTCATAAAAGGGCAGCCAGGAAAGGAGGATGTGATGACACTGCCTCCTGAGGAACAGAAGGAAGAGTTAGAGGGGAAGAAGAGAGAGACCAGGGCTCCAGGACAGCGTCCACAGTGGGGTCCCCACATTGGATAGAAGTGGCCTCAGATCAGAAGGGAGGGGACTTCCCAGGTAGCCCAGTGGTTAGGGATCCGTCTTGCAATGCAAGGCGTTGGATGCCCGGGCGCGATCCCACATGCCACGGACCAACTAAGCCCACCCACCACCACTGGAAACTGTGTGCGCAAGGAAAGGTCCCACAGGACGCAACTATGACCTGACACAGTCAAGAAAAGAAGTAACTGTTTTAAGGGCCCAGCGCATTAAAATATAAAAATCAGAAAGGAGACTGACATGCTGAGGCCTCGAACTAGGGGCCACAAAAGCCCAGTTTAAGCCTTTTGCTCTTGAGACAGGACCAGCATCTTCCATCTGGCTTGGAGCAGACGCCGCATGCCTGCTGCTGGGTGAAAGGCTGACTCAGAGCAGGAAACGGGGGCCAATTTTTCAGTTAACAGGAAAGGACTGATTTTCCAATGAACTGGGAACCAGTAAGGGGAAACTTTCTTTTTTCTTAGGTTGGTTAAAATTTTCATCATAAAACCTAGAACCACATAATTCCTAGGAGAAAATATAGGTAAGTATTCTGATACATATGTAGAAAAGTGCATTTTAATTCTGACAGAAAAGCTAGAGCTTATAAAGAAAAAGACCAAAAGCTTAAATACCTAAAACATGTTTTCAAAAAAGTTAAAGTATAACCCCTTTGCATAAAATCCATATAGCCGAAATTCAAAATGCAAACTGGAAAAAGTTTACAGAAGATATTCTATACAAATGATCGATATGCTTAATGTACTTTTTAGGTTAGAAATAAATAATATAGATGGCATCCTGAAAAATCATAGGTAAAAGAAAAAATAAAGTAATTGTAAAAAAATTTCCAGTGAATATATGAAAAAACATTCTTCACTAGTAAAAAGTACACACCAAAACCAATAAAATGCTATATAATTATCTATCAAGTTAGCAAAAAAATATACAGAATACAAATTGTTAGATTTTTTTAAAGCAGTTTAGCAAAGGCATTAATCATATACAACAATCTTGGCCCTAAAATTCCACTTCTAAAAATTCATCCTAGGCAAATTATTGCATAATAAACAAAGAACATAGACAGGGGATATTTATCATGCTGTTTTTAGAAAGAAAATGCATAAGCAACCTAAATGTCCAACAATTAGCAATTAGTTGAGTAAATTATGAAAAACAGAAGGCATGTAATGCTATTTTTATTCATAATGATCACATAAATGTACAGCCACTGATAGAAAGAGATGTTTATGATCTATTAACTGAGAAGAGCAGAATACAGAAAAGTATTTATAACATGATCCAGTTTTGTTTCTCTATTGATGGTCAGAAAGAGAACTATAAAGCCTGAAGTGTCTAGAAACTTAGGGGTTTTCTCTGATTGGTGGATGGGATACTGAGTGAATATTTTTGATTTATCTGAATTTTCTCCAATGAACATTATTTGTGTAATTTAAGCACTTAACAGAAAAAAAATCTTGATTATAGTGTAAGATCCCGGCAGGTGCAATTGAAGATTCTAAGCACAGATGGAAAGCAGCCGGCAGATAAAAACATGTGAACACGTGACTATGATGGGGTTTCCTATGTAGGAAAGAAAAAACCTTTTCTCTTCTTTCAGGTTCTTAGTTGGGATCCTTGTTACAATAGACAGAGGAACAAGAGAACGTAAGCTGGCGTTTATTAGCCTGTGTCTCTCACATAACATGGGAGAAACTCCAGGAAGAATAACTCAAAGAGGTGGCTAGAACTTGGATTTCTTGACCATCTCAGCTAAGTCAGAGAAAGGATGAGGGAGGGTGGCCAGGAAACTGTGGGAAATGAGGGGGAGGTTTTCGATGCCCTTTCAGGCAGAGTCTCCAGCATGGACCAGAGTCTCTCAGTACTGAGAAACATCCTTCTCTCCCTTAGTGGGCTCGAGTCCATGGGGTCACAAGAAGTCGGACATGACTGAGCAACTAACACTTTCTCTTTCTGGTACAGAACAGGGGACATCTTTACAAATGGACATTTCCCTTATAAATACAAATCTTCTTTGTATTGTTGTTCAGTCGCTAAATCGGGTCCTTCTCTTTTTGACTCCATGGACTGCAGCATGCCAGGATTCCCTCTCCTTCACTATCTCCCGGAGTTTGCTCAGACTCATGTCATTTGAGTTGATGATGCCATCCAACCATCTCGTCCTCCGCTGCCCCCTTCTCCTCTTGCCTTCAATCAAGGGTAGGGTGTGCACAGGGTCTTTAGTGATCAGATCTCCTAAATTTGATGAGCTTCCCTGGCCCCCTTAATCTTGCCTCAGGTGGTTTCCTGGATGCTCCTTTGATTAGTAACTCTTTTGCCCTTTGGAACTCAGAAAAGGTCATGGAGGCTGGAGTCTCACATATGAGAAACAGGGAACAAAGAGGCCTCTGTGCCCAGGAGCCCCCCAGGGCCCTGTTTGGCATCAGAAGGGAAGCTGGGAAACAAGAAAGCTCTCGCACAGGATCTAAGGAGCCTCCCTGAGATCCGTATCTCTTTTCCTCTTTTACGTCTGTCCAGTTAGAAAACCATGGGAAAGCAATTTCCATTTCCAAGGATTAACCTGATAACGGGCCAACAGCAGGAACTAGGTACACTGGGCTCTGTATCGTCTGCTTTCATATTAAATGAGCAAACTGAATTAACAGCGCAATTTCACAGTTAGAGGAGGCTTAAGCCCCTGGCATGATGCTGGAGAGGTGAGGCAGAGCAGACAGGCCCCTCTTCAGTCCCTACCCTCCCATGGAACTAGAAAAATAAAGCCAGGTACCCTCTCAAAGGAGATGTTTTAACTCAAAGCCTTGCCTAGTAATAGGCCATGTTTTACTTTTTTAAATACCACTGACCTGGGATCTTATGGGTATCAGGGACGCCAACCCCACTTAAAAGCAGCAGACAAAATGATGGGCCCAAGGAACTAAGTAAAATTAATATAAAAAACGAAAAGCTACCTTCCTGCAACCTGAAATGAAAAAATATCTATTATGCTCCTCCTGGATCAAAACAGTCATTCCTAAAGGAAATCAACCCTGAGTATTCACTGAAAGGACTAATGCTGAAGCTAATTTGGACACTTGATGCAAAGAGCTGACTCACTGGAAAAAAATCCTGATGCTGGCAAAGACTGAGGGCAGGAGGAGAAGAGAGTGACAGAGGATGAGATGGTTGGATGGCATCACCAACTCAATGGACATGAGTTTGAGCAAGCTCTGGGAGATGGTGAAGGACAGGGAGGCCTGGTGTGCTGCAGTCCCTGAGGTCACAAAGAGTCAGACACGACTTAGCGACTAAACAACAACAAAAACACTCATTTAAGGCATAGTTCCTGCCTCAGGGAGCTTGCAGTTTTGTCAAACTTACGTAGTTTCAACAGAGAGAAAGTTGGAGAGATGAGGGAGGTGGGGAGAGAGAAATATCTAAACTCTGCACTGGATATCTGCGCCTCCATCACCTCTCCAGTGCTCCAGATCTACCAAAAAACAAACAAAAAGATTAAAGATTCTAACCCTCTTGGGCTTTCCTGGTGATACAGTGGTTAAGGATCAGCCTGCCGATTCAGAGGATACAGGTTCGATCCCTGGTCCAGGAAGATTCCACATGTGGGGCGGAGGAGGGGGGGTCAACGAAACCCATGTGCCATGACTCCTGAGCCTGCATGCTGCGACTGCTGAGCTTGCTCCCTGGAGTCCGTGAGCCGTAACGACAGAAGCCACTGCGGTGAGAAGCCTGGGTGTGGCCGCTATAGAGTCGCCCTGCTCCACCACAAGGAGAGAAAGCGCACTCACAGCAGCGAAGACTCAGCGCAGCCAAATAGATAAATACAATGTTTTTTAAAGTTCTAACCTTGTAAACTGAAGAACTGCCTCCCTACGTATTTTATCTTTTCTTGCAAGGAACAACTTTCTACTAATATATTTTGCCCAACCAGGCAGGAGAGTGAGTGTATTCAAAATGCACACACACATATATTCTGTAGGCAATATATGAAACACCAAAAGAGAAATAAGCTATCTGGGTTTAATTTATGTTTTCTTAAATATTTTATTGATGTCCTGTGACTTGCTAAATGCAAATATATGAAGGTGCTCATAGGGGAGGAAATGTTTAGTCCCCAACAACTATGACTTCAGTCTATCATTCTGCATTTGAATAAACGAAAAGCCATCTAAACCTTTTGAATTTAATACATTTTAATGGCCCTTTTATATTCTTCCAAAGTGCCTTCATACTTACATAATATAATGAACTACCCACCTGATTCAAATGCTCTCACTGCCTAGTTAGATGTGGAATTTGAGGCAGCATGCCAGCTGGAGAAGAGTAATAGCAGCTGTTGTAAATCCAAATAAATTTTTATAGGAAATGATGTGAACTTCACACTGGATATTTAATTACGCTGTTTATTGCACACCTGGGGACTGAGTTTTATGACCTGCCGCATTGATCAGAAATGGAATAAGACATCCATGAATCAATCTGGGTGATAGAGGCATGTCATCTGCATCTAGTTATTGGAAAATTAGTTCAATCCAAACATGGGACTTCCTGGGTGGCTCAGCAGTAAAGAATCATCCTGCAAAGCAGGAGACACAGGTTCGATCCTTGAGTTGGGAAGATCCCCTAGAGAAGGAAACTGCAACCCACTCCAGTACTCTTGCCTGGAAAATCACATAGACAGAGGAGCCTGGTGGGCTACAGTCCGTGGGGTCACAAGAGTTGGACACAACTTAGAGACTAAATCAGCACCACCAAATAATAAGCTAAAAGATGGGCTGAAATGGAGACATTCCTTAATCAAGCAGAACCAACTCCCCAACACAGACTGGCTGAAAGCCTCTGAATTCCTCAGGAGGCTGCTGGGGAAACGGGCTGGGGTGGGAAGCCTGCTAAAATCACCAGCACTAAATCTAATGGCCAGATCTAAAGCTGAGTTTGGTGCTGGTAACAGAATATTGGAGAATGTCTAAAAGGGATCACAGCAGCATTTCCTGAAAATGCACCTGACGCTTCGGAGATTATTTTAAGAATGCGCTGAAAGTTACGGCCGTCTCTCCATAATTTGCGTCCTAAAAGAGGCCACGACCCACATTAAGGTCCACGTGAAAGCAGACAGTCACTTCTGAGGCCTGAGAATTCCCTCCATCCTCATTCTGAGCGTGCACAGTGCAGAAACTCAAGAAAAATAGTGCTGATGGTCCAGAAAGGAATATCTTTTTATCTTCTGAATAATCCTCACAATAACCATGCCGTGAGTATTATTAAGCCCAGTTCGAAATTGTGGAAGCTGAGGCTGGGAGAGAGTGGATATGACTTTATCCAGGACGCACAGCGGTAAATGCAGACAACAGTCTCGACCCCAGAACCTGGGCTCAGGTGTCACCCTCCTCTCTCTGGCTCCTGTGATGAAGGAACAAGATTTCAATGACGTGAAAGCAGCTGCTTTGTCCTTGTTTGCCTATTTCTGTCCCCTCTAACCTTGTGCTTTGTCGCTGAGTTGTGTCCAACTCTTTGCAACCCCACGGACTATAACCCACCAGGCTCCTTTGTCCATGGATTTCCCAGGTGAGAATACTGGAGTGGGTTGCCATTTCTTTCTGCAGGAGATCTTCCAGCCCAGGGCTGAAACCTGTGTCTCTTGGATCTCTTGCATTGGCAGGCAGATTATTTACCACTATGCCATCTGGGAGACCTCCATACTACTTGATCTTAGCCAAAATGCCTCTCACCTCTTAAAAAAACCTAACTCTAGGCATGTGATCACTAGACAGTTGAAACTGCTGAATTACGCTCTCCTGAATGTACACTATGCATTGTCTAAACTGTCGATTCTTTTCCTGGATTAAAAGAAGTAAGGCCAGCTCTCCACCTCCACAGTCCCGCTAAGCGATCCTACAGGCAGATCACTAGGGCAAGATCTCTCTCTGAAGAGAGAGCTGGCCAGTCTGCATGCAGTGGAGAAGGAGGTGGAACCCACTCCCCTGCCTCCATGATTCACTGGGGTTCGTTCCCATCCAATTTTCCCTTTAAAAGTTGTCCTGGCTGAGCAGAATCTTCGGAGTTGATCTCTGGACATGAATCCACCATCCTCCCAGATTGCTGGCTTTGCTGATTAAAAGACCTTTCTTTTCTACTGACACTTTGCCTCTTGGTATTGGCATATGAGCAGTGAGCAGCCAGCCAAACCTGGGTTGGGTTACAAATCCAGATGTAACCCAACTGGATTACATTTGGGGACCTTCAACCTTTGAGCCCACTGAGGCTGAGACCATCTATATCATAAGCCAGAGTCTCAGAACACCAGGGCCTCCTGGTGGCTCAGACTGTAAAAAATCTGCCTGCAATGCAGGAGACGTGGGTTTGATCCCTGGGTCAGGAAGATCCTCTGCAGAAGGAAATGGCAAACCACTCCTGTATTCTTACCTGGAGAATCCCATGGACAGAGCAGCCTGGCAGGCTACAGTTCCTGGGGTTGCAAGAGTCGGACACAAGTTAGCGAGTAAACCAGCACCAATGACAGACAAACACTGAACGTTTGGGGACAAACAAATACTGGATTACCAGTTATTTTGAACAAATAACCGACTCCATTATCCACATGTTATTTATACCTCCCCGTCTCAGTCCAGAGATAATGGAAAGCAACTGTCCAGATTTTCTGATTCAACCCCTGGAAAGACTTTGATGAGTTTTGCTTTTATTCCCCAGTTTGGCACTCTCTGCAGCCTAAATTTCCAGCATGATTTTGACACTTGCTCCTTCAGTGTGGATCATGCAGGCCTACAACCTGATGATGAAACAAGCGCACAAGTAATTTACAGGAGCCAGCTGCCGAGAGGCTGCCTGAGTCAGGGCTGAGGTGTTGAAGGGCAGGGCTGGCTGACCACAGCCTATTGATCCAGCGAGTTCAGACGTGAGAGGGCATGTGCGTGTGTGTGTGAGCATGTGCCTGCATGTGTCGGGGCTGTGCACGCTTTGACTAGACTCCCTCAGTCTGCAGGGACAAGAGGCATGAGTCTGCACTGGGTGATAGCATTTAGTAGAAAATATGCAGAGAAATAAGGACCCACAGGTGGACAAGGAGGCCCCTGGGGGAAATGGATTCCGGTTCAGAACACATGGCTTGTGTTGCCCGCACTCGGCTTGTTCCCAGGTTACTGTGTGGTGTCTCCACTTCTATGCCATCTGCTGCCCTCTCCCCACTCCCTTTGACCGGATCCATCGCCACCCACCCAGGAGCTCCTCAGCCTTGGGCTGGCCGGTGTCCTACTGCGCCTGAGACGGGAATATCACCATTTAAATGGGGATGATCCTAGAATGAAGAATCATCCCCTGGGGGCCCATCAGCCTCCTCTGAGAGGCAGAGGATGTGATTAAACGCTGGGACCCATTGAGAGCCACTAAGGATCAAGGTAAGCCTGTCTCTCAGCACCTCTGTGGTCTCCGTCTGCAATGTCCTGCCTGGTGAAAGGTCTTCGTCTTCTCCTGCCTGAAGTCCAGAGGACCCACTCTGATGGCTTATTGGGCAGCTGCCCCCTTACCAGGCCACTCCAGGAGCTGCGAGGTGCCAAGTGGATCAGGGCCTGGGTGGACAGTACTGTCAGCAGGCCTTGCCCTGGCCCACGTGGCCGGGACCACCTTCCCCATGAGGCCTCTCCTCTGGAGGCCCCAGGCTGGAGGAGCCAAGGAAAGAGCAGCTTCTCCAAACACTAACCTCATGATCAGCAAATGCCCCAGCATCTGCACCCCTGGACAGGGACCCCAAAGAACTGCCGCAGGGACTCGGCTCCCTATGTCCCAACAATTGTCTCAGAATGAGTCACAACAGCCAAACAGTGGAGACAACCCAAGTGTCCGTCACACGCTAATGGGTAAACAACACACACTCTGTCCACACAATGGAATGTTCTTCAGTCACAAAAAAGAAGGAAGGACTGAAAAATGCCACAAGATGGATGAGCCTTGAAACAACACACCAGGTGACACAAGCCAGGCAGGAGGTCACTCGGTGCGGGATTCAGTTCAGCTCAGTCGCTCAGTCGTGTCCCACTCTTTGCAACCCCATGGACTGCAGCACCCCAGGCCTCCCTGTCCATCACCAACTCCTGGATCCTGCTCAGACTCATGTCCATCATGTCGGTGATGCCATCCAATCATCCCATCCTCTGTCTTCCCCCTCTCCTCCCACCTTCAATCTTTCCCAGAATCAGAGTCTTTTCAAATGAGTCAGCTCTTCACATCAGGTGGCCAAAGTATTGTAGTTTCAGCTTCAGCATCAGTCCTTCCAATGAATATTCAAGACTGACTTCCTTTAGGATGAACTGATTGGATCTCCTTGCAGTCCAAGAGACTCTCAAGTGTCTTCTCCAACACCACAGTTCCAAAGCATCCATTCTTCAGCACTCAGCTTTCTTTATAGTCCAACTCTCACATCCATACATGACTACTAGAAAAACCATAGCTTTGACTAGACAGACCTTTGTTGGCAAAGTAATGTCTCTGCTTTTTAATATGCTGTCTAGCTTGGTCATAGCTTTTCTTCCAAGGAGCAAGCATCTTTTACCATGTAAGATTCTACTTGCCAGAAAATCTAGAATTGGAAAATTCATGGAGACAGATGTGGACTCAGGTTATTGTGAGGGCAGTGGGGGGTGGGGGGGGGCGGTCACTGCTTCCTGGTTAGTGGCTCTCTTTGCAGTACTAAAAAAAGAGAGTTGTGGAAACAGAGATACTGGTTGCACAGCCACGTGTGAGTGTAACTGAGGCCCCTGTGCTATCAATTTTAAATGGTTACAGTGGTGAAATGTCTGCTTTATTATTTTATCACAACAGCAAAAAGAGAGGATGGGAGAACTTGCATGGAGGAGTAAATGGAGGGGTAAATGGAGGTGCGGAGTCGAGCCCAAAGGCAGACGTTGCAGAGATGCTCTGTGGCCCCAGAGGGTCCCCGCTGTCCCTCCAGCCCCAGGTCCGGCTCATCTTCCTGCCCAAGGGCCCAGCTCACAGTGCAGCAACCGCTCAGTGGAGGCCCTCAGAGGCCCAGGGCGCCTCACGGAGGCACAGGAGTTTCTGCAAACCCCGAGTGTGGGCTTCAGCCCTGCATTGCCCTGACACTTTCCCATCCGCTCTGACTGGTCCCAGCACAGCGGCGCAAACACAGGATGGGTGGTGACGTTTCTGTGACCCTTCCAGACCCCCCCCGCCCCCCAACCTCTCCATCTGGGGAGATGTGCCCGCACCTCATCCCTTGTTCCCAGAACATCGTGGGGCTCCAGGCTTGTAGATGGACCCCACCCAGGGTCACAGGGAGGGCTGCCCTCCGTGAAGCACAGCCCTCGTCCTCCTCCCTGACCCGGAGCAGCTGACGCTGTCACAGCAGCCACTGTCTGGGGAGCCTGGCACAGCTCGCAAAGTGCTTTCCACGAGCATCTCACCCCCACAACCATCAGGGATGCAGGGTTCACTGGAGAAGAGGAAACAGGGGCTCAGAGAGGTCAGGCGGCCTCCATCAGAAGAGAACTGAGCTTGGGGGAGGCCGGGCCTGCCTCCCTCTCCCTGGGGCATCTGCTCGCTCCCCCGGGCTCTGGGCTCAGCAGCACCCTGTGCCCAGGTGACTAGGCAAGGGTCCCAGCCGGCGACTCTGGCTCATTCCCCATGGATTCTCACGCCCTGGTTCCTTGGCACCCCAAGTGCACATGGTGCCCAGGAATCCTGCAAAGCTGGGCTTTGTTTCACAAGCGATGATTATGGAGCTCATTAGTGCTACCCTATCTGTCTTCCACCGTTGGTATTGATTTTTGGATTTACCCATCGCAGAGCATCTGGGCGCACATCCAAGACAGATGTGCGCTTGATTACATCCCAAGCCTCCCCACTCCGCACTCATAAGCGTGTGTCCCCAAGTCATAAATCAGGCGAACATCCGGGTGGTCCTGGGGCCCTGGAATCACAGACAGTGAAAGTGGCTAAACTCCCACAGGTCCCTCCAACTTGGAGAGGTCAGTGTCGGTCAGACACATTCCTCTAAAGCGCCTTGAGCACTGGAACTATAGCGCTGACTCAGTGAGACCCTCGGATCCAGGATACAGCAAGGTCCACACTACAGTGAGGCTCGCTGGGGCATTCAGCCCAGTCCCGGGGTCTCCTAAGGACACAGTCCCAGTGTAAAGCCTCGTGCAAGGCTCCGCACGACACCCCGCGTGTCCCCCGAGGGCAGCAGCAGGAAAGCCCATCCAGTTTCTGTCCGCACGCAGGGACAGACTCCCACCCTTCCCCAAGGAACAGGGGCAGGGCACCACCCCACCGCTTCCAAAGGGATGCATCTCACTCCTGGTGAGAACTCTGGACTCGAGTCATGTCCGAAACAGGGCCACTTTTCCCTCAGCTGGGGGACGTTTGTCAGTGATTGGAGACATCTGGGGATGTCACAAATGGATGGTGGCCACGTTGTACGAAGGCTGTGTCTTTAGCATGTGGAACTGACCACTGGCACCACCAAGAACGCCTCCTCGGGCCCCTGGTCTGAGGACGAAGGCCTGAGGCTGGCTCTTGGACCCGGCACAGCCAGGGGCTCCCTCCTGCTCCGGATGCCTTTCTACCACCCAGGCTCCGCCCAGTCTCCTCACCTGGCTCCGCCCGTGTGCCTGCTCCCCCGCCCCACCGCCTCTCCCCAGAAAGGCCCCCAGTTCCCTTCAGTTCAGTCACTCAGTCGTGTCCGGCTCTTTGGGACCCCAAGGACTGCAGCACACCAGGCCTCCCTGTCCATCACCCACGCCTCGAATGCCCATCTGCTGGGCCCCCACTGCCTGCAGCCGGTGAGCTGTGTGTCCCTTCCTCAGGGCTCCCTCAGGCGATGCTCATAAATTTGTTGTCACCTTTACACAGAGTTCTGCAGCTTCTGCATGGGGGTGTCTGTATTTACAAAAGTTCCCGACCTGTCTACACCTTCTTTGAATCCTCAGGATGAGAGAAGCCAAGGGTTAGACTCCCATTCAGAGTCTGGGCTGTAGGATACAGCACGTGGCACCCGTCCTGAACCCACGCCTCTCTGGGCATCACTCGCAGAGACTCTGGCCACCTGGGACCCATCCTGAGCCCGTGCCGGCCTGGGCATCACCCAGAGAGACTCAGGTATAGCTGGTGGGTCAGGGCTCACCAGGCAAAGAGCTCAGAACTCTCCTAGTGAGGATGAGCAGCTCAGGCTGGGGACCAGGTGAGCAACAAGAAAGGCAGACTGTGGGCAGAGCTCTTCTCACTAAACACAGGGAAAACGCCAGTGAGGAGAGCTACAGGAAGACACCCCCACCGAGGCGCTGGAGGAGCCTGGTTCATGGCCCATGTGACTTGGCAGTGAGCCAGCTGGAGATCCCCAGAGGTGCCTGAGGGATAGGGCTCTGCCTGTAGGTGCTCCAACCAGACGGAGACACTAGAGGTGAGAAGAGTCCCTGTTGTGGGAAAGGACAGACGTGCACACAGCCGCCCTCCTTATACTCCTCCCGCTCATCATCCTCCTCGCGCTAAACCCTCCTCCCAGGATCCACACGCAGGAAGGGGTGTGTGTGTGTGAGTTGCTCAGTCATGTCCCCATATCTTCTTTGCGTGTTGCGTGTCCTCTTTGTGACCCCATGTGCTCTAGCCCTCCAGGCTCCTCTGTCCATAGGATTTCCATGGCAAGAATACTGCAGTGGGTTGCCATTTCCTCCTCCAGCGGATCTTCCCAACTCAGGTATCAAGCCTGCATCTCCTGCATTGGCAGGCAGTTTCTTTACCCCTGAGCCACACAGGAAGGTACAGTTTGCACTCATCACACCTCACACCTAAAACTCAAGAGGCAGCGGCCCCCACCCGGGTCTTCAAGGTGGAATCTCGAGTATGTCAGGGCAAGACCATCATGGCAGAGAAGGAAGCACAGCCCGGAGAACCAGTCATGTCCGAGGGCCCTGGCAGCTGGCCAAACCGCCCGCTCACTGTCTTCCTGTCCTCAGAATTAGGGTTTCCCAAGTGGTGTTGGTGGTAAAGAACCTGCCTACCAATGCTGGTAGATATAAGAAATGGGGGTTTGATCTCTGGGTCAGGAAGATCTGGAGAAGGAAATGGCAACCCACTCCAACATTCTTGCCTTGAGAATCCCATGGATGGAGGAGCCTGGGGGGCTACAGTCCACAGGGTCACAAAGAGTTTGGACACGACTGAGTGACTTAGCATGCACACCTTGGAATTTATTCCCACTGATTCTGCCTCTGCTCCCAGCAGAGCAAATGGATCTGTGTGTGGACAAACAGAGATTTCGGTGCTGCTGAGATGGGCTCAGTTCAGGGTCCCAGCTCAGCCTCTGCGTGGAGGACCGTCCGCTCGCCGGGTCCTTGCACAGCCCTGCCATCCACAGAGGGACCAGCCACGGAGACTTCTGAGAGCCTCACCCATGGAAAACGTGCGTGTGAGCAGAGGATGACATTTGGGAGAGAACAAAATAGCACAACATGTAGGAAGTGGTGAGGGAAGGATTACTTAATCCTCTTCCCCAATGCTGGCCAGGCTCCAAGAGCAGTAGGCAGAAGACCAGTTTAGAAAAGTGAAAACTAATCTGAATAATGATGAGAGCGAGTGCTGGTGTCAGGAACCAGCCCAGCAAACTCATTTATAGCCTCATAAATGAGGGAATAATTGAATCTCCCTGTGAAAATGAACATGCTGCATAAAAAGAGATCAAATTGGATTTCTCTCCCCAGGTCATGGAGCGGCAGCTCATATTTATGCTGGATGCAGCAGATAAACAATTATGTAATCAAAGGAAAAGATCTCCTAACTTTAAAGCTTATACAAGCCGTTTAATCGCACTCTGTACATCAGATTCCATTGTAACTCATTCCAGGTTGTATGGTCTGCCCCCAGTTTTTTCTTAAATCCTGAAATAATGCTACATCTGAGGCCAGATTCCAAAAAATATATGTTTTTATTAAAAGCAGACGTATGGATGGGAGAGGGGTTTGGGGGAGAATGGATACCTGTATATGTATGTCTGGGTCCCTTCACTGTTCACCTAAAACTATCATAAGGTTATTAATTGGCTACACCTCAATACAAAATGTCTTTGGTGTTAAAAAATAATAATAATAAAGATTAATTTTTTTTAAAAAAAGCAGAAGTAATAAGTTGCCTTCCTTGGGATTGGCTCTGGGTAGTGAGACCTTGCATTCATTCTTGAAGGAAGACACCCAGGTCTTGTTCCAGGGACAGTCACCTCTGGCAGGAGCATGACCCGGCCACTTGGAGGCAGAGCCACCACGAACACAGCGACTCAGGTCCACCCCATCTTCTAGGAGACACTCCTCGAGTGCCTTTCCTGAACTTGGACTTGGACGGCACCCAAGGCTGGACAGACAAGGGACCCCCAAGGGTGGCAGGCCAGCGTGAGCCTGCAGACTCAGACTGGCCTCAGTGTCAGAGTCCATCTCGCCTTCTCCACGGCTTAGAACAAAAATACCAGTTTTGGAACTAAAAAAAGCTCACTGGTCTCAGCACACCAGAATCAACTGGCAGGTGCTATGTAAATAAAACACACAGAAATTATCTGCAACCAGGAAAAAGAAGACTCGAGCATCATCACACTGGAAGCAAGATCACAGGGCAAGGGTTTTCTAGGTCTGGCCGCTGGTCCACAAGCTGATCTTCTGCGAAGCCAGACTGCTCCCAGGGGCAGCATCACGGCAGCGCTGACGCCAGGTGCAAAGGGTGGCAGGTGGCAGTCCGAGGGCCAGTGTGGGCAGCCCCTCACCCTCGAGTGCCACGCCGGGCAGGGACCCTTCTCCCTACACCTGGGGGGCAGCCAACACAGAGAGGCTACTTATCTCAGTCAGCGTCACACAGCCAGGCAGCCGGGGTCCCAGAGCCCACGTCCCCACCACCACTCAGTGAGGACGTCAGCCCTGCCTGAGCCAGAGACTGCGAGGCATTTCACTCCCGGCTTCAAAGGCAGGTGCTTCTTGATCCCAGTTTACAGGTGAGGAGAGTGAGGGTCGGCGGGGTGAGGGGACCACTGACTCCAAGGCCAGGGCATCAGCCACACCTGAGGACGGGGTGGGGGGCGCCGAGGTGGACCGCCTGCTGTGGTGGAGCTCCGCAGGGGCTCGCACGCCTCAGGGGCTGCAGCGAGGGGGCTGCTGGGCTGCACGTGACGACCGTCCGGGGCTCAGCCAGCCTTGCCTGGGCAGTCATCCCCAGGACAGGCTCCTGCCCCTGCAGCTTTCTCAGACATCCTAAATCCCAATCTGCTTCAAAACTCGGCCCCCTGACACACTCCCCAGGACATCAGCTGTGTGTGCACACATGTGGGTACACGTGATACATGCATATGCTCACACACGTGCACACACCTGGATGCACACACATGGAGCATGTACCCATCGGAGTCCCACTTCAACATTCTTTACTTATCTGCCTGCCAAGTTCATGCGTATCCTTCCAGATCCAGAGGTTGGCTCCTCAATAAGCTTTGCCTTCCCTCACTTTTCCAGTCATTTAATAACCTCAGTCTTCTGGATGGCTATAATAACCAGTTAAAACTTCCATCATGCTTCCTACCACTGGTCTGAACGCATGTATATTCAGATACTAGACAGATAGGCCAATGATAGCAATAGATAGATATTGACTGGTCTACATTGATAAATACATATATAGATTGGTATGGGGATAAATATAGACAGGTTAGTATTTATATACAAATTCATACATTTATGTAAAAATATGTCTACACAGGAACTACTATTTCTCAGCTCCAGCACTAACCATGGTACCTTCTATTAGTATTACCTAGTATTAGTAATACTAATACACCTAGTATTAGTAATACCTAGTATTAATAAACCATGTATTAGGTTTTGAAAATGGTTAGAGAGAGCATGGATGGATGGATGGAAGGGCAGATGGAAAGAAAAGAAACAGGGAGGATCCATGGGTAGATAGATGGATGGAGGGATGGATGGAGCTCAGCCTTAAAAGCACAGCTAAGTATGGCTGCAGTCCTGTGAAAAGAGGGCATAAAATCAAGGAGGAAAGTCTGGGAGGGAGTTTCTTTTCTTGAATTGCACCATAGTCAAAAACTCAGGGGAGTCAACCTGTGGAGACAGACTGACCGGCTTCACCGCTGATATCCGTCCACATTTAGTGACTACTTACCTTCTCCGTGCTTCAGTGTCCTCGTCCGAACCATGTGGGTTGAGCAGCACCTCCCTCCTAGGCATTCACTGAGCTGACGTGTCCCAGGCAGTGAGTACCTCTCTCCACCACCCTCCTCACCAGCTCACGATGAGCACTCCAGCCCCGGCAATACTGTCTAACACCGTGACTGACACTTGGGAGAGGTAAAGATGGTCCCCTGACCCTGCAGGGCTTGGCCTGGTGAGGCAGACACATGTTGACATGAGTACATAATTGTGTTGAAAACTGCAAAGAATAGCATTGAAACATGTCCGTTACCATATGTAAAATAGATAACCAGTGCCTCTCCGAGGCATGGGGCAGGGCACCCAAAGCCGGTGCTCTGGGACAACCCGGAAGGATGGGGTGGGGAGCGAGGTGGGAGGGGGTTCAGGATGGGGACACGTGTGTATTTATGGTATATTCATGTTGATGTACGGCAAAAGCCATCACAATACTGTAAGTTACCCTTCAATTAAAATACATAAGTAATTTTTTAAAGAACAAAAGATTCAGAGCACGTGAGAGTCCACAGCAGTCGACCCACCCTCAGCTGAAAATCAGAGATTTTCCAAGGAGGCTACACGCGAGCAGAAACTTGACAGCTGCGAAAGCAATCACCAGGGTGAGGAGGGCATCAGAACTAACAGAGGTGCTGAGAGCTGGGGAGCACTGAGAATGACACTTGGGGACCTGGGGTGACCACCACCGCAGCAGGTGAAGCAGGCATAGGGCAGGCACGCCACATGGAGGATATTTTCCATCAGTGGTAACAGGAAATACCTCAAAAGTTTTATGAGGCGTGTGACCATTTCTCTGCACAGAATGGAAGAGATGGAGAAAAAATTACCTACGTGGCCTGGATGGGCTTCCCTGGTGGCTCAGCTGGTAAAGAATCTGCCTGCAATGTGGGAGACTCAGGGTCAATTCCTGGGTTGGGAAAATCCCCTGGAGAAGGGAAGGCTACTCACTCCAGTGTTCTTGGGCTTCCCTTGTGATTCAGCTGGTAAAGAATCCGCCTATAATGCAGGAGACCTGGGTTCCATCCCTGGGATAGGAAGATTCCCTGGAGAAGGGAAAGGCTACCCACTCCAGTGTTCTGGCCTGGAGAATTCCATGGACTGTATAGTCCACGGAGTCGCAGAGTCGGACATGGCTGAGCGACTTTCAGTTTCACTTTTCACTTTCCTGGTGGGGAAATAAGACTAAATTGGAAATAGATGCTAGAGAATTGTTGCCAAAAACTGAAGGATCTTTAAAATGGAGCTTGTATTTCATTTAAAACGCCCTAATGAACAGGAAAATACTAAGGGGCTCCCTGTTCCGTTCATCCCTCTCTTTGGCGCTTCAAGCTTGGCTCTCACATCCGTCTGAAGGTCAACGTGACATACAGGGCCTGCCAATCACCGCACTTCCACCCATCACTTTAACAAGCTGTATTGCATACAATTTAGTTTAACTGCTCCAAGGGATCGTTTTTCTTTTAGGAACTTCTTGTTTTCATTATTCCAATCAAATACGTCATCTCTTGCTTACTTTGGCATGATCGTTTCTACCAGAATGTCATCAGTTACTGCTTTCAGGATTTTTATGAATATTATTAAATGCTCACTGTGCTCATTTCTTAACTCAAACACAGCTCATTAACCCTTCCAGGTGTCATCAGCACTTGCTCCTTCTCCTGGCTCTGCTGTAGGTGAAAGTCACCTAGTTATTTGGTTTCTCGGTTAGCCACCTGGGAGCAGGCTGAAGAGGCGATGCCTGGAAACACCTTCTATACCATGACGGTTCCCATTGCCCTGCTGTGTTTTCAACCTCCCTTCATTCATCACTTATTCTGCCTTTCAGAATGCCCATGTTAGCTGACCCCAGCAGAGAGAGAACTTCATGAACTTTCATCCTGTTTTCTAGTTCTTCCTCCCCACACTCCCCTGAAATCACTCCCCACACTGATTCCCCATCAAGCAGCCTCCTCCACAGACATTTTCAGAACAAACGAACACACACAGCATTTTTTTTTTTTTTTTTTGCCTAGACAGAGCACAGATCCCTAAATAGAAGTAAGAAAATATACTCACTGAAGAACATCAAAACCAAGATACATGACTTATCATGTAAGGCTAGTCACAAAATTGAGACAAGTAATTTGGCCATAAACAGAAATGATGAATATCTTTCCCAAATGGAAAGGCCCCGACAGCAAGGCTATAAAAATCACATTACTATTGTTACATATTCATGCGATGAGAAATTCATCAGCAAACAGACACACGAGAGGCCATAGATTCTGTACATATGGAGACCATATGCCTAAGGTTTACTGGGAAAGAAATATTATGTCCTGTGTACCCATACGTACAGTCACCCTGGCAAGGCCATGTGTCCCAAATTTCAGCTGAGAAAATACGGCCCCTAGAGTTTGTATTACCACAGACCCCAGGCAGTGTAAGGTGGAGTGTGTGTAGTGAGGACACACTGGCCGTGACCCTGGCTGGAGGGAGAAGCCCGTCTAGTTATCACATGTATAGAGCCAGGAGAGTATATATATATATAAAGATAGCACTTCTATTTTTCTAATTTTAAAAATGTGCTCATTTATTTATCTGCGCTGTGCTGGGTCTTCACCGCTGCGCTCAGTCTTCTCTACACACGGTGCGTTGCACACCCACATTGCAGTATGCGGGTTTTTCACTGCGGTGGCTTCTCTGCATGCAGAGCACAGGCGCTAAGACTCACAAGGCTCAGTGGTGGTGGCACACGGGCTGAACTGCTCCTTGGCATGTGGAGTCTTCCCGGACCAAGGATCGAACCCATGTCCCCTGCATTGGCAGGCAGATTCTTTTTCTCTTAAATTATTTGTTATAATTGGAGGCTAATTACTTTACAATGTCGTGGAGTGTCCCTTGGCGTGCAAGGAGATCCAAGCAGTCCATCCCAAAGGAAATCAATCCTGAATATTCATTGGAAGGATGGTGCTGAAGCTGACGCTCCAATACTTTGGCCACCTGATGCAAAGAACTGACTCCTTGGAAAAGACCCTGAGGCTGGGAAAGATTGAAGGCGGGAGGAGAAGAGGATGACAGAGGATGAGATGGTTAGATGGCATTGCCAACTTGATGGGCATGAATTTGAGCAAGCTCTGGGAGTTAGTGAGGGACAGGGAGGCCTAGCATGCTGTAGTTCATGGGGTCGCAAAGAGTCGGACATGACGGAGCGACTCAACTGAATTTATCATGGTGGTTTTTGCCATACATGTGCCAGCCACGGGTGCACATGTGTCCCTCACTGTCCCGAACCCCCCTCCCACTCCCCTCCCTATTCTCTCCCTCTGGGTTGTCCCAGCACTGGCTTTGAGTGCCCTGTTTCATGCATCAAACTTGGACTGGTCTGGCAGGCAGATTCTTATCCACTGTACCACCAGAAGTCCAATAGTATATATTTTTTAAAAACACTTTTCAACTACAGCAGTTCAGGGAAGAAACAATTAGAAGCAATCATAGGCATTCCGCAGGAAAATGTTTTGTAACAAGCATCTCCAAATACCTTTACATTGGAGGGAAGTCTCGCCCTCTGACTGCGGCATTAGCCATTAAAGGAACAGAAACAGCTAGAGAATTAGAAAAAGTTAAGGAACAGCTTCAAGGCTGAACACTGAGCAATTGCAGGCATGGGCAGCCAGAAGTCACAGGCTGCAATTCTGATGACCCAGGCCAATGGCCAGGAGTGACCTTCTAGCAGGAGGGGAGGGGGAGACCTAAGGCTTTCTACACACCGACTCCATCATCAGCCCCTCCCTGGCCCCCGCAGTCCTAGGCATAAAACTTCCAGAGTCTTTGGTTGGCGCTCCCTCTACAACGGGAGGACCCCCACATCTGTGCCAATCCACCTGAACAATGGATCAGCACCCAACGACCAGTGTGATGTTTCATGGAGGAAAGTAGAACAGGGGCTGTGCTTTGTCTGGTGTAGCCTCTTTCTCATACCATGGCAGTGAGAGATTAATGTCTCAGCTGTACCTTTCATTTGGTTTGTGGTCTTCATCGGCTACTCCAACACCAGACAGCTCAGCTCCCCCCAACTCAGCCAAGTCAGACAATGCATTTTAGAGCAGAAGAGGCCCTAGGAAATATACAACAAACCTCTTTGATCCCGGGTCACTTGTGTTACAGGACACCTACCAATAATACTCTTCGTGAAATATGGAATTTCAATATAAACTCTGAGATAAGAAAATGCAACATAACTTGCTGCAGACCAGCATCAGCCACATAGAGACACTGGAAGTGATGAACAAAAGCACGCACCAGAAGCTCGAAGCTGCCTAAAACTGCCCTGGCTGTGTAGTTTATAAGTGGCTGGATTCAAAAGGATGAGTCTACCACCAGGACCACATTAAAGCAACTGCCCTTGTAGATTACTCTAATTGGCTTTGTCCTGGGGTGCGCTGTGAAAGAACTACACAGTTAATGGCAAAGTATGGCTTCACACGTGCTGAAGACACTTGAGTGGTCTGTCTAAAGCCCTGATTCTAAAGCAAAGAACTAAAGCAAAGATGGTTGGATGGCATTCGGGAGTAGACCCAACTAGTTCTAGAGTCACTTGCGGCGTGTGCCGGGGTCCAGCCTCGGCCGGTCCGGGGGTCTTGAGGGATGAGTGGCGTCGGCGGAAGAACTGAGCAGAGTCGATGTGTGGTGATGGAGCAGTCTCTCTCTTTATTGGTGTTGGTTTACAGTTTTTATACCCAAGAAACACACCCATTACATCACATGTAATTCTATACAATCTTGTTTTCTGCCTATCATCAACAACTTTAACCTTAAGCTCATTATCTTTGCAAAAGTTGGATTTCTGCATAATTAGATTGAACATTAGTATGTTTACCATTTGTCTCCAGCATACTTTGGATAAGTACATCAATCTAAGTAGAAAGAAACTCCCCAGTAAAGAGTAGGAGGTGTAGTAATCTATTTAAATGTCCCTTATTCCTCCTTTGTCCCCAGGGAAGGGAATCTGCCTTCCCCAGTTGCCTGGGGGAAATAAGGTCTGAAGGAATTATCTCAGGATGAATTATTTCTAACTGGGACTGACCTACTGAGATGAGCTAATGTTCAGAGCATAAACAGAACTTCCCAAGAAAAATACCAGGAGGGGCCTTGCCTTGGGATGCCCCAAGGAAAATCCGCTTTGCAGTTTCCTTCTCAGTCTCGTGACTTTGTCATCTGAGTGAAGGGGCATCCTGAAGGCTCCCAGCAGGCATGGTTGGCAGTCAGACTGGATCAACCAGGTCAGTGGCCCCTTTGCAGGATGCGGAGTCGGGGAACCCTCTTTGGGGAATGTGCTGTCTCCTTTAACCAAACAGCCCCGACTTTTTTGGTGGTCCAGTGGTTAGGTATCTGCCTGCCAATGCAAAGAACATGGGTTCGATCCCTGGTCCGGGAAGACTCCACGTGCCATGGGGCAACAAAGTTTGTGTGCCAAAACTACTGAAGCCTGAGTGCCTCGAGCCTGTGCTCCGACACAAGAGAAGCCCACACACCACAGTGAGGAGTGGCCCCCTTAGCCCCACCTAGATAAAGCCTGCTCGCAGCAGCAAAGACTCGGCACAGCCAAAACTGAGTAAATAAAAATTTAAGACATCACACAGTGAAACCCTAAGAGGGGACACAGCCACGGCAGGGGCGCTGCTCAGTCCAGGTGCTGTGGACTGAGTCCCCAGCACCCCTTACTGTACCAGGAGTAGGAAGCGTCTTAAGTGTAAGTTGTAGACCCTCCTGACAAAGAATGTGAAGTCCTTGTGGGGACACAAAGCTTTCCAGCTAAGTTGTCAGAATACACGGAGGGGAAGCAAAATGCAAAGGGCCCAGTGAACAAAGGCATGGACGTCAGTTCAGGTTTCATCAGGAGCTAAAGCGTATTTCTAAGATAGAGGTCTGTGCCCTCAGGTGTGTGAAGAACAGGAGCCCAAGAGACAGTGCTGGAAGGACCTGTGAAGTTTTGCCCAGAGACTATCTAAGCGGACATGCTAGCACAATGTCACCGGAGGGTGCAGAGGAGAATCCCCGGCTTTCAGGAACGATCCAGACCCCAGTCACCACACCACAGCTGTGAGTAACCAGAAAAGACGTAAAAGCACCTGAAAAGGTGTCTCTGGTGACAGCAGAAGAGACTTCGGAGCAACCACAGAAAAGGCGAGATACAGTTTATTGAGAGTGGTAAATTCAAGGTGCGAAGAGGCGAGGAGCTGCAATGACAGCTTCTAACCAGGCAAGTGCAGGGGGCGTCCGCACTCACCCAATGAGGTGGGAGGAAGGGATGGTGATGAAGCTCCATTTTCCAGACTGCGGGATGAAGAGACCAGCAACTCCTAAAGAGTCACACAGTGTACTGAGGAACAACGGTCTTAAAGCAGTGTGCTCAGGCGTGTCCGAATTTTCGACCCCAGGGACCGTAGCCCTCCAGGCTCCTCTGTCCGTGGGATTCTCAAGGCAAGAATACTGGAGTGGGTTGCCCTGCCCTTAAGGGAGGATCTTCCCAACCAAGGGACCCAACCCAAGTCTCCTGTATCTCCTGCTTTGCAGACAGAGTCTTTATCTGATGAGCCATCAGGGAAGCCCCCTTAAGTCAATGGAAGAGCTAAATTTTCAGATGAACTTGAACTTTGGTCTCGTGGACCTGCTGAAGGTCTGCTGTGGACAAGCTGAGTGGCTGGTGTTGGCATGGGAGACAGGATGCATGCAGCACCATGTCCTTTAAAAACACTCCTGCCATCATTTCAGTTGAATTGGTCATTCCTCTGAGTTCAAAAATTCCTCCAGGCCCAATATTCCCGGTGATCAGAGACCCAAGAGGGTTCTCCAAAGCGTCCTCCACAACTGGGTCATGGTGTAAATGCAGACACCCCAGGGGAATGAGAAGATAAAACGGGTTCAGCCTACAGGCTCAGAGTGATGCTCAGCCTTGGCTTTCAGCCCTCAGTGCCAAGGGAAGGGGGAACTCTGCTTCCTCGGCTCCTTTCTAGCCTGCTCATTGCCTTACCCACCTCTTTCCCAGGAACCTGGGGGCTACGACTGTAACAATAAAGGGCTTGAGGTCCTCAGAGGAATTCCACAGAGTCAACGACTACATGGAACCCTCCTCTTTCTCCTCGCCGTCCTCCGCCTTCACAGCCAACGTCTGCAGGTACTGTCCTTCTCACCAGGCATCAGCCTGGCCTCCTCCTCTGCCACCTTTTCCACTTGTCAGAACCCTAGTAATTACACAGCCAACACCCCCCACCCCAGTAATCTAGGATAATCTCCTCATCTCCAAATCCTTAAACTAATCATATCAGCAAAATGCCTTCTGCTGTGCAAAGTACCAACTATTGGTTCTGGGGGTTAGGACAGGGACATTTGAGGGGACTTTATTCTCCCTGCTACACTAGGTCTCCTGGACTTTCAAGTTCACAGGCAAACCTGCCACCCGAGGTTGCCAGGGCAGTGGGGACCAGCCGATGTTCCTCTAACCGGACACCACGGGAGGAGGTTTGGAGCAGAAGAAGGGAGGCAATTTGCTTGTTCTTTGGAACAGAAGGGAGAGCGGAGTTGCTTGTTTCACTGTTACCTCTCATTTCTGGTGAGAAGAGACCGTGGCAAATGAAGACCCAAGCCCTGCATCATGATTCTGCACAGAGGTGATGACTCAGCAATGAATTCACAACACACAGCAATTTAACCTCAGGATTCTAATTAATGTTCGTGAGTGAGCCTCGCATGGTTAATTCGTCACATAAAATATTTACTCCCAAGGCTCTCCTGTTACTTTAACTGTCATGTCTAAATTACTTCACTGCAGATTGATTAGTAACTAATTCATGGTCTGTGGGTTGAGCCAAGGTGATTACCATCAACCTACTTTGTGGCACTGAAGTTAAGCCCTAGAGCAGTTGTTTTGTACAACGTTGAACTTTTACAATCGTGTCAGCCCTGCTGTCTCATATTTCATAGTCAACAAGTGACGTTTGCCCAGACTGCAAATAATCATTATTTGGACCCAAAAGTCAGTTTGTAGGACTAACAAATCATAAACAAAGTCTAAGTTGTGAATGAAACTCAGAAATCGGTGAAAAAACAATATCCAGATGATCTTAGCTAGGCACAAACCTCCACTGGGTCAGAAAACCTACATGCCTCCATAACCCATCAAAGCTGCCACACTGAACCAGTCACACCCCAACCCCACAAATAAGCCAATTTTCAAGGGTGGGGAAGCCACACTCAGAAGTCAGAAGGGTCTAGACTGGAAAGCTGCCCATACATGGGGGCCAACGACATCTCCATGTTTGCCACCTCCTACTAGTCACAAAGAACTTGGCTCCACATTCTCCATGCATAGAATGAAAGGGTGGGCAGGTGACTCAAGAAGGCCTCTCCAGGGCTCACTCTGGACCCAATTATCCTAATAGGCCAGTGAGCAGATACACTTCTAGGCTTGTAAAGTGGGCACAGGTCCTGGAGCCCACAGCTCAAGGGCCTGATGAGCATCTAATGAGGAGACTTTGAGTAGGACTCAGTCCCATACACCCCTGGATACACTGAGCCACTTGGGTCTCCAGGGACTCCCTGTGCTGTTCCCATCTGGCTCTCCTCCCTCCCTCCCAGAGGGTCCAGGTCCCTGTTCCTGGAATCTGCGTGGACCCCATTCATCCTCCTCAGCCCACTGACTGGTCTCTGAATCGGTAGGTTTCAATTCTTTTTCTTTCTCATATAAGAAGCATTCCAGGCACAGTTCAGTTCAGTTGCTCAGTCATGTCTGACTCTGCGACCCCATGGACTACAGCACGCCAGGCCTCCCTGTCCATCACCAGTTCCTGGAGCTTGCCCAAACTCATGTCCTTCAAGTCAGTGATATCATCCAACCATCTCATCCTCTGTCGTCCCCTTCTCCTCCCACCTTCAATCTTTCCCAGCATCAGAGTCTTTTCCAATGAGTCAGTTCTTTGCATCAAGTGGCCAAAGTACTGGAGTTTCAGCTTCAGCATCAGTCCTTCCAATGAATATTCAGGACTGATTTCCTTTAGGATGGACTGGCTGGATCTCCTTGCAGTCCAAGGGACTCTCAAGAGTCTTCTCCAACACCACAGTTCAAAAGCATCAATTCCTCGGTGCTCAGCTTTCTTTATAGTCTAACTCTCACATCCATACATAACTACTGGAAAAACCATAGCTTTGACCTGATGGACCTTTGTGGGTAAGTAATGTCTCTGCTTTTTAATATGCTGTCTAGCTTGGTCATAGCTTTTCTTCCAAGAAGCATCATTTAATTTCATGGCTGCAGTCACCATCTGCAGTGAGTGTGGAGATAAAAACACTAAAGTCTCTCACTGTTTCCATTGTTTCCCCATCTATTTGTCATGAAGTGATGGGACTGAATGCCGTGAACTTAGTTTTTTTGAATGTTGAGTTTTAAGCCGATATTTTTACTATCCTCTTTCATTTTCATCAAGAGGTGCTTTAGTTCTTTGATTTCAGCCATAAGGGTGTTGTCATCTGCGTATCTGAGGTTATTGATATTTCTCCCTGCAATCTTGATTCCAGCTTGTGTCTCCTCACCCAGCCCAGCATTACTCATGATGTCCTCTGCATATAAGTTCAATAAGCAGGGTGACAATATACAGCCTTGATGTACTCCTTTCCCAATTTGGAACCAGTCTGTTGTTCCATGTTCAGTTCTAACTGTTGCTTGTTGACCTGACCTACATACAGATTTCTCAGGAGGCAGGTAAGATGGTCTGGTATTCCAATCTCTTGAAGAATTTTCCACAGTTGATTGTGATCCACACAGTCAAAGGCTTTGGCATAGTCAATAAAGCAGAAGTAGAAATTTTTCTGGAACTCTGTTGCTTTTTCAATGATCTAATGCATGTTTGCAATTTGACCTCTGGTTCCTCTGCCTTTTCTAAAACCAGCTTGAACATCTGGAAGTTCACAGTTCATGTACTGTTGAAGCCTGGCTTGGAGAATTTTGAGCATTACTTTGCTAGCATGTGAGATGAGTGCAATTGTACGATAGTTTGAACACTCTTTGGCATTGCCTTTCTTTGGGATTGGAATGACCTTTTCCAGTCCTGTGGCCACTGCTGAGTTTCCCAAATTTGCTGGCATATTGAGTGCAACACTTTCACAGCATCATCTTTTAGGATTTGAAATAGCTCAACTGGAATTCCATCACCACCACTAGCTTTGTTCATACTGATGCTTCCTAAGGCCCACTTGACTTCACATTCCAGAATGTCTGGCTGTAGATGAGTGATCACAACATCATGGTTATCTGGGTCCTTAAGATCTCTTGTGTATAGTTCTTCTGTGTATTGTTGCCACCTCTTCTTACTATCTTAATTAAAAGGTTAATCCTTTCCCATTTCCCCAAGTCCATTCTTTTTCATTTACAAATGACTATTTCTGGGCCATCTGCTCTTCCTGGGATGACTTTCCAGCATCTTCTGATGACAAATTACCAAGAGCAGAGTCCGTGTTGATCTTGTGACTGTCCCCCAGGGAGTACAACAGCATTCATCTAGATGCCACTTGGAAAAACATTGTGAACAGCTTCCAGAAGTAGTTAGAATAGACTCTGCATTGGTTACAAAGCCCAGATCTCAGAAATTAAACAGGAGTTTATTTCTCACCCACACAATGCTGAGCAGTCCTGGACATCCTTCCACATGGCTACTCAGAGACACAGCTAAATTTCTCTCAATAAAGAGACACTTGCATAGCTACAACAGGGAAAAGAAAGAACCTAGAAAACCCAGACAAGCTCTTGAGTGTCTCTAATGGGGAGACTCCAGTGTCCTGTCTCCTGTGATCCATTGGCCAGAACCAATCACAGGCTGAGAAGTGGAGTCTTCTCTGGGCCATAAAGAAGGCTGAGCACTGAAGAGCTGACTCTTTTGAACTGTGGTGTTGCAGAAGACTCTTGAGAGTCCCTTGGACTGCAAGGACATCAAACCATTCAATTCTATTCAGTAAATCAACCTGAATATTCTTTGAAAGGACTTGTTGCTGAAGCTGAAGCGCCAATACTTTGGCCACCTGATGGGAAGAGCTGACTCATTGGAAAAGACCCAGATGCTGGGAAAGACTGAGGGCAGGAGAAGAAGGGAACAACAGAGGATGAGACGGCTGGATGGCATCACCAAATCAATGGACATGAGTTAGAGCAAACTCTGAGAAATAGTGAAGGACAGTGTCCTTCACTAATAGGGAGCCTGGCGTGCTGCAGTCCCTGGGGTCGTAAAGAGCTGGACATGACTGAGTGACTGAACAACAACAGAGAAAGCAGGGCCTCAGTGAGCACTGGCCATCTTCCACTTTCTAGTAAAAAGGAAAAGAAGTGGTGACCCCAAAGGGAGAGAACCCTAACACTACCACGTGGGACTTCTAGGTGCTTCTGTGCATGAGTGTGGTGGTTTGATCTGCCAAGAGGCCAACACATTGCAGAGGACACAGAGGGACAGGGAGCCCTCAGTGACAGATGGCTGAGGGCAGAGCTGAAAGTGAGACAGGAGCCCCAGGGCCAGGCAGATAAAAGGGCCCAGCGTGGAGGAGGGTCCAAGAGCCAGGAGAGCAAGACCTTAACCTTAACTAAAGTCACTTCACTAGGGGCGATAAAGGTGTGGATGTTCAGCCCCCAAATACCATCTGCTGACTTAACACTCTTGATTCTGGTTAGTTTAACTTCTTATTGTGCTAAATTGCTTGAGTCATGTCCTACTCTTTGTGACCCTATGGACTGTAGTCCGCCAGGCTCCTCTGTCCATGGGATTCTCCAGGTAAGAATACTGTGATGGGTTGCCGTGCCCTCCTCCAGGGGATCTTCCTATCCAAGGACTGAACCTGCATCTCTTACATCTCTTGCTTTAGCAGGCAGGTTCCTTACCACTAGCCCCCATTGGTTATAACTTGCTAATGAAGTGAAGTGAAAGTTGCTCACTTGTGTCCAACTGTTTGCGACCCCATGCACTTAGTCCATGGAATTCTCCAGGCCAGAACACTGGAGAGGGTAGCCTTTCCCTTCTCCAGGGAATCCTCCCAGCCCAGGGATCGAACTCAACCTTGTCTAATATTACCAGGAGTGCAGCCACCTTCCTATCTGCTCCATATTCCCTGAGATGCTGGAAGAGGAAGGGCCACACAGGTGACGCTTTCAGAAAGGAGAGTCTAGACCTTTGATAATAGAGCCATTCCCAGGAAGCAGGTAGGGGTCCCAAAGCGAGGACTCCACTGACAATTCCAGCAGGGGCTTCTGCACTTGCCAGCACTTAAAGGGGCGGGGGTGAGTCCCCCTTGCAGCCAATGATGTGACCACTCAGCTCACCATGAGCCCATGCAAAGTGCACCTCCGCTCTCCGCATCTCCTGCCCCCAGGAGTCGAGGACAACCAGGAGGGTCCTCGGACAGCCTCCAGGTCCCCAGGGAACAGAACCAGGCCATGGGGGAGGACAGCCCAGTGAACACAGCACCACGTGGTCCTCCTTCCAACTCATTAGCACCAAGAGTGTCAAAAGCTAGCCACCCTCTACCTGCCCGCGTGTGTGCGGTAAAGCAGGACTTTCCCCGTCAGCCTGAGGGACTCCTGCTCCTGGCAGGAAGCAGGAGTCCCGAGGACTGAGGCAGCTGCACTGGATCCGAAACTCTGGGGGGGGGGTGTCAGCCACCACAAGGTCGCCGGGTGCCCTGAGACCAGCCCACAGATGGCTCCTTCTGACCCAGGCGGCCACCCGAGTCCATCAGCTCCAGCCAGTGGAGCAGGGGGGTTGCCCATTTAACAGAGCAATGACTATTAATACAAAAATAGCACAAAAAAATTAATAATAAGAAGAATCAGCTGCTACTAAAAAGTCATCTTGTGTGTGTTGTGGGTTCTGAAGCTGGATGCTCTTGACCTCAGTTCCCCAGCAGACTGAGGTTCCAGAATGTAATGTGCCAGATGACCCAGAAAGAGATTAACTGCCACACCAAGAGCATGACCCCTGCCCTCAGGGGGCTCTGCACCCTCCACTCCACCCACGGAATGAGCTTCTATTTATAGATGAGATGAGATGGCTATAAATTCACATTCGTCCTAACCAATAAATGTACCAACAGCTTGCTTATTAAAATCATCTGTCTCTATTTGTGTCAGGATGCATTAGAAGTATAATTAATCTTTGCAGTATTATTTCTCATGATTTGTCCTAAGAAAGGATGTATCATCATTTCTACCAAGACACAGTTTCTTGCACCTTAAACTCCTCTCCGTGTTCTTCTATGAAGACCATTCTCCAAGGTCCAGATCAAATCCCACCTCTCCTCTGAAGCCTTCCCAGACCAGCCCAGACAATCTTTTCTATAAACTCTGATAACATGACTTCTCAGGTAATTGAGAATCACCTCCTCATGTGATTGTATCTTACCATGCCTATAGGAGTATAAAATTCTTCACGCCAGAAAGCATCAAATACATCCATCCATAGTACCCAGATTAATATCACATCAAGAGTGGTTGCTATGGATAAGGAATATTTGCAAGTCTTTAAGATAAATACAATAACCCCATTAGAATATAATGAGTAGGGTATGTGAAAAAGAAAAGAGACAAGTTGCTAATAGATACACTGCGATGATCACATTCTAATAACATGAAAAATGAAGATCAAAACAGTGAAATAGCACCGGATGCTAATCAGAATGACAAATATTTTTTAATCAAATGCTAAAGAAGATGTGAATAACTGAAATTATAATAAAACTACTTTAGAGATATTAAATATTTGACCTAACATCTCTCCCTCCCTGCATGTGTATATCTAGGTATGTGTTTCAATAAAGCTCTTGCATCTTAAGCTGTAAAAAAAAAATAATAATAATAAGGGTGTTGTTTTGACCTGACTGGTTGTGTTCCCCCAAAATCCATACTTTGAAACCCTAACCACTAATGTGATGTAGGGTGTGTGTGTTCAGTAACTCAGTGTCCAACTCTCTGTGGCCCCATGGGCTGTAGCCCAACAGGCTCCTCTGTCCATGGGATTCTCCAGGCAAGAATACTGGAGTGGGTTGCCTTTCCCTTCTCCAGGGGATCTTCTTGACCCAGGAATCTAATGCAAGTCTCTTGGGTCTCCTGAATTGGCAGGTGGAGTCTTTACCACTTGAGCCATTGGGAAAGCCTGTGATGGTATTAGGAGAGACAATTAGGCTTAGACTAGGTCATGAGAGTAGCGTCCCCATGATGAGATTAGTGTCCTTATAAGAGACCAGAAGCTTCTTTTCCACAACTCTCTCCCTCCACCTCCTGCTATAACCTCCACCTCCTGCTATAACCTCCTGGTGCCTTATGAGGACCCAGCAAGAAGGCCAGGAGGAGGGATCTCTGGCCAGAACCCAGCCATGCTGTACCTCAATCAACTTCCAGCCCCTCAAACAGTGAGGAATAAATTCCTGCTATTTAACCACAATCCACAGTATTTTGTAACAGCAGCCTGAGCAGACCAGGGCAATAGTGTTGGGAAAAATCATTGTTGCTAGACTCATTTGGAGGACTCTAGGATCATTGGCAGTTGTATGATCTTATTAGCAATGACAGGATGGAGCTAGAAAGACTGTCCTTCAGTCTTAGCTTCCAGTTTACCAGCAATGTGACCTTGAGCAGCTGAGCCCCTTTATTTCACATCTACAGAAAGGAAATGATTATGTCTATTAAAGAGTAGTTCTTAAAATAACATAAACACTAGCATTTTTGAAGATTCTAAGGGCAAATTACTCAGTACTTAGTCTCTCTTTTCTTACAGGCAAAACCCTACTTTTATTCAATGTTAACTAGATGCTCCAAATACTTTACACACTCAGTTCTAGCCAAAAGACAGGTGTGTGCTGCTTGTTTCTGATTTTTCTCCTGAAATAGACACTTCTCATTTCCCTTATTCCATTTCTCCTTTCCTCTTTGTCTTTTTTTGTCTTCTTTTCCTATCTGGGATGTGGATGTTGACAGTGGAGAAAGTGCAGCGATTTTATAACCATGAGGGGTGTGGGGGTCCAGGGCAGATTGCCCCCAAATGTGCCTCAATAGCATACTGATTATTTCAAATTAATGTGAAAGTTAAGGTTGCTCAGTCATGCCTGACTCTGTGTGATCCCATGGACTGTAGCCTGCCAGGCTCCTCTGTCTATGGGATCCTCCAGGCAAGAATACTGGAATGGGTTGCTGTGCCCTCCTCCAGGGGATCTTCCCAACCCAGGGATTGAACCCAGATCTCCTGTATTGCAGGTGGCTTCTATACCTTCTGAGCCACCAGGGAAGCCCAAGAACATGGGAGTTGGTAGCCTATCCCTTCTCCAGCAGATCTTTCCAACCCAAAGTTAACTTGAAATACAGCCAGTACAAGAGAAACAATTTGACCCTCCTCTGTCCCCTTGAGATCGGGAAATAAATCTTCCTGTGAAGGTGCCTCCCTGCACCAGGAGGCTAAGAAGAAGACCTCTGTCACTAGAGTTCAGGACTTCAGGGTTGAGAAGCTTGTACAAACAAACCTTGTTTATATCCTGAGTGGCTCAGTGGTAAAGTATCTGCCTGCAGTGCAAGGAGATGCAGAAGACTCAGATTCAATCTCTGGGTCAGGAAGATGCCCTAGAAAAGGAAATGGCAATGGGCTCCAGTGTTCTTGCCTGGGAAATCCCTTGGAGAGAGGAGCCTAGCAGGCTCCAATCCACGGAATCACAAAGAGTCGGACACACCTGAGCACAGAAGCAGAAAGCTAACCCATAATTCTCTTGTGAAAGCTGGCAGAAGACGCAAGACCCCCCGGCCAGACAAAGGACTTCATCGCTCACAACAGCAGCCGGAGCTTCACATTCTCCTCATCCCCATGTCCCCCCAGGTCACTGAGAGACATGGCTGGCCTGAGACAAATGCCTGCCTATAGAGTGTTTGCACTACAGAAAAGAAACCCAGGGCCCCGCACATTCTGAACAAGGAGTAAACACTACAACAGGCAGCAAACAAGCCAGCCCCCACCCTCGGGGAGCAAGCTGCGGCATGGGGGTGATGCTGGGCTCACCTCCACCTCCCGGTGACCAGCTCCAGAAATGGAGCCAGACAGTCCTTGCAGCTGGCATGCCGGGCAGGGATGTGTGGGGACACACAGGACTCTGAACGCTCTCTCGAAGGTACATCATGTTAACATTATCACATTAGATATTCTAGAAACCACTAGATACCAAGGCCTATCCCACCAAACTGCAATCATGGGATTCGTTGATGGAACTAAGCTGGGAGATGTTAAGATATTAGCCAAAGATGTACACGTCTTCAAGAGGCTGTCAGAGTTATCACCTCGCTGCTCACTGATGCTGAGGACCCAGCTCCACTCCTGACTCTGAATTATCTGCCCCATCACCAACCTGTGTGACAGCCGAATGCTTGCCTTTCAGAAAAGATAGAGGCACTTCTGCTGAGTCAGGACATACTAACTGCTCATGAGGTCCAACTTGCTCCTGGTTGTTTATTAAGATTCTGAGAAAAGGACATGGCACTAAATTCTATTATAGCTGGCATAAAACATCAGTGAAGCTCAGAAATAAAACACAGTGTCGGCTTTCACACCTAGAGCCAAACCCAAGAGAGATCACCGTGCTGGATCATAAGATAAATCCTATGATATTTTCTAATATTTGGCCCCACTAAAACATACAGTATTTTCAAGAAATATTTCCTAAGCCCTGTGGAGAAGGCTGAATGGTTCCCGGAAGTGGGGATAAATGAGCTGGGATAAAGCACTGTCTTCTATTCGTGGACAGATTTTGTAAAGTCCAAGATAAATTATCTTATTAATGGTTAGCACATGGAAGTATGTAAAATGTGTATGGTGACATGTAAAATTTTTTCAGAAGTGTTTGGAGCAGTATTTAAAGAAATACGATCATGAAAATAAAGCGGTGGATGAGTAGGACACACATAACAAAGAAATGGGGGGCTTTCCTGGCAGTCTAGTGGTTAAGAATCCACCTTCTGGTGCAGGGACTCGGGTCTGATCCCTGGTCTGGAAAATAAAATGCTGCATGCCTCCGGGCGTCTAAACCCATGAGCCACAGCTAAGACCTGACGCAGCCAAAAGCAAGGCAGCGTGGTGACGACACAACCCGATGATGGCATGGCCCAGGCCTCGAGCAACCAGAGACTGGCCTCAGGCAGAGCTGAGTCCAGATCGGAGCTCTGCTCCTCTCAGCCGTGTGACCCTGAGCAATGCACTCACCCCCTCCCAGCCTCAGTTTCCCCATCTGTAAAATGGGGAAATAGTAGGATCCACCTCCAAAGACTTCTCTGAGAATACAGTAAGATGGCACTGTTGTTTTACAGGCATGCTGTCCGTCATTATGTAGGGAATGACGCAGGAGGAACTTACTCCTTAGCATTTGGGAAGAAAAGTTGTCTCCCTTACATCCGGGCACTTCTTCATATCAGCTAAAGACAGTCATATAACCTAATCTGCTCCTTTTGATGTTGGCGGCTGGGAGACTGAGTTAATGTAATACTCAGCCACGGTAACCAGGTACAGTGAATGAACATGCACAGCATTTAGCTTCCTCTGCTTTCCTTATCACTTTGATTTTCTAGCTTAATGGTTTTCCTCAAACATCACTTTATATCAAACTGCCTCAAGCCCTTCTTGGGAAGCAAATGTAATACAAATATAAATAAATAATATTCATGGAGGGAAAATAACTTTGTGATAATAAAAAATTCAAAAAGCTTCTGCAGTGCCTATTTGAAATAATGCAAATCTCGTTGAATTCCTCATTTTAAAGAAGTCGTGCGGCCAGCAGCATGCCACGTGCGTGCGAACCTACCTGTGAATCCGCCCGGCTGTCCTGTCCTGCTCAGGACAGGAGACTCTCCTCCCCCGGTGTGTTCCCTCCCCCCTCTGCTCCCTCTACGCTCTTTGCTGATGTCCTGTTTTGTGGCTTGAAGCACCATTTTCAAATGAGGGTTCTCCAATCTGAATCACCAAGCTTCTTCCCTGGGCTCCAGATTCATACATTCATCTGCATCCTTAACATTCCCGCCTGAGATGCTAATAGTCTTTTTAAATCCAGCACGGCTGAAAATGAGCTACTGATTCCCCCACCCAGCCACTCCAGCCCCTGCAGGCTTCCTCCCCCCGCACACACCGACCACGCTTTGGCATCTGGTCTCTTTCCGAGGTGCCACCCTCGGCCACCCGGGCAGCTGCAGCAGCCTGTCTCCCCGTGCTCAGGGTCATAGCACTCTGGTTAGCACTCCCCTCACAAAGAAAATGACATCTAAACCTCCGACAGTTTCCACCACAAACGCAGGAAAAGCTAAGCCTCTTGCGGGCATCTGCGAGTCCCACTCGATGAGACAATGCAAGTCTCTAACTTCGCCCCTCTCCCCGCCTCTTTCTTACTTAGACGCCCTTCCCTCAACCCCAGATTACCACCCTCCCCGTCTCTCTCCCCACCTGCTCTTTCTGAGTCTGGACTTTCCAGTCCAGAAAGTTCTCTCTGGGCTCAGCTGGGTGCCTCCTCCCACCACCTGGACTTGAGCTCAAACGTTACCCAAGGGATGGGCCCTCTCCTGACCACCCTGAAACTCCCCGAACCACCAAGACATCACTTGGCATCTCCAATAGCCTTCCTACTTTGGAGGAAACTCAAGACATCCGCTGTGAAGCTGAGGATGGGGATGAACAGTTCTCTCTCCTGTCCCTCAGGAGCCGGAACTTTTGCCCCTGATCTTAGCAGGGCCAGCACCAAGGGGCTGGTGGGGGCTACCTGGACTCACACATCCAGGGCAACGAGAGGCCGCACGGAGCCCTGCTCCCGCCCATCTCCCCCGCACCACCCTCGGCCCCCACGGCCCCACCCCGTCCCCTCCCACCTCCCCCGTCCCCTCCCACCTCCCCCGTCCC
>ML662445.1:4029405-4274307 GCA_007570785.1 Antilocapra americana | reverse complement strand
CCCCGTCCCCTCCCACCTCCCCCGTCCCCTCCCACCTCCCCCGTCCCCTCCCTGCCCCCGCCCCCATCCCCTCCCACCTCCGCCGTCCTCCAGCACATCCGGAGCAGCTAGGCACGGCCCTTCTCTGTCTCACTTGATGGATTTGTGTTGTTTGCTACTGAGGACTGGTGCGTACTTACCATTATCGAGGATTATCTTATTTACATGTTTTTACTTACTTATGTGTTATACATGCTTACTAGGGCTTCCCAGGTGACACCAATGGTAAAGAATCCACTGCCAGTGCAGGAGACGGAAGAGATGTAGGTCTGATGCCTGAGTCTGAAAGATCCCCCAAAGAAGGAAATGGCAACCCACTCCAGTGTTCTTGCCTGGAAAATTCCAAGGGCAGAGGAGCCTGGCGGGCTACAGTCCACGGGGTTGCAAAGCATCAGACACGACTGAGCCCACGTGCACATGCGCGTTTACCACCCTCTCGCTACCAAGGTTCAAGGGTACCTGAGCACCAGCCTTGTCCGCATTGGCGCAGCCCTGACACACAGTAGGGTCTCGAATCCTTGTCAGCCAATTGGCTGGAATGAGTCCACAGCACTTATGAACAGAGGCATTCGGAATTTCATCTACTCCTTTATAGCCCCTAAGACGCCTGTACAGATTTTAAAAAGAAGAACACAATTTACATCTAAATTCTGGAGAAAATAAAATTTAAAAAAATTTGGAGATAATTTTGAGATGGTACAGAAACTGATGCCAAGACCAAAAGCTACATGTTTCTGATTCATCCATTTGAATCCAAGCCAAAAATATCTGAAGGGACCCATAAGGGTCCCTGATGAAGGGACATCAGCTGGGAAGTGATGTCACATCGAACGTGAGGGGGGCCGTTCAGCAGTGGGGTCCACGTGGTCATGCTCTGCAGAGCACGGACGAGGCTCTGCCTGCAAAGTCCTTTCTTGGGACAAATGCCAGGTTCTGTTACAGCAAGGCTCTCGTGTGCTTTTGTTTCCTGTCGCCATCACACGCCAAGTGGCATCCAGGGATGATCAGGACCAGGTTGACAGTGAGCCTCCTACGCATTCAGTGGTTGAAGGTATCAGGCATGTTGGCCCCGAGAGCCACCTCCTCCAGGACTTTCCATATTGGTGCTCACCCAGGAGAAAGTGGCATCCTTTCCTAAGGATGCTTCAATATCAGGGGAAGTACACTGCCTCCAGGGCACAAATTGGGAGTGAGAATGACAGAGATCAATTAAACTCTAGGCCCCAAAACTTTGGCCACCTGATATGAAAAGCCAACTCATTGGAAAAGACTCTGACACTGGGAAAGATTGAAGGCAAAAGGAGAAGAGGGCAGCAGAGGATCAGATGGTTAGATGGCATCATCGATTCAATGGACATGAGTTTGAGTAGCTCCGGGAGATAGTGACGGACAGGGCAGGCTGGCATGCCACAGTCCATGGGGTCACAAAGAGTCGGACATGACTTAGCAACTGAACAACAACAAACTCAAGGCTGCACGATATGGGATAACACACAGCTCTTTCACCAGAACCACAGAGAACCAGCGACCGCGGCACAGAGCCACTGTCAGCGTCAGTAAAAAGCTACCTGAGAACATGAAAGAAAGGACCAGAGTTCATCGACCTCCCCCTACCTCGGGAAACTTCCTAATGGAAGTGGTGACATATTTTAACGTCACAGGTTACCTTTAGGGAATATAATGGATGCTGTAGACCCTTACTCCTGAGAAGAGTACTGCTGACAACCCCGATGAACACTTCTCACAAAGTTAGTGCTTTCATGGTGCATCTGAACATCTGAAGCAAATGCTGGGGGTCCCCAGAGGTCCTCAGAACCAGTTGAAGAAGCTTGGCCCAGGTTTCAGCAATATTAAAAGTGTCTGAAGGAGGCAGCAGGGGAGGAGGCCGGTGGGAAAGGACTAGGCTAAGATTTGGGAAAGGAGGGTGTGAGAGTCAGAGCAGCCCGGAATTGAGAAGCATCATCTCCCCTTCTCCATCTGCCCAGCAGTGCAGGGGGATCCTTTCCTAAGCTTCATCTTTTCCATCTCTAAAATGACAACAGTAGGGATGGCTGAGTCCCGGATCCCTTCCAACTCCAGATCTAATAACACACTAGAGTCCTGGCTGAAACTTGCCCCTCTGTCAAACCTTCATCACATTGACAAAGTTCTCTAGGAACAAGAACAACCAAAAAAAAAAAAAAAAAGGCACTAAAGTCTCCTACCCTTTTAGGAAAAAAATGTAAATTCCAAAAATAAGGCTTTCCCATAAATAGCAATCTGCCTGTCTCAGTAGGTAGCTGGAGTTGTCATTTGAAAATAAATGCAAAGAGTCAATCAAGAAGCTTCATAAATATTCCCCACTCTGCCTCCCACCACCTCTGTAACACCCTGAGAAACACTCAGAGAACCAGTGGGTCTGTCTGTGCATGCCAGGGAGATAACTGCAGAGTCACCAACTGTGCCCCTTGGGATTAGATGGAGTCAGCAACCTCAACAAGGAGCCCTGGCCTACAACAACTCCAACTCTCCTAAGAAACTCCACTTAAGTGGAAACACGAAGCTCCCCAGCTCGCGCGGTAAATCTGAGAGGTGGTTCTAGCCCCACCTGCCGACAAGGAGTCAGAATCTTCATGCGGAAGCTGATGGCGTTAACTCTGACCTACAGAGTGCCTCCTTGCCCCGAGGAAAAGAGGCCTCTAAAGTCACTTTTTGTGGAGGCTAAAATCTCAGAGATTTCCCCCTTCGTGGAAAAGTTTACGCGGATGGCTTTGAGCAGGGGGGCAGTTCATACAAGCGAATTCTGAATATGTTGTTGTTAAGTCGCTCAGACTCATTTGTGACCCCATGGACTGTAGCCCACCAGGCTTCTCTGTCCATGGGATTTCCCAGGCAAGAATACTGGAGTGAGTTGCCATGCCCTTCTCCAGGGGATCTTCCCGACCCAGGAGTTGGACCCCTGTCTCCTGTGTTGGCAGGCGGATTGTTCACCACTGAGCTACCTGGGAAGCCCCTTAAATGTGAACACACAATCTCTCTTTTTCATTCGGCACTTCTGAGGAAACAAAAAGCTAAAATCCAGCAAATAATCATGTTGTTTTAAATGGTGTTGACTTTTATCAAATTAAACTTCAAACGCTTTTTACTTTATAAAATGTCTTTAGACAGCACTTTAATATCACATTGTAATGGGAGTGGTACTCTTCAGTTTTTCTGATCAGCGGCTTATCTACTTGTCATTAAGTATGTATTTTCACCCCTGGAGAAGGAAATGGCAACCCACTCCAGTTTTCTTGCCTGGAGAATTCCATAGACAGAGGAGCCTCGTGGGCTACAGCCCACGAGGTGGCAAGGGTCAGACACGACTTAACGACTAAACCACCATTGTCATAATAGTAAAAGAAAATCCACTGCAAAATGTTCCCATGTCATGTTTTTCTTCTTTACTAGTGGTTGTTACCATCAGACCGAGGGTCTAACTATTTCGTCTCCCAGAGGCTCCCACTTCTAAGTCCTGGTCCCCTCCTTACCCAGATCTCATCTCGCAGCGGGGCTGGTAAGGATCACAGATCCCTCCCGTCACTTGGTTTTATTTCCTAGAGAGAGTCCCTCAGAGCTGGCTGCTCACAAAACAATCATTTGTTTCAGGACTATTAAGGAGCTTCCATTAAAAGAAATGGACCAGAACAGGCATCACTTTTCTAGGATGAAAAGAGGGATTGTCATGAAAGGCCACCCCTGTGGAGCCAGTGGGCAGGTAGGGGGCCAGCCGTCCTCCCAGCTGCTCTTCAGGGGAAGCCATTCGTCCTCAGGGCCAAGGTCGAGGCATGCTGGCCTGGGATGCCCTGCATCTGCATCCTGTCTGAACCTCCCCTCCCCTCCTTCAGCCGTGCCAGGTCCCTCCATCACTGAGGCTGTGCAGCTCGGCTAAGTGGTGAATTCTCTGGACCACACCAATCTGGTGCCCGTGGGTCAACACTGTGCTGGACACTGCAGACACACAGCTCCCACTGCGTCCAGCACCCGGGTTCTGCAATGAAACACGTCCCATACAACAGAAAACATCTGATTTATTTATCTTTCTTCTAAGAGCAATTATAAGAGAGCAAAACGAGTTAGAAGGCAGAGGGCTCAGGTTTGGAGGGAATTCATTCAGACTTCATACTCTAAGGATAATAAAAGGCAGTAAATCCTGAAACTAAACAGAGTCAGCGGCAGGGAGCCGCTCAAAATTTATCCTCTTCTAGATTAGCAACGATTCAATCACACCGTGATTTATTTTAAAATACAGCGATTTTCAGTACTTCATGGGTTTCAAACACTCAGCTTAAAACAAAGGACACAATCCCTTCGTTTTTTTTTCCAACACTAGTTCTTGGATGTTTCTTCGCCACGGCTGAGAAAGAGCTTTCTCGGCTGAAATACAACTACTGCATCCATAAAGCAAGTACATTTGTTCTTTATTGCACATATAATGCATGAGAATGTACATGATTTTGCAAACTAGGAACTTTCTGTGAATTTAGTGAGAATGTAAAGAGCCATCTGCATAGACAAAGCTGAGAGATTGATTCTTGAATGTAGAGCAAACTAGAGAAGTGGGGTATACCCACGTTACCCTGGGGTACACCTGGGTTCCCCTTCACCCTCTAGATTTCTCCTCATTCGCAGCATCTCTGTGGGCTGATGCCATCCTCCAGGAAAGACCTAGGAGGAGGGAAGCGGGGAGGCTCAGGTCTTGACAAGTGAGTCCAGGATGGAGCAGGGCTGGGACCAGAGGGGTGAGCAGGCAGCCTGGTCCTGCCCCTGTGGTCCTCCTCCCCAAGCCCTCCCCCCCAGGACTCAGTCCTTTCCATGATGCTATGGACATGAAGAGCCTTTCCCACCCAGCACAGCTCCAAACAGAGGTTCCCATTCAGTATCAGGTCGACCAGAAAGTTCATTTGGGTTTTTCCCTGAGACCTTGAAGAAAAACTTAAACAGACTTTTGGGCCAACCCACTATTAATGGACTCATATGCGTTTCCATTTGATAAATATGCAATGAATAGCCAAGAATTCTCCAGAGGTCTGTGTGCTGTAAATTAAAACAATGTGTAAATGCTGAGTGAAGTTCATGGTGGTTGGTGCATATGAAACGTGAACAGGTGCTTCCACGTGAGGCCGTGTGAATGTATTTTTGACCATTCAGCTCGGACACACTTGCCTTCTTCTTCTTCCAGGGCCATGGGGCTCGCTCCCAAAAGCTGCACATTCAATAAAGCCCTCATAATAAAGCACGTTCAGTAAATCCCTACTCTATTCCCTTTAGTTTAGCCCTAACTTATGGTAATCATGGAAATCACATTCTGTTTTTATCAGAACTCCTGGAAAATTCTACAATTTTCTTAAATATATATTTAAGTTAATATATGGTAAAATTATATAGTTCTTATTTTACAGTGTGAATTCAGCCATTCCTAACAAATCTATGAAGCCCCAAAGTAAAGACCCCTCGTCTCAGTTCTGCTCACAGGTAGGGGCCTAGACCCAGTGGGTCCTACCTGCCTGCGATAGTGTAAACCAGAGCAAGAGCCAAGGTCATTGTCCCGGGTTTGCTAAAGAATCCACCTGCCAACGCAGGAGACACAAGAGACGCGGTTTTGATCCCTGGGTCAGGAAGAGCTTCTGGAGGAGGAAATGGCAGCCCACTCCAGTATTCTTGCCTGGAAAATCCCATGGACACAGGAGCCTGGCAGCTCACAGTCCCTGGGATCACAAAGAGTTGGACATGACAAAGCGACTGAGGACACACACAGGCACACACACAGCTGAAAAAGGTGGCCCGAGGCAGGAGGATGTATCAGGAAGTGTATGCAATTTCCCTCAAATTGTCCTAAACATTTCCTATGTCCAGAAGCACATACTAAAGGCAAGTATGTCAAGTGATATGTAATATACTAGAAGAGACTTTTCATGGAAAGTTGGAAAACAATATATCTGAAATGATTTAAATATAATCTTTCTTAAAGACAGGAAGATGACTAGTGATTTATTAAAATAACTCCCCACAGTAATATATACAAACCATTTCAAACAGAAGCACCCTGTTTTTTCAAAGCCCTATAAATATAATCTATGTGCTTTCCTTATAAGCTTCTGCACATTTAACAACTCTTCCTGGTTCTGATATCACCAGCAATAGAAGTGGTAATACTAGTAGTAGAAGTTCCACTTCTAATCTCCAATTCTTTCTCAACTTTTTTGAAGGTCATAGGCCTTGTTGAGACTCTTTGAAAGTCACAGACATCCTCCTCAGTGTGGTGGACTGATGTACATACTTTGATTAAATACAAATAAATATTCACAGCCTAATTATAAAATATAAAGAATGATTGTTATGCATTTAACATATGCAAAACTCATATGTTGAAGTCTAATTACCCAGTTGTCAGAACGTGAACTTAGGCACAGAGAGGGTCTTTATAGAAGTGATCAAGTAAAAAAAAAAAAAAAAAGAAGTGACCAAGTGAAAGTAAGGTCTGGAGAATGGGCCCTAATCCAATTTGACTGATGATCTTTTAAAAAAGGAAATTTGCATACAGAAACAGACAAGGGAAGACCAAGGACTGGTGCACAGGGAGAAGACTCATCTATGAGCCGAGGCGACAGACCTGGAATGGACGTCTCCCTTGCAGCTCTTGGAAGGAACTTGGACTTCTAGCCTCCAGAACTGTGAGACAGTAAATCCCGATTGTTGAAGCTGCCCAGTCCTTAGCAAATGATACAACAATCTTGTGAGGTTCTTTCATGTTGATATGTGTACCTGCAGTTCGTTTCCACTCCTGTCTGAGCACACCAGAATTTATGTGTCCACTCTGTTGCTGGTGGATTATTTGCAAAGCTTTGCAGTGTTGAGTGATGCTGCCATGGACATAGTAATGCATGCGTCCCAGTGGGTATGTATATGAGTTTCTCTAGATGCCCAGCACCGGAATTGCTGGATCAAAAGGTATATGTTTTTATCCAGGTTGTTTGGAAAGTGAATGGGTCAATTTTTATACTCACCACCAGTATGTAAAGGGCTCCTGCTCCTCAAACTTGCCAAAACGTAATATCATGGGGGTTTTTTCACTCTTACCAATAAGCCTGGTGTCAGACTGTATCTCATTAGATGGACAGAGAGACAATTTCATTGACTGACTTACATTTAATATTACTATCATCAGGATTTATGACTTTCATGTATTGACTTTTCTATTCATAAAAAAATCATGTAGTATGATTTAATGTGAATATCTCCTCTCTCAGAAGCTGTCTGTTTATGAGATGAGCTTCGTTCCAAATGAAAGAGTTCGTTAGCAGCCTCCCCAACACCGTCCACCCTCAGCGACTCCCCAAGATGCTCACCTCCATGTAGAATTCCACGTTCAGGGTAGTAGTCACTGTGGCAAGAGGCGGGCCTGAGTAGGAGAGCTTGTGGAAAACAACTGCTATGCTGATGTACTTTTACATCAATGTAGTAGACATCAATTCACTCTCATGGCTATAATTTTTGATTATCTTATAATTTGGTATAGTGAAGATTTGGAGTTTTTTCTTTATTGTTTTTGATGATGATAAAGTAGAAATTCAGCATAAATAATTTGAGAGAGACAGAAAGCATACAGAAAGTATGCATATAAAACTATAATCACACCATCAGAGAAGATGGCTTTTAAAGTTCACATGGAGGGACTTCCCTGGTGGCCCAGTGGTTAAGATTCCGCTTTCCAATGCAGGGGACATGGATTCAATCCCTGGTGGGGGAGCTATAATCCTACATGCCATGTGGGGCAGGACAGTAAGTGGCACTAGAAAACCTGAATGCGCTAAGTCGCTTCAGTCATGTCCAGCTCTTTACGACACCATGGACTATAGCCCACCAGGCTACTCTGTCCCTGGAATTCTCCAGGCGAGAATACTGGAGTGGGTTGCCATTTCCTCCTCCAGGGATCTTCCGGACCCAGGGATCGAACCCAGGTCTCTTAGGTCTCCTGCACTGGCAGGTGGGTTCTTTACCACTAGCGCCAGGTGGGAAGCCCTTAGATAACTTGAATACCTCTATGCAAAAAAAAAAAAAAAAAATCAGCAACAACACCTGATCAGACCTTGCACGATATACAAGGATTAACTCAAAACGGATCATGGACCTAAAGGTAAAACCTTAAAAAAACAAATAAATAATAAAATAAAATTCAGGTGTGCCTTGCAGTTGATAGCCCCCAGAGGTGGCTGCCGTCGATCTCTTTTCATTGCAAGGTGCACTCCGGCCCTCCCCACCCCCACTGAGCAATCTGGCCTGTGCCCCACCCGAACCCGTGGAGCGGGCCGAGGCAGTGCCGGGCCAGCTTTGGGTCTAGCCTTTAGGAGATCTGGAAGCTTCCGCCTTTTCTCCAGGGAGACGCGAAGCGGTCCCCACGTGAAAGCGCCCACGCCCCTGGGCCCCTGAGATGCTGAGAAGCCTCCGCCAGCCGTGTGCGGAGGCCGCGCGGGGGCTTCGGGACGGCACCCACGCCCAGCCCGCGCTGACAGCCCCGGGAGGGGCCCACCCGGCCTCGGCCGACGGTCGCAGCCCAGGACCGCTGGGCTCCCGGCAGCCGCGTCTCTGCGGAGGACCGGTACGCGGGGACAGGCAGCCGGGGCTCACGGCCGCCCCGGCACGCGGGCGCCTGCCTGTGGGCGACTGGCTCTGCCTGGGTCTCTGGAAGCATTTCCATTTCCAGTAACCTCCAGGCTCCTCGGCCAGGTGACCTTCTCAGTGGCTCCGCACTGTGTCCTCCTGTGGCCACACGCGCTGCTCCCGGGCGGGCAGGTGGCGTCCCCGCTGCCACCGCTACACCTGCCGTCTAGTGAGCGCTCTTGTGCACAGATCTGTGCACGAATACCTCGCCGCATCCTTTGTGTGAATTCTGGACGTGCAGTGAGAGCCTGCGAGGGTTAAACGGTTTTGATGGTTCTAGTCAAAATCACCTTGAACAAAAACTGTCCCAACTCCCCTCCCACCAGCCGTGGAGGAGGGTGCTGGTCTCCACACCTGTGAGCCAAGGATGCCTGTGCTTTTTAAATTAGTCGGATGAGAAATGGCCTCCTTTCTTAGTTTGCCTTACATCATAGAGGGTTTGAACTTGCTTCCTGAGGGTGAGATGCCTGTGGTCACCAAACTATGCTGCCCCGGCCACGCCACCATGTCCTACACAAGGTCGTCTGACAGCCAAGGGCAAACGGACGAGGCCACAAGGAAACCGCACGATGGAAGGAACACATTAATACACGATGACAGGGGTAATTTTAGAGTAGGGCCTAAAGAGTCATGATCAATTTTTCTGACAGAAGAATTTCACAAACCATTGATTTAAAATCACATGGATGGGTGGACCATCTCTAGAGCATTTGTACCTGCTACTTACATTTGCTACCTATGTTTATAGGAAATTGCCATTTCTTGGCAAACCACTAATTGGGAAAATAGCATTTCAACCCGATTAAACTTCTAAAACTTATTTTATGCTATGAACTTTCAGTAATAGGAAATAATTCTCAAATTCCTGAGATAATTGCATCGTTTGAAAACATCTCCATGGTGCCTAGTACATGGTCAACGTTGGTTTCTGTTCTTTTCTATTAAACTCCATGATTGGGTAAAGAGAACACAGAATTCTAAAGTTGCACGGTCATTCCAAAAAAGAGTTGTAAAATCTTCCAAAAAACCAAAAGGGTAATTTTTGACTCCTGTATAATTTAACACAAGTTGGGGAAAAGGAATAGGCACATTTTGAAAAGCATCAAATATGTCAGAAATGGAAGAAAACACTATATCATCTCCAGATTGTAGGTTCTAATGCAGTTTCTGATTATTCTAATAACTCACTTTTATGGAGAGACCAAGTTATTATCAAAGAAAATGATATCCTGTTAATGTCTTATTAATAACAATTACATTCTTCAAAAATTGATATATAAGACAGAATTCAATTGGTTCAGAAAGTTACCAACTTCAACAGTATCATTTGCTTGGAAGTGTTCTGGTCACAGTATGTCCTTAATTACTGTAATTCTCTTCCTTGTTTGAGTCTGAAATTACACTGCTGATACCGCTTTAGTGACAAAAGCACTTTCAACAGACAGAAAATCTCAGATATGGCTTGTGAGTCTCTTTTGATTGGAAGCTTGTTGACTGCAGCTGCAATATTTCTGAGTTAAGCTATGATCATAAGTTCTCATTTTGGCTGGAACATTTCAGACTCCGTTGTTTTGATTGCGATATTGTCCACCAGGATGGGCTTGTGATTAATTCACATTATTAAGATGACTAACATGCCTTTCAGATGGCAGTTGAAAACCCGCGGCAAGAACAGCCTTGAGAGTGATCTGCCTGCAGATGGAGGGGGAACGAAGGTTACGTCCTCTTTCCTTCTGTAATCCAGCAGTACCAAACAGGATGCACTTGGCATCTGGCAGGTCACCGTGGTTTCTGGAGGGCCCCGCAGTGAGTGGCCCGGTGTTCCCAGGAGGAGCAGATGATGAGGCCTGGACACAGCCAGCCACTGATGCGGTAAACAAAGCAGAGTCCCAGACGGAAGGAAGTCGAGAGTGGGACTCTTGTAGAAATATCTGAGACTCCTGCTGAGCCCACTGCATCTTTGGAATCCCACCCACATCCTGACTTAGGGGGTGGCTCTCGCAGACACTCTGCATTGTACAAGAGCTGCCACTGACCGAAGCGGACTCACAGCAGTATTATTATTTTTTTTACTTTTAAGAGTTTGAATTAAAATTTTAAAAAAAATCTACCTGGATGCAACTGTGCTGGTACCACCTACTTAACCTCATATAGGGGTGGGGGTGGTCACATCTCACACCAGAAGCCACTCGCTTGCCAACATCACGAGGGGGCAAGAGCTAACAAGCCTGAGGGAAACCAGGCTAGAGGCAGACCATCAAGCAGAAGCACCCAGGAAATGAGCTTGTTGGGGGGACAAGGGCTCAGAACACTTCCCAGCATCTCCAAGCCCACTTCCTACATTTGGGAGCTCCAGGACTCTGTTGTATCATTCACCTGGAAACCAGGATGACCATGAGACCCCAAGTACCAAAGCCACGGGCTACCCCTGCCCGTCCCACTGCCATCTCGGGGGTCATGCTGATGGGCACAGAGAAGCCAAAGAAAGCTTCTCCTCCCGAAGCTCTAAGGTGACCTTCCCAAGTCCCTCTGGCAGCTTCGGGTATAACTGAGCTACAGCTTGAATCACAAATCATTTTTTAAACTGGATGTTCTTTCACCATCTTTAAATATAATTCTTTCTTTGAGTTGCTTATTCTGGATAATGCAAAACCATAAAATCTGGAACCAGAAGATGTGGGCTCAACTCCTGGCTTTATCACTTTCTGTCTGTGTGATGGGAAGTGACTTAATCTCCCTGAATTTCTATCTCCTCCTCTAAAAATAGAGAGGACAGTAATATCAAGCAACTATTTCCCTTGCTACCTACTTTCCAAAGCCTTCTCCAGTTGCCCAAGATGGAATTAGTTTGAGCAGACCTTCGTTTATTTCTGTCATAACAGTGGACCCTGTGATGGCTAATTCCATGTGTTGATTGGACTGGGACAAGGATGCAAAGACAATTAGTCAAACATGATTCTACCTGTGTCATGAAGATGTTTCTGGATGCGATGAACAATGGGACCAGAACACTGAGTAAAGTGGATGGTCCTCCCCGTGAGGCTGGGCCTCACACAGGCATTGGTGGCTTGTACAGAACGAAAGAGCAACCCTCCACTGCCTGCCTGCCTTTGGGTTGGAACATTGGTTTTTCCCCAGCCTTTGCACTCGAACTGAGGCATCAGCTCTTTATGGGGCTTGACCCTGGGGATTTGCAGGTCTTGGACCATCTCCACCTCCATAATCATGTGAGTTAATTCTCTATAATAAATGCCTTTTTATATAAGTGCCTATCCTACCAGTTCTATTTCTCCAGAGAACTCTGACTAACAGACACAGTCTATTATAATTCTCTGTGCATTCTGGTTTTTTCCAGCAGCCTGTGAAGGCTTCGAGGGCAGCGACTGTCTCACAATTGTAAGCACACAGCACAACCTTGCCCCAGAGCAAGTGCTCAATAAACGTCCAATGAATAAATGACTGCCTTTCATATACGTAAAATAGTCATAAGCACTTTGAAAATGACACATACAACTCTACACAAGAATTAGAGCTTTCTCCATATCAGTTCCCAAACTCACGCTTCCTGGAAAAAATCATCAAACTGAGATTCACTTATTCTAACCTTTTTGATATTCCATTAGTCTTGACTCTTTCAAACTATAATGAAGGATCGCCTCTTATGTGTGTGGCGTTGTTCCAGGCACTGAGGCATATGATGCAGACAAGATCCTTGAGATTCTATTCTAGTCGGGAGGAGAGAAGCAAACTTTAAACAAGTAAACACATAAATAAACAAGATGGTCACCAGTAATGACCAGACCCCGGAAGCAAACAATGCGTCGTCCTGGGTGTATCACTTAGACCATCAGCTTCCCCATTAATGAGAACCCTCTTGTGTTTTTTCCCAGTATTTGCTTAGCTCAATTTCAGTTCCTTCCACCTCAGAAAGGAGCTTTAACCAAAGTCTGGATTCATTCAAATTAATTGTTCTAAAACAGAATTTTGATCACATTATTCTCTTGCTTAAGAAGCTGTGTTGGTTTCCCTTTTTCTACAGAGAAACGTCCAAGTGTCTTATTGGCGTTTCTCTGCAGTTTGTTCTAAACTTGTCTGCATGTTTCCAGCTTGTCTGTCTTTGGATTTGCTGCCCACCTTCAGTTTTGTGAGCACCCCCTCCCTCACCCCCAAGCCACCAGAAGTCCGTTCTCACTTCCTCTGACCTTCATGTTCACCTGTCAGCAGAGTCCATCATTTAAGACCCAGATAAATGATCTTTGATATCTGTTACCTTCCTCATAAATATTAATCCTTTCCTTCAGAAGAAAACACTTACCCCTCCAAGGCTCACAGCACTTGGTCGAAAAATCCCTTATGGCATTTTTCTGGCTTTGACTGGTACTATCACTTTCAGGGACATCTCACATCCTCCATCTGGATTATTATTTCCTTGGAAGAACAAATTGTTTTATCCAATTATGTTTTTCCTATAGTCCAGTACAAAATAGTGTTCAATAAACATCTGCTGAATAGATGAGTTTGGTGAATAAACAAATGGCCCAGCAAATGAAGATGAAGCAGTCCAAACTTTTTTGTATTTTTTCTACTTCAACTGCTGATGTTGTATTTATAATAAGTCTTATATAGTTACATGAATCACTCCTTATGGAGTCTGGTAATAAGTAGTCACAGCAGAAGTTCTGAAAGTAAGAATAACTTCTTCTTATCAAGACTGATCATTTTGGTGACAATACAGAAAATTATGTGCTGGGTGTAATTATGAGCCATTTCCTACAACAAAAATTAAGTAATTTAGAAGTTCTGTTTTACAAAAAAAAATTTAAGTTTTTGACTGGTGACTCTACTACACCAGGTAACACTTCCTGGCAATAAGACACCCATGACTCTAAAAGCAGCATCAAGGTTTGAACATCCCACCATGTACTGAGATGTGTAGCCCAGTGGACGGTCAGCATGGTGGCAATTCTGCGCTAGGTCCAGGGGAGCGACCACATGGTCCCCAGGGGAGTGACCACATGGTCCCCAGGGGACCACAGCCCCACAAGGAGCCCTCAACAAGACCCGGAGAGCTTCTCAGCTCTCCACCTGCTGCCCCACCGAATCATCAACAAGTAAAATAAACTTTTGGGATATTTTGTTTCACAACATGAGATAATTGATATGTTGCCTATAAATAAGGAATGAGCTGGGGAAGACTGAAGGCAAAAGGAAAAGGGGACAGCAGAGGATGAGATGGTTAGATGGCATCACTGATTCACTGGACATGAATCTGAGGGAACTCTGGGAGATAGTGAAGGACAGGGGAGCCTGGTGTGCTATAGTCCATGGGGTCACAAAGAGTCGGACACGACTTAGCAACTGTACAACAACAACAACAAAAATATGCAGAAAAATACATACTTGCATTCATGACAGTCTAGTTAAAAGCTGAAAACTAGGTATACGTTTGGTAGTATGAATGTGTGTGTGCTCAGTCACTTCAGTCGTGTCCAACTCTTTGCAACTCTGTGGACGTAGCCCACCAGGCTCCTCTGGCCATGGGGTTTTCCAGGCAAGAATACTGGAGTGGGTTGGCATTTCCTCCTCCAGGGGATCTTCCTGACCTAGGGATCGTACCTGAGTCTCTTACGTCTCCTGCATTGGTAGGCGGGTTCTTTACCACTAGTGCGACCTGAGACGCCTTAGTATTATGAACAGATGATCCCAAAAAGGTAAGGAGCATCACCATTTAGGTGAATTAAAGACACAAAAATCACCCTCTATTTGACAAAGATAAATGTATATTTAAGGGTAATCAACAAGAATAAGGATCTACGGGGGTGACAACAGGTGATGAAGGGTAAAAGTTTCATAATACAGCATGAAGTAACATGGGTGACAGAATGACACCTTAGAGTAGAACCCAGAAAGGGGTGTGTATGGACCCGTTACAAACCCTTTATTGCCTGAAGAATGAGGTTAACCTAACTCTCTGCCAATGAAAACAAAAATGACTGCTTTTTGAGAGATGCTGAACTTAGATGCCTTTGCAATTATCTTTAAGTTCTCAATCCATGTTAAAGAAATCAGAACTAGATACCACAGCTGATGAACTGGGCTGTGGTTTATGCACGAAACACAACACAGGCTCGCAACCTGCACTCAGTGAACAAACCCGGAGGCCACCCAAACCCACGTCCACCGAGTCAGGGATGCCATCCAACCGTCTCTTCCTCTGTTGTCCCTTTCTCCTCCTGCCTTCAATCTTTCCCAGCGTCAGGGTCTTTTCCAATGAGTCAGCTCTTCGCATGAGGTGGCCAAAGTATTAGAGTTTCAGCTTCAACATCAGTCCTTCCAATGAACACCCGGGACTGATCTCCTTTAGGATGAACTGGTTGGATCTCCTTGCAGTCCAAGGGACTCTCAAGAGTCTTCTCCAACACCACAGTTCAAAAGCATCAATTCTTTGGTGCTCAGCTTTCTTTATGACCCAACTCTCACATCCATATGTGACCACTGGAAAAGCCACAGCTTTTCCTCAGTTAACTACCCAAATATCAGATAGCTTCCGGTCGTGAGTTTCTTCTCTGTTGGTTATTGTACAGTGTGCAGAATTTGAGGTTTTGGTCTGTGTCTTGTCTGTGTGGCGGGAGCCAGTCTATGCCCTTTAGCATGCATTTTCCTGTCCTTCACCATTTTCTGAAGTTTGCTCAAATTCATGTCCACTGAGTAGGTGATGCTACCTAAACATCTCATCCTCTGCCACCCCCTTCTCTCTCCTACAGGCAAAATGCCAAGGTGGAGGGTAAAGATGCTTTCCTTTGGGATCTAAAACTCCTCGATCTATACCTTTTGTGGTAATCCTGCCCCCCCAAGGTGCCCCTCAAGCCCAGCTCAGCTGACTTCTGTGCCCAGCCCAGTGGAGACCCCTCCTGCCCCTCTTTTTCTCACATCGATCACCTTGTGGGTCTTGCAAATGATGGATATTCTCCCTTTCCCATGCTCCTACTAAAACACATGATCAAAATGATAAGACCACCACCTTTAATTTATCAAATGCTTTTATCTTCCCCAAGGTACCTGCCCACTGAGGCATCCTTGCATTTATTCTTTCCAGGGGCCTTAGGGCCCTCTGAGTCACAGTGAGCAAACAGTGATGGGAACCAAAGACCAAGTCAATGGGAAAAATGGAGGCAGTGGATAATAAAGGTACAAATGCAAAGCCTTAGGACTTCACCATCCAAGACATCTATTGGCTTTTCAAATATTAAATAGCAATTATCTCCTCGACCTAAGTTAAGTATGAGTGTTCTTGCCAAGCTGGTAAAAAACAGGCCACTGTATGTTCAGAAATAACAGCCAGAACATGCTACGCAGTAAACCAAGTCAGGCTGTGGCTAACAATGGATTCATGCATTTGTTCATTAAGTAAATTACATTTTTACTGGGCATTTACTGTGCGCCAGGCACTGTGGTTTATCAGGGCTCCAAGGGGAGGGAAGCCGCTTAAATGTCTCACCTGCCTCTCCCCTTCAGCAGCGCTCTTCATCCACCACTGGACCACGCCTCCCAAGGGCACCCAGAAACAGATGTGGTACATGACCCTACCTGGGGGGATCCAGCACCCCAGTTCTAACATCAGCTTATACTGCACTTGCAGTATGAATGGCTGGTGAATGAGAAAGGGAGCCCTAGGAGCTTCAGAAAGCTAGGGGCAGATATTAGATGTTTTCCAACATTTTTATCTAAATTCCCATCTTTCTACTGCAGGGTTGCTGTTGTTCAGTGGCTGAGTCAAGTTTGACTCTTCGTGGTCCCATGGATTGCAGCACCCCAGGCTTCCCTGTCCTTCTCCATCTCCTGGAGTTTGCTCAGACTCACGTCCATTGATTTGGTGATGCCATCTAACCATCTCATCCTCTGTCATCCCCTTCTCCTCCTACCCTAAGTCTTTCCCAGCATCAAGGTCTTTTCCAATGAATCGGCTCTTCATAGCAGGTGGCCAAAGTATTGGAGCTTCAGCTTCAGCATCAGTCCTTCCAATGAATATCCAGGGTTAATTTCCTTTAGGATTGATTGATTCCATCTCCTTGCAGTCCAGGGGATGCTCAAGAGTCTTCTCCAGCACCGCAACTCAGAAGCATCGATTCCTCACTGCTCAGCTCTCTTTATGGTCCAACTCTCACACCTATACATGCTGCTGCTGCTGCTGCTGCTAAGTTGCTTCAGTCATGTCCGACTCTGCGCGACCCCATGGACGGCAGCCTACCAGGCTCCTCCATCCATAGGATTTTCCAGGCAAGAGCACTGGAGTGGGGTGCCATTGCCTTCTCCGCACCTGTACATGACTACTGGAAAAAACAGAGCTTTGACGATGCAGACCTGTGTCAGCAAAGTGATGTCTCTGCTTTTTAATATGCTGTCTAGGTTTGTCATAGCTTTCCTTCTAAGGAACAAGCATGTTTTAATTTCATGGCTGCAGTCATCATCCTCAGTGATTTTGGAGCCCAAGAAAATAAAGTCTGTCATTGTTTTCACTGTTTCCCCTTCTAGCAGAGTCCTATTTTCAGAACTCATTTCAAGATTCCTGAACTAAAGCAAATGCCCTTGAAATGCATCTCTAACTAGAACAGCAGGAGCTGAGCCACGATGTGGCACTCACAACAAGCCCACTGATTCATCCATCACCTAAACTGACTCTGCAAACTGGCACCTAGTAAGGATAGGCCCCAGGTGACTCAAGGGCAGCTCTGGTCTTCATGAGGTTTTGTGGTCCTTCCCAGTCATACCTGGAAGTGACAGCAGAGCTCTGAGTATGAGATCTAAGGACCCAACCATTGGTCACCTGCTCACAGCAGGATTACACCTGGTTTTTGATCCATTATAAAGCTACATAGAGTCATTTCTTCAAATCAAATAACGAGGGGCCTAATGTAGTCTAATATTTGATAATCTCATGTACAGAGGAAAAGACATTACAGCAATCTCATTGTCCTCTTGTTGGACAATCTATATAAATTTATATCCTCAAATTCAGATCATAGACATCTCCTCAATCCAGTCACTCTATTTGTTCTGTTCACAGCATCCTTTATTCAGACTGTCAGGTGTGAGGGATTGGCATGGAAAGGCTGGGGGCGGACGGGACTGTCTGAAGGTCAGAGGAAGAGACTCCCATGCCCTTCTGTTCTTTCAAAGTGTTCTTCAGAGTTTCCAGCTGATGCAGTAAATGAGATTACAGGTGTATGTATATTTACATTTCCCTGCGGGAGATCCAATAGGGAGGGGATATATGTACATAAATAGCTGATTCACTTAATTTTACAGCAGAAGCTAATGCAACATTGTAAAGTAGCTATACTCCAACTAAAAAATATTAAACGCATACATATATATCTATTTACAAAAATATATAATAATAAAGCAGTCAAACTTTACATAAACTACAATCAGGAAATCACAATGTAGTATGTCTGCGAAATATGGTATGTCCTTAATAAAGAACAATAGAGATCTTAAAATCTAACATACATAGATGATGGATAATAGGCACATAGATAGATAGATATGGATGGAAATATGATGATATATATTGATGACAGTTTTAACTGACATATGAAATATTTCAAGCATAGTCACTTGGTAACTTCTTACTATTTTTCCATATTGTCTTTATATCACTGTTTTGTGAAGAATTCTCAGTCCCTTAATCTTTTCCATCTCTCTCTACCCAAATTTAACCACTTATTTGAAGTTTATTATTCTTATGCATATTTTTAATGCCTTAAAGTCATTTTTCTGTGAATGCATATTTCCAAAAATATATGCAAGTTGGTTTTAAAGGTTTTTAAATGTTATAGAAATCGTATCATATTCTCATGATATGTCTATGAGATTTATTCATATTCATGCATGTAGCTCTGATCCATTCATTTTAACTGGTGTATCATGTTATATTTTATGAATATACCCAAAATTTTGTTCATTTTCCTATTGATGGACATACAGGATTTTCCAGCTTCTTTCTATCACAAACAGCACCATTATAAACACTAAGCTTCTCTCCCTGTGTACTAGCCTCCCTTCCACACATACTGCGAAATGGAATTGCTAAATTGTTGTCATCCAGTCACTCAGTCATGTCCAACTTTCTGTGACCCCATGGACCAGACTTCCCTGTCCTTCACCATCTTCCAGAGTCCACCCAAAGTCATGTTCATTGAATTAGTGATGCCACCCAACCTTCTTGTCCTCTGTTGTCCCCTTCTCCTCCTGCCCTCAATCTTTCCCAGCATCAGAGTCTTTCCTAAGACCCTTAGAATTGCTAAATTATAGAGTCTGAAATACTTCAAATTATGAGAAATGCAAAATTAGTTTCCAAAGTGGTTGTATCAACCACCAGCAGACCATATGCGTTTCTAGTCTCCACATTCTCACCAAGACTTGGAATTGTCAGATCTTTTCATCTCTGCCAACTGGAGAGCGTGAGCTGGTACCACACTTGGGTTTAATTTGAAGTTCCCCGATGATGTGGATCATCGTTCATGTGTTCAGTGTCAACCTGCAGTCCCTCTCCTGTGACTTTTCTGTCTAAAGTGCTTCCCAGGTGGCTCAGTGGTGAAGAGTCTGCCTGCCAATGCAGGAGGTGCAGGAGACACAGGATTGATCTCTGAGTCAGGAAGACCTCCTGGAGGAGGAAATGGCAACTTACTCCAGTATCCCTGCCTGGGAAATCCCAAGGACAGAGCAGCCTGGCGGGCTACAGTCTATGGATTCACAAAGAGTCGGACATCTGTCTACACCCTTTGTTAATTTCTGTCAAGTTTCTGGTCTTCAGCTTGTTGCTTTGAAGGAGTTTTAATGTATTATCATAATTAAAATAGTTAGGTATATTTGCTTAAATATATTTAAACATTTATATTCAATAAATACTTTAATACATGTATCAGTTATATGCCTTACAATCTTCTCATTTTTTTATGAATGAAAGTTTTGCTTACAGACAATTGATTCAATTCTCATTTTCTCCTATGGCTTGTATTTTTATGTTTTTCATTTAAAATCCATCCCTACACCGAGGTTAGATATTCTCTGATGTTTTCATTTCAAATTTGAAAGTTTGCTTATGTCTTTGGTCTACCTAGGATATATTTTTGTGCAGAGTGTCTAATTTTAATTCTGATTTTTTGCAAATGGGCATCCAATAGTCCCAGCACCATTTACTGAATAGTCCATATTCCCCACCTGACTTATACAGCTACCTTGCCATTAAGTTGTGTCCATTGTGCATTATTTTGCTTCTGTATTTTCAATTTTGTGTGTTTATAAATCAAGGTTTTGCCCTTGAGCTAGTTTCCACACTGTTTTAATTACTGTAGCTACAAAATAAATCTTCAAAGCATCTCTCACTACCTGCTTCTTCAGACTTGTCTTCTCCATTCTTAAACTTGCAGTTTCCCATGGCTTATAAAGTTAAACTTCTTTTCTTGCAATTAGATTTCAATGGTATTTAATTTGTAGATTAATTTATTGGGAACTGACATTATTTTTTAATTAATTAATTTTTTTCTTTACATTATCGGGGAACTGACATTATTAAGAGTCAGTCTTTCCATGTATAAAAGTGATAACTATTTATTTATATTTCTACTGATGTCTTTTAAGAGACTTGTAAGATTTTTCCAGAAAGGTCTTACATATCCTTGGTTGGGTGTTTTCCCCAAGTACCATACAGTTTGTTTTTATTTAGGTAAATTTGGGGGCAATTACAATAAAGCATTATTTAATTAAAATTTCAGATTGTTGACTTTTAAAGGAATTAAATTGATTTTTACACATAGATATTTTCCCAGAAATATCTTAATGAAGTTTCTAATTTTAATAATTTCTCAGTGGGTTAGTGTGGGGTTTTGATGTAGAAAGATCATTTATCAGTAACAGTTTGATTACTTCTTTCTAGTCCTTATTCATTTTTCCCCTTTTTCCAGTCCTACTGGCATGCCTTGGACCTCCACCCAAAACATTCACAAAAAGTTCACAAAGGGACAAAACTAAAGCATTTAGCAGTGCATGTTTAGATTATTAAATTATGAGGACAAATAAGAATGTGATAACCTAAAAGTCAGGACAGTGATTATCCTTAGGGAAAGAGAAGTGTTTTTGATGGGAAAGTCACTGAGGACTCAGGGGTTGTGGCAATATTAGGTGAGGGTCAATCATGATTTTGAATTATAGTAATTATCAATCTGTGCATTTTTTCCTTCATGCAATTTCTACATGTGTGCTACGATTTACAATTTTAAAAATGTTTTTAATTGTTTAAGAATGAATTGGACCGCATTCTCTGTCTTCATATGCTCTAGAACATTCTGTTGACAACTAGTGGTACTCTCTGACCCTTGAGTATAAAGCAAAACAGCAGATTTAAATAGTTTGAACTTTGCTGATTTTTTTAAAAAATATATGGGGTTTTGATTATTGATTGAATTTTTAATGATTACATTCCATTCACATGTTCCATTTCTTACTGAATGAATTTTTGTTATATTTTTCTAAAACTTTTTTTCCATTGAACTAGATTAGTTCCTAATGTTCTCAGCTTTGTGAGTTTCTGTCAAATTGGTACTTCTGTCCACTTATTCATTGCTATTGCTCTCTGTAACTGCCCCTTTGAGGGTGATTTTTATTTTCCCATTTGTACTTGTTGTGTACTTTTAAAAGTTCTTACCAAAAGTGTGTATTTCTTTTATAATCCATAATAATCTAAAAACTCTGTTTCAATTTGGGGAGGAAAAACAGTCAAACGTTCGAGAATTCTTTCATAATGTGAAAAAGCACCTCCCCAGGCCAAAAAAAATCTCACCCTAAAGTATCTACTTCACAGTCCAGCATTTCACAAGTCAGCCTTGTTTAAAATCTACGTCTGTGAAGGAACGGGGCTTCCTAGGTGGTGCAGTGGTAAAGAACCCGCCTGCCAGAAGGAGACATAAAAGACAGGGGTTTAATCCCTGGGTCCGGAAGCTCCCCTGGAGGAGGGCACCGTAACCCACTCCAGTATTCTTGCCTGGAGAACCCCAAGGACAGATGAGCCTGGCGGGGGGCCATCCATGGGGCTGCACTGACTCGGACACCACTGAGCATGCCGCGCACGTGACCTCAGCTGATCTTGTGAAAACATCAAACTCGTAGGTCAGCCTTTAACTACCAGTTTCTTTTTTACGCCTCACACACAGACGGGCTGTCTGGTTCACAATCTCTTCTCCATCTTCTGCACAGTCTGGTATTAATAGACAGTAAGACAATTCTGCATGTGACTGGAGCGGGGATGCATCAACTGGAAGGTTCCCAGGTGGTGAAAACAGGACTTATCCCAATGTTTCGTAAGAAATTTCATCCCAGTTACGTTCATCTTCCAGAGACCAGCTCTGGCTGAGGAATTTCACAAAAGCCACATTCCCCAAAACAAATGCATTAACCCCTCTGGACACACATGGCCTCAAACGTGCTGGGAGGGCAGATCTCCAGCGTTCATTTGCTTCTAAAAATAGCTTGCTTCACCCCATAAACAAAGCACTGCTTTTCTAATGGATATTAGCGGTTTAATTGCTTGAGTCAAGCAGGGAAAGGATGGTAATTGCATTCACGTCTACAAATGCACTTGGACTGGACATTAGTGGACTGCCTGCTCCATGAGGGATGACATCACCACGTATCTTGCCCTCGGCAAACCTTAAGGAAGTCTGGAGGCTTCATCAGCTCCATGTGTCCTGTCTGCGGGCTTTAGGAGGGCGCTCTCCCAGTCAGCATCCTCTTCTAGAAGCCAAGCTCAAGGTCATTCTGAAGGTGAACCACAGAGTTGGAACAAGGATACAACACCCTCCACGACCGCGCCAGGGCCCAGATGGTTCCCGTGAACACCGCAGCCGCGGTGCCGTCACGATGCTCTCAACTTCCTAAAATGGGCCGTTCTCAGCTGTCTTCTGCCTCCCTCGTCCACAAGGCTGATGCCTCCCTCTCCAGTTCTCCTGGTTCGGTGGCTGAGGAGGAAGGAGAGAATGACGCGGCAGGCTCAGCGCCATCTGCAGCCGCGTGTTATATATATATCGGATTTCCGATCCCAAGGTGGGCATCACTGACTTCCTCCCAGGGAACAACTTCGCTAAGATTCCAGTTCAGCAAGCGGAGAACAGATCTAGGAGCCTGGCTTTCATTCCTGGGGAGTTTTCGACTGGCTCGTTGAAAGCTGTCCGGGAACTTTCATTCGAGCTCTGAGAATTTCAGCCTTATCTTCGAGTTAAATAAACGTGAAAGGGTGAAAACTGAGAAATGACTGTTGAATCATAGACAAATTTTATTCCAGGCTGCAGTGGAGTAAATGCTGCAAAGAGGCAGGTAATAAGTTGTACCTGCTCTGTACTAAGTATTTGTTGTGTTGAATGGAACGACTTGGGTGAGGGGGCAGTCTGAACAGAAGCAGCTCTCTTCCCTCTGTCACAGCTGTGGCCTCTCCTGAGTTTCTCAGCGCTGGACCCAATCATCCCCGGGGACTTTCTAAGGGCACACATCGTTAGCTCCACAGGGATTCCTCCACTTAGCACCGGGTGATTTGTCAGAATTTACACTGCAGGTGAATCCCTGGTGGCCTTGATCTACAGCTCAGAGCTCTCAGGAAATAACTTCCCAGAAAATTATCCCATATGGCATTAGTGGTAAAGAACCCACCTGTCAATGCAGGAGACGTACGAGATGAAGGTTCAATTTCTGGGTCGGGAGGATCCCTTGAAGAAGGGGATGGCAACACACTCCAGTAGTCTAGTTTGGAAAATTCCATGAAGCCTGGTGGGCTACAGTCCATGAGGTCGCAGAGTCAGACACAACTGAGCAGCTAACACTTCCACTTTCTCTCCCTATTCTGTCCAAGGAGCCATACTCAACTCCTGACATGGGGCCAGGTTTCAATCCCAAAGAGAACATTAAGGGAATAAATTCCTTCATGGCCCAAGCATTCACAGATTGGCGGGGGGAAACGGCACGCCGCCCACAGAAGTAATGTTCCCTGTTGCGATTAGGTTTTAACATAAATCACAGTGATGGAGATGCATGGTTACACTTCCTAATGTAACAACGCCCTTGGGGAACCAATGTGACGGTGACATAAATCTGTGAGATGACATCACGCTGCTCTCTGCCTCCAGAATGAAACTTTTCACCTTTTTCCTAATACCAGTGTGGAAGGTTTGCCATTTTTGCTCTACCCTATGAAACAAAGTTTCGCCAGCTGGCAACTTTTTCCTACAGAAAGCTTTGAGAATCTCTTTAAATAGTAGCTATAGGATCCCGCTGGTGGTCTAGTGGTTAAGAATCCGCCCGCCAGTGCAGGGTACACGGGTCTGATCCGTGGTCCGGGAAGGTCCCACATGCCAGGGAGCAGCTCAGCGGGTGTGCGCGGCGAGCGCAGCCTCGGGCTCTGGAGCCTGTGCGGCCGCAAGAAGGGAAGTCGGCACTGCGCAAGCGCATCGGAGCCTGCCTTTCCGCAACTAGAGAAAACTCACATGAGGCGACGAAAGCCCAGCACAGCCAAAAATATATAAAACAATTTTTTAAGTGTTAAAGTAGTTATAAATATACCATAATCATCTTTTTGTGCAAGAGAGAAGAGCGTGTCCAGCTGACGACCTGGCATCAGGCTGGCCTGTCGGGGCCGCATGGAGAGCACGTCATGAACTGAAGCATCAACCCGGCCACCGAGCTGCTATGGAAGTACACCTCTCTCGCCTGACCGTTCACTCCACTTAAGCAGAATGAAGGTCATCGGGGAAAATGAGCAATTTAGCAGTGGAACCATGGCCAACAGAATCTTATCACACAAAGGATTTCCTTCTGGGGAAATCGGTAGATGGCGTTTGTAAATCCGTTCGAGATACCACTTAGTATCTTATTCCATGACAACTGCAGTTTCTTCTGCCCTAACAGGAGGCAAGAGGTCAGTGTGCATTGGAAAAGCACAAGAACGAGGGGCAACAGACGACCACTGGGGTGTAGGCTGTGTGTAGATAAAAGATCAAATAATTTTTACTGCAGGCTCCATAGTTCAGTGACATCAGATTTAACAGCACACTGCCCTGACTCGACACTTTAAATCAATACAGAATGTCTTCACCCCATCATTTTTTTTCTCCCTTTTATTGTTTTTGCCATACAATGCCATGATATCACTACTTGGATGGGAGGGGACACCCCATCATTTTAACCCTGAGGATGTTTAGACTCTATTCACAATAAAAACATTTCCCTTAGAATTTAGCGACATTAAATGCCATTAAACCAGCATAATCCTTGGATCAGCTTTCTAGAGCACACAAGCAAATTGCGTGCATTTTTTCGCTTTCATCAGGAGCAATCCCTTTCCATACATATTTCACTGCACAAATTTAATTTCCTGATTTTGGGGGGTCCCTATCAAATTTAACAAATTAACTCTTTTTTTTTTTTTTGCCACTAAGCATTTTCTGACAAACTCATTATTTCTTCCAAGTCTAATGTTCTTATGTGAAGATTTAGCTACTATCAGTCTTATTTGGGGTTTTCTATTTCTACCAAGTCTGAATTTTCCTAATAACGTATGCAATCAAACCATCACTGCAGCTGAAATGGTCAAGTCCAGATATTCTGCTTTATTTATACATACATTATATAAATAGACTTCCCTTTTTTCTCATGGGTATAATCATCCATGAGTGACTGAAATCCCCTTAGTAGCTCAGATTACTCCTCAGCTTTCTTTGGTTGATGCTTTGAGACCTGCCTCGGCTTCCCTGTAAAAGCCACCCAGGGAGGACCCAGTGGGAATCAGGCTGACTCTGGGCATCTCTGGGGGGGAGGGGACTATGGCCAATGAGTGACATTTCTCTCCTCTACAGGTACTCAGAGGCAGGCATTGGCATGACACAGGGAGGATGCTCAGCAAGAGTTATCAGGAAAGGGACTATGTTACCTTGACAGTGAGGATCGTGTTTCTAAAAGAGTTCAAAAGGGTGCCTGAGTCCAGTGCCTGTCAGGGACCTCAACACACAGAAATACTGCCCACTGTTTTTTTTTTTTACAATAGTGGTTGTCGTTGTTGCTGTTGTTTAGTCGCTAAGTTGTGTCTGGCCCTTTTGTGACCCCATGGACTGTAGCTGGCCAGTCTCCTCTGTCCATGGGATTCTCCAGGCAAGAATACTGGAGTGGGTTGCCATTCCCTTCTCCAGGGGATCTTCCTGACCCGGAGATCAAACCCAACTTCCTTTCCTTGGCAGGTGGATTCTTTACCACTGAGCCACCAGGGAAGCTCCTCATACTGTCTCCCGGGAGCTTTATTTTGCTGTTCACATTTTCCTCTACAGTCTAGCAGGGATGTGTTTCTAGGTGTGGTGTGGTGGGTCCACTTTTTCTTTCCTCTGGACAGCCACCTAGTCTTCCCAGCATCAGCCATTAAAGTCCACTCTTCTCCTCTGCTCTGAGCCATCTGTACCATCAAACTTGTCTCTGAGTTCTGTCTTCTGTTCTGTTTGTCCGTTCTTCTTTGCACCAAGGGGCAGCCTCATACCTCCAGTAGCCAAAATGCTGGAGCTTCAGCATCAGTCCTTCCAACATTCAAGACTGATTTCCTTTAGGATGGACTGGTTGGATCCCCTTGCAGTCCAAGGGACTCTCAAGAGTCTTCTCCAACACCACAGTTCAAAAGCATCAATTCTTCGGCTCTCAACTTTATGGTCCAACTCTCACATCCATACTGAAAAAACCATAGCTTTGACTAGATGGACCTTTGTCAGTAATGTCTCTGCTTTTTAATATACTGTCTAGGTTGGTCATAATTTTTCCTCCAAGGCAAGAAATGGGTGTACAAAATACATTGTTTTAAATGTCTGCTTCAGGAAAGGCATAAGTCTTTAAAAGAGCTGTATCCTTGGATTAGGCAGAAATGGCTTCATTATATGTATTTATTTACATGATGCTAACTACCTACCTGATGACATTTTCTCAGGTCGTACACGGCCCCGGTGGTCCTTCTGCCTCCCAGAGCCACAGGACACGTGGTATGACATAGAACGCATACACAGCACAAGTTAGGGTGCGGCTTCACACAGGGGTGAGTCATGGCTGTGTGTATGGGTGGGTGTTTAACCTCTGAGCCTCAGCTGCTTACCATATGAGGTCATCATCTTACCATCTGCCCCAAGGTTTTTTAAAAAGCTACAGGTAAAACTTGTTGCACAGTGCCTGGCACACAGTAAGCTTCCGATCTTTAGTGGCAGTTTTTATTATTAATCTTGGTGAACGTCTCCGTTTCTCCCCAGGCAGCATTAAGTCAGGGAGTGAGCACAGGTTTTCATCTCGAGTCTGCAGACACCTTCCTGAAGCAGACATTTTAGATGAATGTATTTTGTACACCCATTTCATTGTGACATAACTCTATGTCAATCAGCAAACACGCACATTTGCCTTCAGGGCAGGTCCTAGGGTAGTTCACTGTGTCCCCCTCGAGGCTGAAGAGAGAAGTCAGAGGGTAACTCAGGCCAGTGGTCAGGGCTGAGTCCGGGCCAGTTCAGGAAGACTCGAAGATCCGATGTTTGGAGAGCAATTCCCAGTTTCTACACAATTCTAGGAGCAGGCACGCATCCTGTGCTTCCTTTTCCAGAGCAGAGCATCGTTTTACACGGACCTGAAATGGAGGATGTGCGAGCCCAAGGCCTGGCCCTCACGCTCTGCCGGAGGCAGGGCCCCTCTGTAGCTGCCCCCTTAGCCCATCAAGGCCCCAGACCAGCTCGCTCTTCTCCTGACCTCAGCGGTGGCAGATGCTCCACTGAGCCGCTGGAAGGCACCTCTGTGTTCCACCACCATCCCCCCGACCACGTTCCTCTGGGCGTGCTATGCTCCCTCTTTCAGCCCCAGGGGCGTCCGCAGCCCAGGACATGCCTAGCATGAGCTCATAGAAACTCCGGGTGTTATTCCCTGAAGGCCCAGGAGACCACAGCCGACGTCCTATGCCGAAGCTGGATGCTGTATTACTCCACAGACAAAATGCACCCAGAGTGTACGAACAACACATGCCTGCAGTTATAAAGGCTCTGCTGCTGCTGCTGCGAAGTCGTCTCAGTCCTGTCCGACTCTGTGCGACCCCGTGGACTGCAGCCCACCAGGCTCCTCTGTCCATGGGATTCTCCAAGCAAGAGTACTGGAGTGGGGTGCCATTGCCTTCTCCGTTTTAAAGGCACATTTCTTTACAAATACTGGGAAAACACTTTGCACACAGTGATCTTCCCACGTGAGCATTTTCTTTCTGCAGCAATTATAATCATTAGACTCATAAAGAGATGTTAATTAGAACAAGAGGCAACTATCAAGTCACTATAAAATCCATCTTGGCCAAAGTCAGTTGAAGAATTGATGCTTTCAAACTATGGTGCTGGGGAAGACTCTTGAGAGTCCATTGGAGAGCAAGGACATCAAACCAATCAGTCCTAAAGGAAATCAACTCTGAATATTTATTAGAAGGGCTGTTGCTGAAGCTCCAAAACTTTGGCCACCTGATGTGAAGGGCTGACTCATTGGAAAAGACTCTGATGCTGGGAAAGATTGGAGGCAGCAGGAGAAGAGGACGACAGAGGATGAGATGGTTGGATGGCATCACTGACTCAATGGACATGACTTTGGGCAAGCTCTGGGAGATGGTGATGGACAGGGAAGCCTGGCGTGCTGCAGTCCATGGAGTTGCAAAGAGTCGGGCACGACTGAATGGCTAAACAAGGTCAGTCAGATCTTTGGTCTGATTTTGAATCAGACAAAATTTTACACATGGAGTATACTTGAAATAAAAGTATGTCCCTTCGACTGCACGCCCGTGGCAGGTACATTTCTCTGCATGTAACTCACACCTGATTCCTTTGCCAACTGCATAGTGAAGAGTTTGCACCTGTTACTTTACTTGAATTGAGCTCCATGAGCCCTGCTTCTTATTCCTCTTTGTATTTAAAATATTCCAGCATAATAAATCCTCTTGCTTTGCAGACAAAAAGACTTTCTCTCTGACAAAGCAGTATGATTAGTAAATGCTTTGTTTTCATGGCTGTTAATGTAATCTCAACGCATGTAATACTAAGATGGGCCAGTCCCCAGTAGGGCTAAATTATTTACACTGGGCATATGTGTGGACGTTCACGATGTCAAGAACTAATACAGGTTAGCAAGTTAATCCTGAGAAATGCCCCGTCCCCCACATCCATTTCTACAGCCATGATGTAGGGCCCGGTGCAGCAGGCACCTGCAGTGGTGGGGAGCGGGGGTCCCAGCAGCCCAGGCAGGGTGAAGAGGCTGTACTCGCAGGGGCAGGGGGCAGAGGGGCCCTGGCAGACTGAAAGGCGTTTCCTCGGGGCAGAGCACCCAGCCACAGCCCAGCGGGCCAGCCGGGAGGAGGGACGTCTAGCGAGGGGAGGGGGATGGGCGGCAGGGCGGTGGCAGGAGACTGGGTCCAGGTGTGGCCTTTCCAGCTTCCTCCACTGTGGACCCATCCTCTCCTCCGAGACTCCGTGAGTCCCTCGTTTCTCATCACAGTGTCACCCACAAACTCGGCACCAACTGATGAGTCTTGAAAGAGTGAAGCTGGAAACTGTTTTGAAACCTGAAACTGCTAACCCTCAAGACTCGTGTGGGGACGATCGGCCTGCAGCTGCTCGGGTAAATCAAGGCTCCGCAGAGCCCAGGCCCCTCCCCTGCGGGCGGCCCGGGGCCGACTTCACGCTCGGTCACGCGGCTGAGTCGTCGCAGCAGACACCATACGCTCCATAAATGCCGAAGCCACCACTGGGCCCTTTGCAGAAAGTCTGCTAGCCCGCCTTAGGGAAAGACTGCACTTGTGAAGCAGCTACGGAGTGTCTTATATGGAGCTAGAAAAGGAATCCGTATACAGCATAAACCTGGTCATCACAATAAAAAAAAAAAAAAAGATTAAATAGAAGGGTTGAAAAAGAAAACTGAGACACTGTTAGAGAAAGCAGAACAAAAGACTAAGAGATAGAAAGTGGAAAAGATAAGAAACTTCAGAGGATCCACCCAGAAAGGATGACAGTAGATTAATAAAAGGAACGGAAAAAGAGGACAGAGAAAATAACTGACATTTTTAACGCATAACTGAAGTGCACAAATTCTTAGATTAAAATGAGAGAATAAAGACCTACTTCAAAACACATTATCTTGAGATTTCAAAATACCAAGCATAAATTCCAAAAGTTTCCAGAAAGAAGAGAAAAACTACAGATCATACACAAAGGAAGATCCACCCAAGTGGCATTAGATACTCATGGACACCCACAGGATAAATGCTCAAGAAAAAACGTCTTCAAAGTTCTAAGAGAAAATACACTTCCTCCTACAATTTGTCCCCAGTTAAACTATTAGATGGTTTTCAGAAATTCATGGACCTCAAATGCATCGCTCCTGTGGCACCTACTTCGAGACCTACAGGAAAACCTGTGTCACTGAAGAGAGGATGTACCCCCGACCACAGAACAGCATGGGTCTGAACTGCGTGGGCCCACTTACACTTGGGCTTTTTCCAACAGTTACTACTGCTGTACGCTCAATCTGAGGTTGGGTGAATCAGCAGATACTGAGGAAGCTAGGACAACTTTATACTATACTCCAATTTTCAACTACGTGGAGGGTCCACACAGGCTTTGTTCAAGGGTCAACTTTAAATCAAGAATGAAGACAGGATTCACACAGGAGACTTCTCAGGATGAGGGCTATCCAGGAGGGCTGGACAGAGAAGTCTAGATTGAAGCAAACAGAGGCAGAACTCAGGGGATGAGCCTAGTGGGAGGACATAGTAGAGAGTATCTCTCTTAGAGAGGAGGTGGGTTACACTGAAAAACTGGCCAACACATGCAATACTGGACAGACCTTTAAGGAAAACTTCAGGTTCATTGAAAACCAATGCAAGTAAACAAAAGAAGGCAATTACTAATCCAAGAAAAATAAAAGGTTGTAGGAGAGAGAAGCCTTACCAGGATCAATATTACATAGTAACAAATCACAGCAACATATTTTACATTGCAGAAATATCTGGTATGATGCAAGAGGGGGGATGGCTGGTGTAAAAAAAAGAGATATTTTATCGACCATAAGTCAATAGATGCTAAAATCAACAAAACCAGAATCAGCTACAGATTATTAGAAATATGCAGATAAACGAGAAGAAATAGCTATTCAAAGCTGAACTTTATCTCAGACCCATGAAGGGCAAGCGGGGGAAAGGCTGAGCGTTCCGCCTCACTCGGTGGTGAGCACATACATGGCTTTGAAGAGAAGCCTTGACCGTCGATGCCTCAAGGACCCCGCCATCTAACTCTCCCTTCCAACGTTAGCACAGATGGGAAGGGCTCGTTCGCTCCCCGATCCCTGCCTCCAGCAAGCTCCCGGGCTGCTGGTATGCCCCTTAGTTTCCCCAGACGCAGCAAACAGCTGGGGACGCGGGAGCCTGGTGTGCACTTGCGGACCGGCCGAGCGGCCGACCGTGGCGCAGACAAGTGCTGTGACTCTGAGCCCCCACGGCGTGGCCGCCATCCATCACCCGGCTCCCCACTGCATCCAGGTACTGTCCAGCTGGGGACGGAGAGCGGCCCTCTTTCTCCAGCTCGACCTACTTCCGCCACCACCAACGCAGAGCTGCTGTCCCAAAGGCTCATGGGCCACACTTCTCTCTGCTAAGGAATGACAGTTTCTTCGGATGATTACACATGCATCTTTCCTTGCGAAGCAGGTCATTTGTCTATTTTACTTACCTTTATTGAATGCTAATGTGACTGCTAAATGCCATGAATACAGCACTTTCTAATCCTAATGAATACCATGAAGTTCAGATTTAAAGGTATTTCCTTATTTGGGGTTCTAATCTATAAAGAAAAAATCCTATTGTATCCAATATACACATAGAGTGATCACATGATCTTTACCCAACACACAGACACACACACCCACACATACATACAGTGGTCACGTGATCTTTATCCAGGCCACACGCACACACTCCCACACACACAGTGCCTTTATAAAGATCAGGTCACAAGATCTTTACACACACACACATGCGCCCCCTCAAGAGAAAACTTACCATCTCCAGTCTCATCCATTTTCTTGTATTTTAAAGTGCAAGGGCAGAAGAGTAAATATTTTCCTTTTTTATTTTATATGAAGTTCCACTGTGATGTGCTACTTTCATGTTTTTAAAATTTAACTTACTCTTCTAAATGTTAACTTTAAGATGACCCAGGAATCATAATATACAATGTGAAATAAGAAGACTCCGAACAGAACAGTGCTTTATTTTAACTCACAACAAAGAACAAAACCAAGTTAGTGCAACGAAAACAAACAGCAATAATAATTTGCCACCGACTGCTACTGCTTAGTATTTTGTCCCAAACCACTGGTTTACTTTTGCCAACCGCAGGTAGAGAGCCAGGCTGACGATAAAGTACTCCTCCGTCTCTTTGATCCACACCAGCTCCATGTGCAGCCTTCCTTCTGAATCCGAATAGTCCACACAGTATGCCTCCCCCAAGAAATTAGGGCTGTCAGAGGGCCCGGGACAGCATCTCACGCAGACCGGGGAACTGAAACACCAGAAGGGCTTCCCGTACTCCTCCAAAAGAGTTAAGTCCATTATAGAGCAACTCTACAAAATAAACACAAATATTCATAAGTGACAAGGATAAAAATCCCAGTTAGACCTGAATCGGTAAACGGTGAGATGAAGCCTCGTCATGAGGGCTTACGTGAGAGAGGAGGGAGAAGAGCAAAGAGAACAAAACTACAGAATAGGGAACGGCACGTGCAGAGTGTGGACCTTCCTGACCCTTTAGGTCTGCCGTGTTGATACTCTGCCTTTCCTGGTCCTCGAGGTCCACTGTGATTTCAACATTCTCATACATGTTTCTAAGACTCACCTGAACCCATCTGAAAAAGCCAGGCCTGTGCTCCTGAAGAAATGAAACAATATTCTTTTGTGTATGACAAATCTTTGCCAAAGCTTAAATACCTATTTACACGTACAATTAATAAAACATCTCATCACAGCAAAGAGCAAGTGGACCAAGGGAGACGCCTTGGTGATAATGAGGTGGTCTTCGTGCTCAGCAACAGCGTGGCTCCTGGCCTCGGTCATCACCCCTCACCCCTGTGATGAGGCTTCCGTGCTCCTAGGCAGGATAAAGTCAGCTCACTGGGGGCCTCTGCATCCACAGCAGAACCATCCTGTGGAAATCCAGTTCATCCCACAAAATACAGAAGGAGAGGAGTGAGAACCAGGGTGCCCATGGACACAGGGGTCACAGCAAGAGCGAGACTGTGTGAGAACCACCCTCCTCCCCGAGCCGGGCCAACCCCAGCCTCCACAGGAGGCCCCCTGCCCTGCGGCTGGTTTGTGACAGAGGTGAACTCCGGTTTAACTGTGCAAGGGAACGTCTGTGTGCTGGAACGGAACTGCAGTCTACTTTAAATGGGTGCATGAGTAAGACGTTTTTGAGTAAATGTGACTTGCCTGGTGCAACCTACAGCTCCACTCTTTCTCCATAAAACAAATAGCCTAAAGGGCTTCGAGGGGATGCAGGGATGCAATCAACACCACTCAGAAGTGGCGCTGAGTGCCACCCACCCACCTCGCTCAGGGGAAAACAAAAGGCACTCAGTAAGCCCTGGATAAGTCAGTCAACTGATGGTCAGCGGTAAGAAGACATGCGCAGCTCTTCTGACACCAGATCAATCTAGGACATTCAAAGAAGCATCACAAATACACGTCACAGACACACTAATTATACAGAGACCGAGGACTTTAAGAGAAAAATTACCTTTATACAGCCATCAAAACTATTAGTTTTCCAAGAAAGGCCAACTTTTCCAATAAGAGGTAGGTGTTCTGTGTTATTTTTAAAACTTATCACACTGAGCTTCATGTATTCATTTTCAAGGTATCCTGAAAAAATTGAAGATTTTTTAAATTACTATATAGCAACCAATGCAGGACAACAGGTCAAGATTCCTCGGGTAAGCCACTACATGGAAGCCTCATGGACCTAAGACCTGGGTTTGGGGATGGAAGGAAAAACAGCCCCCAGCATCTGGCTGAGGCCAGGGGGCCGCCATCCGCACCTGCACCCCCGAGACAGACGAGCATGTCTCACCAGGGAGACCCCCGGGGTGAGCCTGGACAGCACCCTGTCACCATGGAGAGACTGCTGGGAGGTCACCAGGGCTCCACTGATCTGACAGAACAGAACAACAAGGAAGATGGGGAAACAGCTGTGGAGCTTGAGAAAACAGGCGCCAGAAGCTGCACAAAAAGGGCATTAAGTGTGAGGGAGGGGAGAGACGTCCAGAGAAAGGAGCAGGGAGGGCCGGAGACCATGGACGCAGTCAGGGAAGGAGCCCCCGCACAAGGCCTCCTCACAAGCGTAGACACAAGCAGAAATCCCAGCCCACGGGAACCAAGAGCTGAGATGAGAGCTGGGGCCACGCGGACCAGCGCGGAGCGGCCTGCGAGCAGCCTGACCCCCAGGGCCGTCACAGTGGGGCTGCACACATGCCTGGAGGCCTGCGGGACTGCTGACCCTCATGTACCCGCTGAAACGCGGCCTGCGAAGGCTGCATCACCATGACGTCGTCACGGGCCTTTCTTCAGAGGCCACACCTGATGGAGCGTGAGATGTGAGTCACAGGCCAGCAGGGGAGGAGAGCCAAGAAGAGCACAAGCTCTCTGACCTCGCACCGTTTCACTCACAGGATGAGACAGAGCCAAAGCTGAGCTGCCGTGGGAGCCAGAGTACCATTCTGGAATCGGCACAGCGTCCTCACTAGCACAACTGGAAGGTCGGAAGCAGGACGCGCGTGGGCTCTGGGCGGGAGGCCCCTCAGCCAGTGTGGCTCAAGCTCCACCAGTGGGTCCACCAGTGCCCACCAGTGGGTCCGCTCCAAGGATGGGGCAGCCCAGGGTCCCTCCTCGCCGGCTTCTCCAGCGAGGCCTCGGGGGAGGCGAGGCAACGCTACCCTACCCAGCACACATGGCCCTGCTCAGACCCGTGTCCCCACACAGCCATGCAGGGGACTGCCGGCTGGTCCTCGGGCCGCGGCAGAAAGTGGATCCCAAGGTACCACGGCCAGTGACAGCTCAGCGGCAACCATCCAACTTAATAAACATGAAGTCTCTCCACGAAGCGAGGACCACGGCCCATCCATCATCACCAGACATCCTCCCTGCAGACCAGCAAGGACACTGTGGCGTCAAGGTCAGAGCTCTCCCCACCAACCCTGGCAGGTACTTCCATCTCTGAGACGGAGCAAGGGGACGCTCTCTCCATGTCAGCAACCTGCACATGGGACGCAGGCGTGCAGGTGAGCGTCCACGACTCGGGCCACGCTGCTGAGTATCTCCTGCACACCAGGCACGAGTGAGGCACGCTGTGCACAGCAGCCTGGAACGGGACTACTCATTAGACACCGTGCTTCTCTGAGCTCATCACTGAGAAGGCTGGCTGCAGAGAGGTGGACAGCGCCCTCCCTGGGGCCACACGGCAGGTAAGCGGCAGAAGTGCGACCCAGACCATGTCTGTGTCTACGACATGTTACGACAGATTAAAACGGACACAAAACCAAGGAAACAGGATCACCCATTGGTTTAAATACTAGCTTAGAATGTATACTGGGGGTTTAGATTCTCAGGAGGCTTTGTTTTCATTTTACTACCAACAGAAAAGAAAGCACGAATGCACAGACCAGACGTGCCGGGGAACCAGCTGCAGCCCCCCAGCCCTGGCTGATGCCCTGGGCTCCCTGCCTGCCACCCCAGCCCTCCTGTGACCGGTGGTGAGCAGCCTAGCTCCTGGCTGGGGCACATCCCTGCTCGCCAGGATTAGTGTGAGCAGCAGGCGGGGGCAGAGAGGGGGACGCTGCCTTGATGGATGGGGCCAGGGGCACAGGCGGCGCTCTGGGGTCAGCTCCTGGGGCGACAGGGTGATGATCTCACGGGAGAAGCCGCAGTGTGTCACACATGTATAAATGCAGAGTCGAGCTCTCCAGGGAGACTGTGAGCCAACACATCCTCATTAAACTCCTGTGACACTTAAACCATTTGGAATAAACTCTGTTGTTGGATCCTGTCTAACCTTAACCCGTCACATAAAGGCCACCCCCAAAATGCAGAGAAATACAACACAAGGTTCACACCCTTGGCTTCCAGGACATGTGCTTACAAGCACAAAATCTAAGAGTCGTAAGGACTTCATTTCAAACCCTGCCCAGGCATTTACTAGCAGTGTGACCATGGTCAAGCTCCAAGCCAATCAAAATGAGATAGGAACAGAGAGTACCTTATAAAGCTGTGTGATTAATGGGACTAACAGTAAATAGCAATATTAGAGGATGGGTCATCATAAATGCCACACTAAGCACTTTTATGTCTTATCTCAACAATAAGAATCCGTCTAAAGAGTTGAGCCCACTGCCAGCCAGAAAGATGCACCATGTTCATGGACTGCAAGGCTGGATACTGTTAGGATGTCCATTTACCCGAATTTGACACATGGATTCAATAATCTCAATCATGATCCCAGCAGGCATTTTCTCAAACGTTTTATTCTGTATTGGGGCACAGCTGATTAACACACACTGTTGGGACAGTCTCGGGTGAAGAGCAAAGGAATCCAGCCACACAAGCACCATCCAGCAGGTGTTTAATAAATAACTGATCAATAAAAAATAAGATCTGACAAGCTGATTCTAAAATTCACACGGCAATGGTAAGGGCCTAAAATAGCCACACAATCTTGAAAAATAGAAAAATAACTGACTTCAAGAATTACTACAGAGCTAAAGCAATCAAGACAGTGTGGTATTACTATAAAGATAAACAGACGAACAATGTAGAACAGATGGGTCCAGAAATGGACAAGCAACTGATTTTTTGACAAAAGCATCAAAATAATTCAATGAGAAAAGAAAGCCTCTTCAAAAATGGTGTAAGAACAACTTTGTATTCATTTGGGAAAATGAAATGAACCTCAACTCTTTGCCTCATACTTCATACAAAAATTAATTAAGGATGGTTCATAGACTTAACCATAATCCAGCTGGAAGAAAGAATATCTCCATTACCTGGTGCAGAATTTTTTGGTTTTTTTTTTTTTTAACAGAAAACAATACCACAAAACAAAAAAATAATAAATGAGATTTCATCAAAATGAAAACCTTCTGATCACTAAAATAATACAACCACCAAGAAAATGGGAAGCTTCCTTGGAAGCTTAGTCGGTAAAGAATTCACCTGTGATGCAGGAGACCACCTGTAATACAGGAGACCCAGGTTCAATCCCTGGGTCAGGAAGATCCCCTGGAGAAGGAAATGGCAACCCAGTCCAATATTCTTGCCTGGAGAGTCCCATGGACTGAGGAAACTGGAGGGCTTCAGTCCATGGGGTGATAAATAGTCAGACACGACTGAGCGACTAAACCACTCCCACGGAGAACATGAATAAGCAAGCCACAGACTGGGAAAGAATATTTGCAAAATGTGTCTGATGAAGGACTATTACCCAGAATGTATAAAAAGCTCTTACAATTGAGGAATAAAGAGACAAAATACACACAAGGATTAAAAGACACTCCAAAAACAAGACATGCAAATGGACAATGAGCACGTGAAAAAGTGCTTAACCACTGGCGGCCATTGGGGAGAAACCCCCACTACCACACAGTAGATCAACTAAGATTTAAAAGACTAATCACATCAACGGTTGCCCAGGACATGGAACAACCAGAACAGTCAGACACAGACGATGAGCATGTAAAATGGTACAGCCACTCTGAAACTGAAGTTTGGTAACTTCTAACACATAAAAATTTCTTACACATTAAAAAAAAAAAGATTGTCAACTTTCAATCCATAAATCTGCCCTAAGATTCAACTTTTCAGCCCTCGGTATTTAGCCAAGAGAAATAAAAATGCGTACCCACAAAAAAGATTTTCATAACAATTATATAGTAGCTTTATTCCTAACAGTCCAAACCAGAAAACAACCCAGATTCCTTCTCTAGCAACAGGAAAACAGGTGAGCAAATTCTGGTGGATTCATTCAATGGAGTACACGTCATCAGTGAATAAGAATGACGTGCACCCTTGCATCTCAAAGACACTCTGCTCAAAGAGTCTGAACGCCCCCGTTTGTATGATGTCCCAGAACAGGCAAGGCCAGTCTACCGTCAAAAAAGGAAACACGTACATGGGGGTTCTTGAACTAGTCCTGTAATTTTCCCTATGTTGGAAAGCAGAGGGGAAAGTTACAGAAAATGAGGCACTCGAGGGTTAGCTGCTATCTTGATCAGTGTTCCTCCAAAGGCCCCTCTATGTGCGCAGCAGCCCCGCTTTTCCCATCCAACCTGTAACTCCGGGCAGGGCCCACTTGAGTCCTCAGAGCTTCCTCGTCCCCGACTGCCTTAGGGAGCTTACCGTCACCCCTGCGGCTGACGGCACCCTTCTAACTGTGCTCACCTCTTCCTTTCCTAAACCCCTGTGTGTTAGCCACTCAGTCACGTCCAGCTCTTTGGAGTGGGTTGCCATTTCCTTTTCTAGGGGATCTTCCCAACCAAGGGACTGAACCTGAGTCTCCAGCATTGAACCTGGCTCTCCAGCACTTCAGGCAGATTCTTTACCATCTGAGCCTCCAGACAGCCCTATATTGTTGAACATTTAAAGATACTGGACTGTTGATCTCTTTCCTGAAATAACCTAGTCTCTGGGAATAAAGGTCATGTCTTCCGAGGCGTATTAATGACACTACTACTAACAGTTCTCATTTCTCAACCATGATTAGAGTTCATTTTTTGCATCATAAATAGAACATAAAAAAGTGGGAAGTAAAGACAGTGGGGAGGAGAGACCAGTAATTTTTTCCTAAAGCAAAGAACACAGAAGGAGGGTTCAGTTAGATTAGAACTGCCTGAGGCAAGGACAGCAGAGCACAGGTTAACTAAACAGATAAACTGAACAAGACAGACCCTCGGTCACCACCTGGAGACCAGCTCAGGAGCACAAATAAACTGAACGGAAGCAACTGTCAGCTGTCTGTGCAAGTTTTGGATAAAGAGGGAGGGAGACACTATAATTTATAGAAATACAGCCACAGAGTAGTAACAATTTACAGCTTCAGAGACCTGATGCTACAAAGCAGTACTTAGTAACAAGACTCTAAGGATCAAACCATAGGGGCCCTAATTCTTACCCTGAGAAAATCTCCTATCAGCTGTCTAAAGTAAATCTCCCCTGGAATACACATGGCTTTGCTATTTTTCTCAGATAATTATCTTCGGGTATCTTCAGACACGTCTGTTATTCCAAACCCCCGATGTACATAAAATGTAAATAGTTAAATACAGTTACAGACCAGGTCCCTGAACATGAAGAAAAAAATCTGACAGACCCAGAGACCATGTATTTGTGATTTTCTCTAAGGATCTTCTGGGCAGTCATGAAGTTAGAAACTCAAACAGAAGTAAAGAGGCCAGAAATGCAAAAGAGGAGGAAAAGGGCTCATGTAAAGGTTTCCCAGGTGGCTCAGTGGTAAAGAATCCACCTGCCAATGCAGGAGACGTGGGTTCTGTCCCTGAGTCGGGAAGATCCCCTGGAGGAGGAAATGGCAACCCACCCCGGTATTCTTGCCTGGGAAATTCCATGGACAGAGGAGCCTGGTGGGCTACAGTCCACGCAGTTACAAAGAGTTGGACATGACTGAGCACCTAAACAATAATAAACGTTTTCAGAATTTCAAGGCTCCTCCACACAGGTCCTGGGTCCCCAGGCTGGGGCAGGCAGGGGCCGCAGGGGGGCAGGCACCAGCTTCAGGGGCCACAATCTGTGCGTCTGCAGAGGACCCTCCTGGTTTAATGTCACCATTCTGATCTGAATAATTTTCTCACAAGGAGCCTCAAAGTTTCATTTTACGCTGGGCCCCACAAATCACATCACCTGTCCTGCTTCAGGTAAAAGACCACTGACTCCCAATGAGCTGTGACGTTAAACGCGTGGAGGTCTGTGTTCTCCTGCCATACGGACAGCAGAAGGGAGTATTCTCTTGTTCATAGTGGGCCACCAAACGTACAAACCAGGAAAAAGGTAACAACCACTGACGAAGATGCTATAAAAGTTATCTGCTCTAATTTTTCTAGATCAGTGTCAGTTCAGTTGCTCAGTCGTGTCCGACTCTTTGCGACCCCATGAACCACAGCATGCCAAGCCTCCCTGTCCATCACCAACTCCCAGAGTCCACCCAAACCCATGTCCATCAAGTCGGTGATGCCATCCAGCCATCTCATCTGCTGTCGTCCCCTTCTGCTCCTGCCCCCAATCCTTCCCAGCATCAGGGTCTTTTCCAGTGAGTCAACTCTTCGCATGAGGTGGCCAAAGGATTGGAGTTTCAGCTTCAACATCAGTCCTTCCAATGAACACCCAGGACTGATCTCCTTTAGGATGGACTGGTTGGATCTTCTTGCAGTCCAAGGGACTCTCAAGAGTCTTCTCCAACACCACTGTTCAAAAGCATCAATTCTTTGGCACTCAGCCTTTTTCACTGTCCAGCTCTTACATCCGTACATGACTACTGGAAAAACCATAGCCTTGACTAGATGGACCTTTGTTGGTAAAGTAATGTCTCTGCTTTAATTTTTTTTTATTTTATTATTATTTTTTAATTTTCTTTATATTATCGTGTTGGTTTTGCCATACATTGACATGAATCTGCTTTTAAATATGCTATCCAGGTTGGCCATAACTTTCCTTCCAAGGAGTAGGCATCTTTTAATTTCACGGCTGCAATCACCATCTGCAGTGACTTTGGAGCCCAGAAAAATAAAGTCAGCCACTGTTTCCACTGTTTCCCCATCTATTTCCCATGAAGTGATGAAACCAGATGCCATAATCTTAGTTTTCTGAACGTTGAGCCTTAGGCCAATTTTTTCACTCTCCTCTTTCACTTTCATCAAGAGGCTCTTTAGTTCCTCTTGACTTTCTGCCATAAGGGTGGTGTCATCTGCATATCTGAGGTTATTGATATTTCTCCCAACAATCTTGATTCCAGCCTGTGCTTCTTCCAGCCCAGCGTTTCTCATGATGTACTCTGCATAGAAGTTAAATAAGCAGGGTGACAATATACAGCCTTGAAGTACTCCTTTTCTTATTTGGAACCAGTTTGTTGTTCCATGTCCAGTTCTAACTGTTGCTTTCTGACCTGCATACAGGTTTCTCAAGAGACAGGTCAGATGGTCTGGTATTCCCATCTCTTTCAGAATTTTCCACAGTTGATTGTGATCTACACAACCAAAGGCTTTGGCATAGTCAATAAAAACAGAAATAGATGTTTTTCTGGAACTCTCTTCCTTTTTTGATGATCCAGCGGATGTTGGCAATTTGATCTCTGGTTCCTCTGGCTTTTCTAAAACCAGCTTGAACATCTGGAAGTTCACAGTTCACATACTGCTGAAGCCTGGCTAGGAGAATTTTGAGCATTACTTTACTAGCGTGTGAGATAAGTGCAATTGTGCGGTAGTTTGAGCATTCTTTAGCGTTGCCTTTCTTTGGGATTGGAATGTAAACTGACCTTTCCAGTCCTGTGGCCATTGCTGAGTTTTCCAGATTTGCTGGCATACTGAGTGTAGCACTTACACAGCATCATCTTTTAGGATTTGAAATAGCTCACTGTAATTCTATCACCTCCACTAGCTTTGTTTGTAGTGATGCTTTCTAAGGCCCACTTGACTTCACCTTCCAGGATGTCTGGCTCTAGGTGAGTGTGAGTGATCACACCATTGTGATTATCTGAGTCATGAAGATCTTTTTTGTAAAGTTCTTCTGTGTATTCTTGCCACCTCTTCTTAATATCTTCTGCTTCTGTTAGGTCCATACCATTTCTGTCCTTTATCGAGCCCATCTTGGCATGCAATTGTTCCCTTGGTATCTCTAATTTTCTTGAAGAGATCTCTAGTCTTTCCCATTATGTTGTTTTCCTCTATTTCTTTGCATTGATCGATAAGGAAGGCTTTCTTATCTCTCCTTGCTATTCTTTGGAATTCTGCATTCAGATGGGAATATCTTTCCTTTTCTCCTTTGCTTTTCGCTTCTCTTCTTTTCACAGCTATTTGTAAGGCCTCCTCGGACAGCCATTATTGCTTTTTTGCATTTCTTTTTCTTGGGGATGGTCTTAATCCCTGTCTCCTGTACAATGTCCCAAACTTCCGTCCATAGTTCATCAGGCACTCTGTCTATCAGATCTAGTCCCTTAAAGTCTTCTACCCACGTCAGAGGTAGGAAAAACCCAAGCAAGAGGGTAAGTGTTGCGAAAGGGCATCAGAGGGCAGATATACTACAACCATACTAGCCAATCTGATCACACGGACCACAGCCTTGTCTAACTCAATGAAACTAAGCCATGCCATGTGGGGCCATCCAAGACGGAAGGGCCATGGTGAAGAGGTATGACAGAATGTGGTCCACTGGAGAAGGGAATGCAAACCACTTCAGTATTCTTGCCTTGAGAACCCCATGAACAGTATGAAAAGGCAAAAATGATAAGACACTGAAAGGTGAACTCCCCAGGTTGGTAGGTGCCCAATATACTACTGGAGATCAGTGGAGAAATAATTCCAGAAAGAATGAAGGGATGGAGCCAAAGCAAAATCAATGCCCAGCTGTGGATGTGACTGGTGATAGAACCAAGGTTCAATGTTGTAAAGAGCAATATTGCATAGGAACCTGGAATGTTAGGTCCATGAATCATGGCAAATTGGAAGTGGTCAAACAGGAGATGACAAGAGTGAACATTGACATTCTAGGAATCAGTGAACTAAGATGGACTGGAATGGGTGAATTTAACTCAGATGACCATTATATCTACTATTGTGGGTGGGAGTCCCTTAGAAGAAATGGAGCAGCCATCATGGTCAAAAAAAGAGTCCAAAATGCAGTACTTGGATGCAATCTCAAAACCGAAAGAATGATCTCTGTTCGTTTCCAAGGCAAACCATTCAGTATCACAGTAATCCAAGCCTATGCCCCAACAGTAATGCTGAAGAAGCTGAAGTTGAACAGTTCTATGAAGACCTACAAGATCTTTTAGAACTAACACCCAAAAAAGATGTCCTTTTCATTATAGGGGACTGGAATGCAAAAGTAGGAAGTCAAGTAACACCTGGAGTAACAGGCAAATTTGGCCTTGGGGTACAGAAGGAAGCAGGGCAAAGGCTAATAGAGTTTTGCCAAGAGAATGCACTGGTCATAGCAAACACCCTCTTCCAACAACACAAGAGAAGACTCTACACATGGACATCACCAGATGGTCAATACCGAAATCAGACTGATTATATTCTTTGCAGCCAAAGATGGAGAAGCTCTATACAGTCAGCAAAAACAAGACTGGGTAGCTGACTGTGGCTCAGATCATGAACTCCTTATTGCAAAATTCAGACTGAAATTGAAGAAAGTAGGGAAAACCACTAGACCATTCAGGGATAACCTAAATCAAATCCCTTGTAATTTTTCTAGATAATCACCATCTAGAAAACACTATGTCTTCCTGTTACTATAAATATTTAGAGAGGATAATTTGACCTAGAAACACAGAAAGTAATTAGTATCAAGGAACAGAGGAAACAAAAAACTATTTTTGGAATCACAACCAATAAAAATGGGGTAATATACTATAAATGAAACATATCTCAAACAAACTATAAAAAAATTTAAAGTAGAATTTCTCAAAAAAAGGTTATCTGGGCTAAACAGTTTCTGCTCCTCAAGAGATGAACAACTCTACTTTTTTGTAGAGTAAAAAGCTTCTCAGGCTCATAACTTCCTTTAGATCCCTCAGTATTTTCTATTGCGTCTTACAGAGCATGGCACTACTTATTATTTAATCAGCATTTTAACGAAAAGCACATCACAAAATCTCCAAAGGATATAAAACAAATCTAGTAACAGATAATGGAAACATAACCTAAGAGTATTCACTCACAATGACACAAAAATGAGTTGAGAAAGGTAAAAGACCTATGTAACAAACATTTCTCCTAAGGACAGGGAAGAAAACTTAAAAAGTCCAGAGCCCTGAATGAAACCATATCAATCCCTTGCAAATTAATGTACACATCTGATACAAAGCTAATCAAAATCCAAATAAGACACTTAAAATCTGGCCAAGTGATTGTTTTAAATACATCTAAAAGAATAAATGGATGGAAATAACTGAGACGTTTTCAATAAATGTTCATTAGTAAGAAACGTTACCCTGGGGGAGGGACACATCTTCATAACAAAATCCACAAGGAAAGCTTGGACGAACTTCCTGTCTAGTAGAGTCACAGGGAGAAGGTACCGACCTACAGCACAGAAAGAGCCCTTGCGATAAGGCAGGGAACTGCAGGCTGCCTGTGATCATGTTCCCAGCCCAGGGATCAAAGCCAGGTCTCCTGCAATGCAGGCAGATTCTTTACCAGCTGAGCCCCGAGGGAAGCCCTGGGTTTATAAAAGGAAGGGAGATAATTGAAAGGGAACATAGGTGAATGTTCACCTGGCCTTGCCAAGTGGATACTTTTTTTTTTTAATTTTCTTTACTTTATTGTGTTGGTTTTGCCATACATTGACATGAATCCGTCATGGGTATACATATGTTCCCCCTCCAGAACCTCCTCCCTCCTCCCTCCCGATTCCCTCTCCCTGGGTCATCCCGGTGCTCCAGCCCCGAGCATCAAACCTGGGCTGGCGATTGATTTCACATATAATAATTAACATGTTTCAATGCCACTCTCCCCTATCATCCCACCCTTGCCCTCTTCCACAGAGTCCATGAGACTGTTCTATACATCTGTGTTTCTTTTGCTGTCTAGCAGGCAGGGTTCTCGTTACCATCTTTCTAAATTCCATATATATGCGTTAGTATACTGTATTTTTGTTTTTCCTTCTGGCTTACTTCACTCTGGATAATAGGCTCCAGTTCCATCCACCTGAGTAGAACTGATTCAAATGAATTTTTTTTAATGCTGAGTAATATTCCATTGTGTATATGTACCACAGCTTTCTTATCCATTCGTCAGTTGATGGGCATCTAGGTAGCTTCCATGTCCTGGCTATTGTAAACAATGCAGCGATGAACATTGGGGTACATGTGGCTCTTTCAATTCTGGTTTCCTCGGTGTGTATGCCCAGCAGTGGGATTGCTGGGTCATATGGCAGTTCTATTTTCAGTTTTTTAAGGAACCTCCACACTGTTCTCCATAGTGGCTGGACTAGTTTGCATTCCCACCAACAGTGTAAGAGGGTTCCCTTTTCTCCACATCCTCTCCAGCATTTATTGCTTGTAGACTTTTGCATGGCAGCCATTCTGACTGGTGTAAAGTGGTACCTCATTGTGGTTTTGATGTGCATTTCTCTGATAATGAGTGATGTTGAGCATCTTTTCATGTGTTTGTTAGCCATTTTTATGTCTTCTTTGGAGAAATGTCTGTTAAGTTCTTTGGCCCACTTTTTGATTGGGTCGTTTATTTTTCTGGAATGGAGCTGCAGGAGTTGCTTGTATATTTTTGAGATTAATTGTTTGTCCATTGCTTCGTTGGCTATTATTTTCTCCCATTCTGAAGGCTGCCTTTTCACCTTGCCTATAGTTTCCTTTGTTGTGCAGAAGACCTAATTAAAATTAAAAGCTTTTGCACAAGTGGGTACTTTTTACATGTAAAAACCTTGGAAGAAACAAGAAAAAAAGGATTGATTATATACATTGAAAAATTTTTGAGTGGGACCTTCCCTGGTGGTCCAGTGGCTAAGACTACTCCGCACTCCCAACGCAGGGAGCCAGGATTTGATCCCTGGTGGGGGGTCTAGACTCTACATGCTGCAACTCAAGATTCCTCATGCTGCATTTAAGACCTGGCAGAATAAATAAATATTAGAAAAATAAAAACCTGGGGGGAATCCAAAGCAACATGTACAAAACTTCAAAAGGCAAAAGACAAAATGTTGAAAATATCTGCAACCAATATAACTCATATAGATCTAGTAAAATTTAAAACAGTGGGACCAATCAAAACAAACAACTGGGAATTCAGTTAGGCAAGAAATATGAAAAACAGACAGCACTGGAACACCCTCATCTCCTAGAACACCCCTCAATTCCTTTCTCGCCTCACCACAGCTGAGAGGGCTTCGGTGCCCTAAACAGCCCTGCTGACAGCTGCTGCAGTGACCACCAAAGTCCGCGGGCGTTTGAAATAGCCAGCCCAGCATTCAACGTTTGCAAATTCAAAACGATCAGATGTCTTTGTCACCTCTCAAATTACCAACCAGTTTTCAAAATAATGCTCATGATAATAGTGGCATAATCATGTAAAAGGAGACCTAAATGCCCAACAGAAGGCGAATAGGTCAATAAACCATGATAAAAACCGAACAACAGGCTGTCGTACAACTTCCCAAAGTCTAATTTTTCAAACGCTATTTAGTGATATGGGGAAAGAGCAGGCACTGCTCCCACAATACAGTCTGCAAATATACACATAGCTATAGAGTTGAAAATGAACCAAAAGAAAATCAAGAGTTGTCCTTGGGTGAGTTTTGTTAGCTTCTTTACAAATGTCCAACATACTCAGAATTTTCAAATCCCATAAAAGGAAAAAGCCATTAGTTTTTAAATGCATTTTGTAACAACTCAAATAAATGACACTAGCAGCATACTTTGTTATTTAAAAATTCTCTGCCTCTTTACCATCACTCTCCCTCTCAACACTGATAAACAGTCTCAACATGCTGTACTGTGCAAAATCTTTTTCCTCCAGCTTCTGAAAATTGGTAATAATTAGCTTGATACTGAGATCAAAAAATACACATTCTTTCATACTTTGCACTGCTGAACGTGCTCCTTTTCAGGCTCCATTTACACTTCAAAGACACAACTGGACTGCTTCCTGTCTGCTCCTCCGACTGCTCCTCCGCTGGGTACACTGCACTGGCACCCTGAGACAGTCTACCCTTAGCAAGCCTGCCAGCCTTTGGCTGAGGTCTGGAGACGGGTTTCAGGAGGATTCCCACCTCACCATTCCCCTCTGACTGAACAGTCTGTACAGACAACGTGATCCATGCTGGACACCTTTCCTCCTGGGAGTCTAGCATGTGGGTGAGGCTGGCAGGGGGTGCCCACGTGGCCAGCCCCAGTAAGAGCCCTGGGCGCTGCGGCTCCAACGCGCTTCTCAGGCAGACAGCACTCGCTGGGTGTCTTCACTACTCCTGTGACTGCACGGCCCTGGGAGGGGTCCCTGGGCACATTATGATGACTTCAGAGGACCCACTGGGAGGACTCACAGGACTCAGGGCATAGCTGTCTTAACGGCTAAGATTTATTACCGGGAGAGGATACAGAGCCAAGTAGAGAAAGAGAAACGCCTCCAGGGTCTGGAGGAAGGCAGTGCGAGCGCCCAAGGTCCTGCCAAGCCCTGAGGGCTGCCTCCGCAGTCAGGCTAGGCTGCTCAGCGCCCTGAAGTTCTAGGGCCACGAGGACGGAACGTTTCCCCGTGACGGGGGCACCGTGCTGTCAGCCGCTCCCACAGCGACAGAGCAGGAACTGACTGAATATACCCCCTGGAGCCCCAAGCGCGCTTCTCTTAAACCTAGAGGACGCACGGGTTTGCACGCTGGAGAAGAGGGACGGCGACTCCGGTGGCAACGGCGCCCTCTGCTGGTCCGCGTCGCGGAACCACAGGCGAGGGAAACGCGCGCAGGAGGCTCGTGGGGAACGCCCCCGCCGGTGAGAGCCGCGGCTGAAAGGCCGCCTGAACCGCTCCCATCGCAGGCCGCCGTTCCCTTCCACTCAGCCTCCTTCGTGCCCTAACAGTCATCTCACCTTCTCAGCGCTCCGGCAGAGAAGGCCCCTTAGGAGCCTTGGAAGGCGCAGCACCCAGGAGACGGCCGCCGAGGGCCGGAGCCCCGGGGCTCCGCGGTCACCCGCGGTGCCGCCGCCGCAGCAGGGCCCGGAGGCGGCGCGCTGGCCTGCCCACGGGCTGGCCGTGCAGACTGACGCAGGCTCGAAGCGGGCGGCAGGCACCCGTGACGAGGGCGCCCACGTTCTCCGCCCCCAGCGCCCCGTCCTCGGCACAACCAGGGGCACAGCTCGGCCTGAGGGACGCACACAGAGCGCAGGAACAGGACGGGTGTTCCCCGAAGGAGGCGCGGGCAGCCCTCTCCTCCAAGTGCTAGCAGCCTCCCCGCCCCCGACACGGGCCTCGGCCCGACCCCTGGGGAAGAGAGACTGGGTCAGGCTGGAAAGGCGGGACGCGAAGGGCCCTGAGGACCCGGGGCTGGAGCCCTGCAGCGCGAGACCAGGCTCTCTGCCAGCACCAGCCCCGAGCACGCACATGGTGCCCTGGGAACAGGGGTGCACATGTTAGCAGCCCCGCAACAGTGCGCACCAGGAAAAGGGGCGAGAGTTCATCCTCTGTTTTAAAGAACAGAATCAAGGTAAGTGGGTAGATGGACAGAGGGACTACTTTGGGCTCAGTGAAAAGCAGGAAAAAAGGCAGGTGGGCCGTTCCTGGGCAGACCAAATTCAAGCGGACAGGTCACTCTTTAGATCACCTTTCAATTCCTTCCAACCTCCAGAGTCCAAGATTCTGGGCATAAAGGGAATTGGGGGCGGGGGAATAACAAGAAAACCTGAAAGTTAAAAAAAATCTAAGCAGTCAACTCAAAAAGCTAGGAAAAGATCAAAATAAACCCCCAAACAGATGATTTCTAGGAAATTATATAAATCTTGAAACTGATTTACAACCTGCCTGACTTCAAGCTATACTACAAACCAATAGTCATCAAGACAGTATGGTCTTAGCGCAAAGACAGAAACATAGATCAGTGGAACAAAATAGAAGGCCCAGAGATAAATCCACACACCTGTGGACACCTTATCTTTGACAAAGGAGGCAAGAATATACAATGGAGAAAAGATAGTCTCTTCAACAAGTGGTGTTGGGAAAACTGGTCAACCACTTGTAAAAGAATGAAACCAGAACACTTTCTAACACCATACACAAAAATAAACTCAAAATGGATTAAAGATCTAAATGTAAGACCAGAAACTAAAAAACATAGGCAAAACACTCTCTGACATAAATCATAGCAGGATCCTCTATAACCCACCTCCCAGAGTAATGGAAATAAAAACAAAAATAAACAAATGGGACCTAATTAAACTTAAAAGCTTTTTCACAACGAAGGAAACTATAAGTAAGGTGCAAAGACAGCCTTCAGAATGGGAGAAAATCATAGCACAGCAACTGACAAACAATTAATCTCAAAAATATACAAGCAACTCCTGCAGCTCAATTTCAGAAAAATAAATGACCCAATCAAAAAATGGGAAAAATAACTAAACAGACAGTTCTTCAAAGAAGACATACAGACAGCTAACAAACACATGAAAAGATGCTCAACATCACTCATTATCAGAGAAATGCAAATCAAAACCACAATGAGGTACCATCTCATGCTGGTCAGAATGGCTGCTGTCAAAAGCCTACAAATAATAAATGCTGGAGAGGATGTGGAGAAAAGGGAACCCTCTTACACTGTTGGTGGGAATGCAAACTAGTCCAGCCACTATGGAGAACAGTATGGAGATTCCTTAAAAACCTGGAAATAGAACTGCCATATGACCCAGCAATCCCACTGCTGGGCATACACACCGAGGAAACCAGAATTGAAAGAGACACGTGTACCCCAATGTTTATCACAGCACTGTTTACAATAGCCAGGACGTGGAAGCAACCTAGATGTCCATCAACTGACGAATGGATAAGAAAGCTGTGGTATATATACACAATGGAATATTACTCAGTCATTAAAACAATGCATTTGAATCAGTTCTAATGAGGTAGATAAAACTGGAGCCTATTATCCAGAGTGAAGTAAGCCAGAAGGAAAAACAACAATACAGTATACAAATGCATATATATGGAATTTACAAAGATGGTAATAATTACCCTATATGCGAGACAGCAAAAGAGATGCAGATGTAAAGGACAGACGGTTGGACTCTGTAAGAGAAGGCGAGGGTGGGATGATGTGAGAGAATAGCATTGAAACATGTATATTATCATATGTGAAACAGATAGTCCAGGTTCGATGCATGAGACAGGGTGCTAGGGGCTGGTGCACTGGGATGAACCAGAGGGATAGGATGGGGAGGGAGGTGGCGGGGGGGGGGGGCGGGTTCAGGATGGGGGACACAAGTACACCCATGGCTGATTCATGTGAATGTATGGCAAAAACACTACAATACTGTAATTAGCCTCCAAGTAAAATAAAAATTAAAAAATAAAATATAAAATGGAAAAAACTGATTCAATTAAAGGTAGAAAACTTGCTTATGACTGAAAAAGAAACAAAACATAAAAATCTGAAAAATACAGTTTGAGTTTAAATGGAAAATACTAGAAACCAAATAAATGTAACTAGTAGCTTAAAAATAAGCACACATACGAGAAGAGGAGCTTGTCTAAGGGACTCTAGGATGTTCAATTCAGTTCAGTTCAGTCGCTCAGTCGTGTCTGACTCTTTGCGACCCCATGAATTGCAGCACACCAGGCCTCCCTGTCCATCACCAACTCCCAGAGTTTACCCAAACCCATGTCCATCGAGTCGGTGATACCATCCAGCCATCTCATCCTCTGTCATCCCCTTCTCCTCCTGCCTCCAATCCTTCCCAGCATCAGGGTCTTTTCCAATGAGTCAACTCTTCGCATGAGGTGGCCAAAGGATTGGGGTTTCAGCTTCAACATCAGTCCTTCCAATGAACACCCAGGCCTGATCTCCTTTAGGATGGACTAGTTGGATCTCCTTGCAGTCCAAGGGACTCTCGAGTCCTCTCCAACACCACAGTTCAAAAGCATCAATTCTTCAGCACTCAGCTTTCTTCACCATCCACTCTCACATCCATACATGACCACTGGAAAAACCATAGCCTTGACTAGACGGACCTTTGTTGGCAAAGTAATGTCTCTGCTTTTATATATGCCATCTAGGTTGGTCATAACTTTCCTTCCAAGGAGTAAGCATCTTTTAATTTCATGGCTGCAACCACCATCTGCAGTGATTTTGGAGCCCAAAACAATAAAGTCTGACACTATTTCCACTGTTTCCCCATCTATTTCCCATGAAGTGATGGGACAAGATGCCATGATCTTAGTTTTATGAATGTTGAGCCTTAAGCCAATTTTTTCACTCTCCTCTTTCACTTTCATCAAGAGGCTCTTTAGTTCCCTTTTCATTTTCTGCCATAAGGGTGGTGTCATCTGCATATCTGAGGTTATTGACATTTCTCCCAGCAATCTTGATTCCAGCCTGTGCTTCTTCCAGCCCAGCGTTTCTCATGATGTACTCTGCATAGAAGTTAAATAAGCAGGGTGACAATATACAGCCTTGATGTACTCCTTTTCCTATTTGGAACCAGTTTGTTGTTCCATGTCCAGTTCTAACTGTTGCTTCCTGACCTGCATACAGGTTTCTCAACAGACAGGTCAGGTGGTCTGGTATTCCCATCTCCTTCAGAGTTTTCCACAGCTGATTGTGATCCACACAGTCAAAGGCTTTGGCATAGTCAATAAAGCAGAAATAGATGTTTTTCTGGAACTCTCTTGCTTTTTCGATGATCCAGCGGATGTTGGCAATTTAATTTCTGGTTCATCTGCCTTTTCTACATCCAGCTTGAATATCTGGAAGTTCATGGTTCACATATTGCTGAAGCCTGGCGAGGAGAATTTTGAGCATTACTTTACTAGCGTGTGAGATAAGTGCAATTGTGCAGCAGTTTGAGCATTCTTTGGCATTGCCTTTCTTTGGGATTGGAATGTAAACTGACCTTTTCCAGGCCTGTGGCCATTGCTAAGTTTTCCAGATTTGCTGGCATATTGAGTGCAGCACTTTCACAGCATCATCTTTCAGGATGTGAAACTAGCTTTGTTCGTAGTGAAGAGACAGGGCAGAAGTAACCGTCTCTGAACTACATTGTTTTATAACTTCAACTTTGGACCATATAAATGTGGTATATAATTTCTTAATGTAAAAATAGAAGCAAACAGTCCTGAAAAATAAAAAGTCAAATGAAACAAATCACTCTAATTGTATATCAAGGTGGTAGCATAACCACACAGAGCAGAATTATTTCAGATGACTTAACTTTTTCTCTCTAATATGATATATCTGAAGTACATAAAAAAGCCACAAGGAAAATCTTAATTAAAATAACATGCAATAGGTTATTACTAATAATATCAGTATTGGGATTTTTTTTGAAATTTTATATATTTTAATGCTGTTTGGAACAAAGACTTTCAGCATAAGAAAAGAAATATAAGTATATAAAAAACGAAAGGTGAATTAAAAACCCCAAGATCTTTCATTTAAATGAATGCATAATTCATTTCTCTATATCATAAAGTCTACAACCCTCATAGCTCTGTCCAGTGAAAATTCTAGAAGAGAAGAAAAACCCAAGAGCAACAGGCGTCCTTAGGATATAGATTATGATCTCTAAATGCCACAATCTATAGTGAGAAATAAAAGGACAGAGGTCCAGGGGAAACAGCAAAGTCCAGGTGTGGGTGGAAACAGACAACATGAGCTTGAAGCATCTCATTCTGTTGGAACACAAGCAAGTTACCAAAGAGGATGCGCATCATGCCAGAACAGAAGCAGATGACCCATGACAGGACAGTATGGACATCACAGTAATGACAAAAAGATCAATGGCTGCAAATGGACTGAAATAAAAAACCTCTGTTTTTTCAATCCATGAATTAATAATACCTCCCTTGAGAAGGAAATGCAACCCACTCCAGTACTCTTGCCTGGAAAATCCCACAGACAGAGGAGCCTGGTGGGCTACAGTCCATGGAGTCACAAAGAGACAGGACCGAGCGACTGAGCACAAAAAACTTATAAATAAATCATCTTCAAACACTACTACAGCATAAATCACTACACTATATATGAATCAAGAAAGAATCAAGCATGTTATCGTGCCTTTCCTGTATTAATTATATTTCATGGTAACTTAATAGTTGACAAAAGAAAACTCTTCTTTATCAAATGCTAATAATAGACGAAGAAGGAATGATACAATTAAGGAATCACCCTTTTATAATCTCTAATAAAATAATGCACCAGGCTTCCCTGGTGGCTTGGTCAGTAAAGAATCTGCCTGAAATGCAGGAGACTTACATGTAGGGCAGGAGACCAGGTTCGATCCCTGGGTGCGTTAGATCCCCTGGAGAAGGAAATGGCAACCCACTCCAGTATTCTTGCCTAGAGAATCCCATAGACAGAGGAGCCTGGTGGGCTACAGTCCACAGGGTCTCAAGAATGGGACATGACTTAGTGATTAAACGACCAATAAAATAATGGATTTAAGTACCCGTCATCTGGTAAACATTCATGGAGAAATTTACAACAGAAGCAGCAGGCTTGTTCTTCTGTTAATGAACCCAGCCATCAATGAACCCACTCATTGATGACCCCACTCATCAATCTTTATATTTAGACAGATTACTTGAAAGACACAAAAATACCAAAGTTCACAGAAGAAGAAACAGATAACCTAAACAGTCCTACATCTATAAAGGAAATTGACACTGTAGCTAAAAACCTTCAAAGGTGAATTCCACCAACCACTGAAGAAAAAAACACTGCCAATTCTATCCAAAATCCTCCAAAAAATTCAACAGTTGGGAATATTTCCCAACTCATTCTATGAGATCAGCAGTGACCTGAGACCAAAACCACACAAAGACATTACAAAACAATTGGAAGATATAACAGAAACAACAGAGGAAACAGTTACTAAAAATCTCAAGAAATGTGCAAAATAAGTATGAAGAAAATTCTGATACATTCCAAAAAGACATAAAAGTATTTTTGAACAAACTGAAAGACATTCCACATACTTGCGGGGGACAAATAAACAACCAAGATGCCAATTCGCCCTAGGTTAACATATACATTCTTCATAATTGTAATAAAAGTGCCAACAAGCACAGAAAAACCCAGAAATACTCTTGAAACAAATGCAAAGATGACTCAGAGAAGAAGGAAGGTGTATGAACAGGCAGAGAAGCTGACCTGAAGTAGATCCCACTGACCAAACTGGGGACAACTTTAGCTTTACAAAGAATAATATCTACAACTGATTATAAATTATTGAGTACATAATAACCCAAGAATCCAGAGTGACACTAAACAAGAAAGACGGGCGAGAGTGCCCTCAAAACTGTTTCTACAATAGCAGGTGATGAATTTATCAATTTCATAATCTGCGAATTGGTGGTTAAGAGAGAAAGGATTAAAGCATTGACCCTGCCATTACAGGAAGTCACCCAGTTGATGAAGGGAAAAGTTCTCTACAAGAGCTCAGCTAATAAATGTGGACAGAATGACGTAATTTTAAAATAACCATTTTTTAAACCCCAAAAAGATGATGTAGGCAGGGAGTATTGCTAATGTGCTGCAAAGTTGTTTTAGTCGTGTCCGACTCTCTGCAACCCCATGGACTACAGCCCACCAAGCCCCTCTGTCCATGGGATTTTCCAGCCAAGAATCCTGGGATGGGCTGCCGTTCCTTCCTCCAGGGGATCTTCCTGACCCAGGGATCAAACCCAAGCCTCTCAGGCCTCCTGCTCCAGGCGGGGGGTTCTTAACCACTAGTGCCACCTGGGAAGCCCAGGCAGGGAGTATTAATGGATGTCAAATCCATTAGGTAGAAGAATTTGGGAGAACAGGACATTCAGAAATGAAGTATATAATTTCCCCTTATAAAATATTCTTACAACCAGTGTGAAACTTCCAAGTGTCTACACCGAAGTTCAAGTTTACAGGATACAAGGAACAATACCAGGTGGGAACAGTCAGAGCCAGGGCAGGGGCCTGCGTCACCCCCTCCCCCAGGTGATGCCCCCTCCACCCCCCACCCTGTCTGGGCTCCTTTGCCCTCACCCTGGGCATGCCCTACACTGGCCCTGTGGCCCTCCCCCACATCCACCACACTCCTTCGAGAAGGAGGAAGTCGGGGTGGGAGTGGGGACATGCGGCAGGGCAGAGGACCAGGTACCGGTGAAAGGGCGAGTGGAGAACATTCCAGAAGGTAGAAAAGGGGGCCATGATAATGGAGCCAGAGCCAGCAGCCCCACAGCGCGTGATAAGGGGCTGAGGGGAGAGGGCACAGAGGGCAGGAAGGACACGGTTACATGGTCACTCGGGGGCTTTCCTTAACTTGGGTATAAAAAGGGGTCCCCTTGCCTCTCCAAACTTTGAATTTCACACCGAAACAAAACCCAAACTCAGTGAGCGTCACCTTTGCTGGCAGAGAGGTCGCGGAAGGAGCCGCAGAGGCAGGACACGGCCCCGCTGTGCATGTCCACATGGAGCCTGTAGCCGTGCAGTCCCCGCTCGGGGCTGTCGTCTGAGATGGGGATGGGAGGAGGCAACTCGTAGGGGCTGAGGAGCAAACACACACACACGCATATCTATTAGCCCCAGAGGCAGGATGCTCCAACCGGAAAGACTCCCTAAAAAACGAGCACCCCTTCAAGACACCAGCTGCCGCCAGCCCTCTGTGGATTCCCAGTAGGGTTCAATACCACTGGCTCAGAAAGGACGTTTTCCTTTTCTCAACTTCTATACAAACGAGCAAAAATCATGTGTTCCCTGGACACCCCCAGACCACCACGACGGAGCGTGGCTGGGACCCGCCCCAGACAGCAGCTCTGCTCCAGGTGGTCTCAGCATTCAGAGGGCTGAACATGCAGCCGTGTGTCTAGAAGACACACCAGAGAACAGACCAACAGCTCAGGGACGACTGGGAGGAGACCCAGAGCTACGATGAACGAGGCTTCATCCAGCAAGAAACACATTAGCAGCTAACACACTGAACGGAGAAGCACTCGGGAGCTTTCCAGGTCAGTATGTGGGTGCCTTGGCCCCTGGGGGTGAAAGGAGCAGAGAAATGGAAAGCACAGCCCACACAATGACCTGAAGTCCATTAAAGGCGTGCTGTCCCGACCAAGCAGAGCACACACCTGGAGGTCAGACCCTGGGGGCCACAGGTCTGCCTGCTGTCATGATACGAACACACGGAGCAGCGCCAAGAGCGTGTAGCGTCACAGTGTACATGCGCCTCATTACTGCGCGGCGCTGCCTGGCCTGCAGACCGCATCCCACAAGGCGCACTGGCCTGAGCCCTAATGAGCATAGCGGAGGCTACCCGCAGGTAACCCAGTAACCATTGGCAACAGCTGCATGATTATGCCTGTCGGCTTGTGGCTACTGATTAAAAACAGGGTATCTTTGCAGCTATTCTTGGAATGTTAGGACGGTTTCACCTCCAACTCCCTTACGCTGACTGTACAAAACTGCACACACCGCACAGCGATACATACACAGCAGGCGACCCCAGCATGCTCCTCTCCACGAGGCAGTGGAGATGCAGATTTGCCATAACGAATGCCAGCTCCTCCTCCTTCTGCAAAGGTAATTAAAAGAAGACGTGTCAGCGGAAATATTTTCATCGTTCACAGGGTCACTGTTTTTGATCTCAGCACATGCACCTCACAGAGAGATGTGGTTTCTTACCGTCTAAGACCCCGCGGTGCTAACTCACCATCACTGTCTGATAAGACTTAAGACATCACAGCGACAGCAGGACCGCGAGGCACCCAAGATGCACAGCTCATGGAACCAAAAGCACTAACACCCGACACTCATGAAACATTAATGTGCCCTGTGACATACGGTGGCTGCGAGAACATACACTGTTAATTCCAGGTTGTTTCAAAAGCTTTTCAGAAATAAAGAGAACGCCGGTGAGACCTCCACCACCAGGTCAGCCAGAGTCCTGGCGTCCGTGCGGCCAGCCCGGATGGACCGACTCACGAGCCCAGAGCAAGCCACGTGCGGCCTCGTCCACAGTCACCCTGCATGGAGGGAGAAAGGGAGGAAGAGCAGAGGCCATGGCGGGATGAGGGAAGAGGAGGTCTGGAGGCTGGAGTGGGGACCCGGGCTCTGCCTGGTCATCAGGAACACGTGTGAACCGTTCTCACAATCAGCTTGTTCACAGGCCGCAGCCATAGGGGCGACACGGCCCAGCCACGTGGGGAGCAGGACACTGTCAGCTCCTCACTGCCACGATCGCCCAGGGGGTGAGGAGGGGCTGGTGGGCTGGAAACCACCCCGAGGAAATGAAACACCTGGGGGGCTGAGCCCCTTACCCCACCATGAGCAGAGACACCAGTAAGCCCCCAGGGTGAAACAGGCAGGAAGAAGTTTCGGTACAGGAAGGGCAGGAAGGAGCGTGGACTACCTGGAGAGGAGAGGACGTACTGGGAAATCACAGGGTGACCGGAACCCAGCATGCGGGCAGGAAGGGCTCATATGCTGTGGGCACCAATGGGTGGGAAGGTGAAGGTGCGAGGGTGCAGCAGGAACGGGGCCACACCCTCAGCCCCACACACGAGGGGCGCAAAGGGGGTGCGCACGGGGCTCACCTTCCAGAGCCCCACCACCAGGCCCGGGGGCAGGCAGAAGACCCGCGTCAGCCTGTCGCCGCCCACTGCACTGGACTCGGCCAGCTGGCTCAGCTGGTACTTGGCAATCAGAGAATGCCATCGGGGTCTGTGAACATGACAAAGAACGCAGAGAGGAACGTGAGCTCTGGCTGGCCCGTGCTGCCAACGCTCCTCAGTGCATCTAGAAAGACTTCCAGGAACATCTAACCATGCACACGTAGCTCTTAAGGAGAGACAACCTACATGAAGAGAAGGCAAACTGGGTAAGCCCAGATTTCTCCCGTCTGTCTTGTTCTCCCCGGCCCCTGCCCTCGCTGCAGTGAGTGGCAGCATCACCCAGGGGCGAGGGGAGGGGCCTAGACACCACCGCCGTCAGGAGCTGAGCCTCAAAGTGCGGCCGTCGATAACATAGAAGATGAAACCCCTTAAATGGCAGATAAAGAGCAGTCCACTGGGCCACCTGAAAGCAGAGTCACCTCTCCAAGTTATTATCAAGAACAACTCAGAAACAGTGGAAATTGTTAGCATCAGAAAAGAAAGTTAAACGAAAATCACAAGGGTTTTCATGAACGAGACACAGCATGAACTCCCTATTAGGACTGAGTCTGAGAGTAAGGTACGTAAGTACCATGCGCAAGAGAACGCAGCTCAGCGCTACTGCTCGTGACACACAGATCAACAGAAGGAAACCACGCCATCCACTCCATCACAGCGGGAGGTGTCTGTCATTCCCGAAGGCAATTCGGGAAACCGGGAGGGAGAGGAGTGCTCCGTGGCCGGTTAACACAGCTCAGCTCCAATCAGAGGGACGTCTCTAAGGAGCGGGTCCCCGGGGGCCCCTGCAGCATCTAAGGCACACGCCAGCTGGCGACAGGTGTTCAGGTGTTCGTTAGGCAGAAGCACGTAAAACCCAGGGTCTCCCACTGTGCGCTCTTTGAAAGCAGAGGGGCTGTAAGCGTGGAAACCAGACCCGCCATGGCTACCTGACCACTCGGGCCCCTCACATGGCTTTTTTTTTTTGATGGTTTAGTATGGTTTATTAAGCTGTGCCTTACTACAGACGTCGGGGCTTGCCCATGGTGCTCTTACTGTACAAGGCCCTGACTTTCTGCAAAATTTTTCTTGAGCAATGACACCAGAAAGTTGACAGCTAAGGGATATTGTATACAAGCTCTGTCACCTTCTCGGGCCAACGGCCAGTGCCAGACACAGCACCTTCTCCATCTGGAACTTGATCGTGGACTTCATCAACTTTGGCCACCATGTTCTCATTGTGGGTCAGCAAGGAAGGGAACTTGCCAGCCTTGTTCAGGCCTAGGTGCCAGATTCAGGAGATCTGCTTGATCAGAGACTCTGGAGCCAAAAAGATGTATTTCTTGGCCAGCTTCTTGACCAGTTTCTTATTCTTGTTGAGTTTCTTCAGTGCCTCAATGTCCACGTGGGGGATATCCACAGCCTTGGCCTCATTACAGTGCTGCTGGTCCCCAAGACACATACGGAGAACTTGGGACGGGGAGCGGCTTTAAGCCTGATGGTGCCCGAGGAGCATCTGTCCTTCTGAGGGTCACAGTTCTTCAGGTTGTTCTGAAGCTCCACCATCTCCAAAAACTTCCTGCGCTTGCGCTGGTTCCTCATGGTTCCCTATGCCGGGGTAATCGGAAAAGAGCTCACCCTGCTTCCGGTGCTAAGAGCCACAGAGGTTAGGTGAGTGTGTGAGGCAGGATCTAAAAATACACTGAGCACGGGGCGAATACCCTGGGGGAAGCTGAACACCAGACTGGGGACCGAGGGCAGAGTTAGGAGAACCGGAGCTGAACGCTTAGCTCCAGCCCTGCACGCAGTCTCAGCTGACTTCACCTGTGCCCAGGGAGACCACCGCTGCCTTGGAGGGAGGGCAGGTGGGAGACGACGCGAGAGCCCCTCCCTAGAGCATGCAGCCCGCCAGGGGCTCGGGGGCAGCAGTCACTGCGATGACGTCGCCAACGTGGATGCAAGTGGGCGGGACTGGGAAAACACCCCGAAAGGCGCCTGACGCCCCAGCCCTCAGACTGTGGCTCCAGACCAGTCTGATGGACACCACAGAGGCCATGCTGGTCCCCGCTGGCGTTGGCCTTACAAGTCACCCTGACACAGAAAGTAAGGCTGACGGTGACCTGACACTTCTCAGATGTCCCAGAGGCAGAGCTTCCCCTGAAGGACAGAGAACACCAAGGACACAGACAGCCTAACACGTCCAACCAGGAAGGCGTGTGTCACGGGGATGTGCAAACCGGAAATGGCACAAATAAGGCTTTCATTGTTCAAAACAAATCCTCATGGAGAAAACAAAATAAAAATCACCGAGTCTCTCCTTCACTGTCACACAGATGCATACAAGGGTTTGCATTTCTGCACCATGGACACATCTGCTCAGAAACCTGCAATAAAAGTGTCGATCAAAACAGACTCCCGAGAAGCCCCTCAGTGCTCACCACCGCTGACCAAGTAAACGCTGGCCGAAGTTCAGTGAGCTGTAATGGAAATAAACTACCTTACATGAATTTTCACAGTGAGTTCTAGCTTTCTGTCACTGCGCAGTATCTGGTACTCCTGACTTGGATGACAATTTCAGGAATGTCGTATCTTTGAGTGAGCTTACAATTCAACACCATCCATTTATGAACTTTCATGAGCACTGTACTTTGATGCAAACTGTTCTGTCCTCGTCCCTATAAACATAATCTCACAATGTGCCAATAACGTACTGTTCAGTCACACTGGTACAGAGGCTGCAGACTTACTCTCTGAAAACAATTTCACGGTGCATAAAACCTAAGCAATGCAGTAGAAAAATCTGGGGTCCACAATGATACCAGGTAGAATTTCAGAGATTTATGCAGATAAAAGTACCATTCCAAAAAAGTCGCTGTTCCCAAAATATCTTCAGTTAATATAGCCACGGGAAGTGATGCCAATGTTTTCCTTCACAGTAGTAAGAATATTTTCGGAATACAATAAAACCTGGACTCACTGGCACTAGGAATACGACACCCCCATGGTCACAGCACGACAACTGGACCAGTGATCACTGGAACAGCCCTCAGCGAGCCGGTGCCGGAGGCAGGACCACAGATGAGCGGCTCAACTACAAACTGCAGAATCGTGTCTGTATCCAGGAACACGGGGAAAGAAGGCAGTTCTACTGAGCAGAAGGCAGATGCTCCAGCGAGATCTCAACACCTTCCTTGGCAGGGGCTGGGAGAAGAGCCCGTGGTGCAGCTCGAAGGGCGGCGAGAACAATGCACTGCGAGGTCAGAGGGGCTGAGGGCGTGAGCGGGACCGACGCCAGAGAAGGCAGCTGCCACCTCTGCGTTTCCACACACGTAAAGCCAGGAGCTCGGGGCGCCGCACGTGACAAAATCCAGCTTAGAAAAGCAAGCACAACCGAGTTCTTGGGAAAACCAAAAGCCTAACAATGAGTGTGAACCCAGGACACAGCTACCTCACAACGAAATAATTATAAGGACTCGATAAGCATCAGCAATAAGATACATAAGGCCCGACGTATGTGTAGCTGTAAGACCCGATGGACGTACTGGCCGGTGAAATTCTGTGATTTCACAGCAGCCACGCACACTAAACACTGCATCACAACCGTCCTCACCGCATTTCACAGATGAGAACTTGAGGCATGGGACAGCAAGCGGTCTGTACAAGATGACCAACTAGCAAGTTCAACAGAAAAGCACATAAAATCATTAATGACTTTACGATCTAATGCCTAAACTACGATTCTGTATCATTTACTACAGAAGGAAAATAGAATCATTTAATATGTTTCTGTGTTGAAATGGTTTAAAACTAAAAACCTCAGAGGGTCAGCCATCTATCATCCGGGAAATTGTCACAAGAAAACCATTCCCTAAGCCGTAGATAGGGCTTCCCTGATGGCTCAGTGGAAAAGGACCTTCCTGCCAGTGTAAAAGATGCAGTTTCAATCCCTGGGTCGGGAACATCCCCTGGAGAAAGAAAAGGCAACCCACTCCAGTATTCTTGCCTGGAAAACCCCACAGACAGAGGATCCTGGCTAACTGCAGTCCATGGGATTGCAAAGAGTTGGACACGACTGAGCAACTAAACAACCACAGTGAGTTTACTGACGCGATAAGCCCCTTCTTCTCCTACTCAACAGTAATCCAGAAGGAAAGAGAAGGCTTGAGGATCCAGTCAAATCAAAGTATCTTTTAAGGACGAAAGGCAGGCCAAGCATCAACCCACGTGACACAGCCTCACCCAGCAGCGCTTACCTGGTCCTGGTGGGGGTTCTGGACTGGCCCATGAACACCGGCGTCACCCCACACAAGTCCAAGGTGGACAGCGTGGCGAGAGGTGGCCAGTCCTTGCCGTACCACACGACCGTGACAGAGGAGTCATTGACGGAGAGCTCAGCGTGCTCCATGGTGTGCTCTCGTCCATCTTCTCCCCTCAGGATAATCACCCAACCCAAGCCAGATATTCTGAAGACAGAAAAGCAAGCGAGAATGTCAGCCTCGTGCAAAAAATAAAAATGAAGTCTGCCGCACGTCATCTCTAAAGCCTCTAAAGCTCCTGGAACACGCCTGGCCCAAGTGTTCAGGTCACAGCAGCTCTGTCTCGGGACCTGTCCCCTCACCTCACAGACACCCGGGGAACCGCTGCTCTGTGCCAGGAACCGGCACACAGATGGACACGACTCAGGCTCTGCCCGCTGAGCAGCGCCTCGACTCTCCCGCTTTATTAGAGCGACTACCAGGCCATGTAAAACCTTTGGACCATATATATGAGATGGGAAAATACCATTTATTTTATAGATACACAAAACCACAAAACATCCAACAGTCCCTCCCCATGTAAACCACACGTAGGACCTGTACACACAGCACCTGGGGCTCACGCCATCCTTCTTGGCTAGCGTGAGGCCTACCTGAGGGCCTCCTTGGTATTCACCGGGAGGCCCGTGTGAGGGTGCAGAGGTTTGAGAACCCGCGCTAGAGCCGCCTTTACAGACGCGATCTGTTTTGTAAGATACTCCTTCTTCCAGTATCCAGCTTCTTTATCCCCCGCTGACAGTAAGTTCACAGACAAGTCTGTCCGCTCTGTCGGATCCACTCTCCAGTGAGATCTTCTAGGTGAGAAGGCAGTTGAGTAGATTCTGATCCAAATAAAACTGGAGGAAGAGAGGACACAAGCGTGTTAAGTAACAGACACTGTCACACACCTGCAACGAATGTTAGAGAAGCACATATCAACTGTTTTATGTGGTTTAACAACTACTTAAACCATGACCAAGTCAAGCTAAATGTTCACAGCCGTTCAAGAGTCAACACGAACTGTTGTGTGAGGTTCATGTTCTAGATTCACCAGCCCTAGAAACACACACTAACGGGAAACGCGTGCTTCCCAGGGCTGAGGGAAATGAGCCATCTCATGTTATCCTGGTGTCAGCCCAAATAAGACCTGCCTTCTTACACCAATAATTGAAAAGGTCTAACATAGGAGAAAGCAGTGACTTCCTAGCTTATATACATATGTGTCTAGATCAGAAAGTAGTTTTATACATACACACATATGTATACACACAGAGAGAGAAATGTCGATGGTAACTGACAAGTATTTTAATTTTTTAACAATCAACTCAAAACTGCTTGCATAAAGAGGAAAAACTGAAGATGGTTAATAACACCTAGTAACAGGTAACATTTTGGAGCACTAGCTCTGAGCACATTTCAGCACTTCGCAGGCACTCGCTCACTTCGCCCTTCCAGCAAACCCAGGAGGCGGCGGCTACGACTGTCCTCACTGAGCGGACGATGTGACTGAGGCACAGCTGCAAGGCGCCCTGCCCAGGCCTCTGTTCACTGGTGACAGAACCACCACTGAATCCTCACAGCCTCAACCCCTGCCTGTCCCTGACCCTTCAGCATCACCGAGACACAGGCTCCAACAATCGTATCCACCCCCAGAGCGCCCACCGCCGAGCACTGGAATTCCAGCACCACTCTGACCCGGAGCCCGAGGCAAAGGGCCAGGGGTCTCAGGCGTGGAGCTGCGACTGGGCTGAGCCAGGGGCTCCCCTCGCCAACACTCTCCTTCGGGAAGGAGAGGCACACCAGAGGGAAACCAAGGCAGGAGTTGATAGAGGGTTTCCCGGTGTGAAGGGTGAAATTCACATGATTAGTTACTGACTAATTCCTGTCTCCAGACTTCTACTGAATGCAAAAATGGATGGTCTGCAGGCCTGGGAGGCAGGACTTCTGGAGGGGAAGGTCTGGAGGGGTAAGCCTTTTCAGACGAGGTGGTAAGAGCGATCCTCCAGCACTCTCCATGCAGGACTTCCCAGCAAATGAGCTGGCAGTCAGACCACTGCCCGCTACCAGCATCGCTTTCTAGTATGAATTTTCTAGTCATTTCTCTCCTCACAAAATCATTTCACTCCAAGGTTTCTGTCTTAAAGTATTCATGTTTCAGCTCAAAATTTTATAGGCTTTCGTACATAATAGACTAATAGATGCAAAATAATGATCAGCTGAGACCATCCAGATAATCTGAGCTCTTCCACCAAACTCCCTTTGCATAAATGCCTGTTCGTGCTTTCCTCCCACTTACCTGGGTCACTCTATTCAGTGTTCTTCAACTGCAGCAATATCTCCACCGAACCCCAGACTTCCCACCTCCGCACCACAGGGACTGCAGCCCGCTCTGTTTCCACGAGCTCCAGCCCCACAAGCTACAGAACCCTGCGCCCAGGGAGTGACGGGAGGGGCCGGGCGGTGACGCCACCCCCTGGCCGGTCACCCACACTGCTGTGCACCACTGTTCACCGCCCTGCACTCGTGTGATGAGCCACTTTCACACACACTGTCTCACTTAATGCACCGTCGGTGGAGCCTCAAGAGAATAATCACATCTTACACAGTTAAGATTTTCAATATTATGTATATTGTTCCACTTCATTGTTTATAAAACACAAAGGTCAAGCTTAAGAGGCTTTTAGACAGTCCCTAAACCCAAAAATACTCATTTCTTGATCACAGAATGCCCCACCTGGTTAAAAAGCTAGAGCAGACTGAAGGGCAAGAGCTATCTGACTATGAGCCAAACACAGGAAGAATTCCATCAGGTTGGTCAGGAAATGGGGCCAATTTAATGTTTTGATGAACAGTGTTTCCCAGAGGACTGGAGAGAGCCAGGTTCAGCCCGATCCAGGCTTCCCTGTGAACCCCCCCACCGCAGAGCCTGAGGTTCATGCTGAGGGCTGCCCCAGGCAGGAGTGGGGGACAGCCCCCCAGACAACAGGGGCAAAGGGAGACCCACGCTCGTGACGCGTCTCCCCGTAAATGAACAGTGCAACTGGCCACAGGACTGGCTCCTGTCCTCTCGTCAAACAAGGCTCAGGAAGTACCACCAGCCTCTCAGGAACACTCATGGTTCACCTGTTCAGGTGTTAACCTGGCCTTTTATGAAGTCTGGCTGTGAAATCAGACTGTTACTCTGAAGAGTACAATTCAACTTATCCCACAAGACTCTCCTCCATAAAAGAGAACAAACATGAGGGTAACTTCAGAAGAAGCTCAGATTTTTACAGCACAACCACTTCCAAGAAAATGGGATGGACAGAAGTGCAAAGAATCTAACTACAGCTGAGCCTCCCAGTGTGCTGAGAGCCCAGGGCCTGCGCCCTGTGGGCCTTGGACAAAGGGGACAGAGACTAAGGAAATTATGGCTTATTGGTTTATCTGAATTAAGTAAGAACCCCCAAGAAGCTACAGTTCTGGTCATTTAGTCAACCCCCTCCTTGAGGAACGCTTCACTGCTCTTTGCTTCAGTGAATGTCTCATCTCTAAGGGTCACTAAGAAAGAGACACATAAAACTGGCTTTCCATTCATTCCCCAACTACCTCAGGAACTGACACTACGCATACACACTGACACAGATGTGCATTTTCTCACACAGGAAATATCCTTTCTAAGTTAACAGATACGAAAACCACTCTGACCAACCAGAGAATGGCATATGTCTCCTTCTTATTATGAGAACGTGGCTGGAGAAATTTTTAACACAGATTCTAGAGCACAGAATTTCAATCTGCAGAAACGTGTGCCAGGGGTCCGATACTCTCACCTCCCCCGCTGGCTCTGACGCAGCTGCTGCAGGCCCCGCGCTGAGGAGCCCTGTGCACGTGTGTCTACATACCCCAGCCCTCCCCCACCCCTCTCCACCCCCTCACCGAGTAAACCACCCCTGAAACCCCCATTCCCCTCTGCCGTGCCCTCTGCCCTGACGGACACAGGGCTTCTGCATGGGACCAACACCCTTATGACCTTCTGATGGTGAAGACAGAGGAACCTCACAGCCAAGACCCCCCGACGCTCAGCAGAAGCTGGGAGGAGCCAACGTCTCATCCTCGAGACAACGTTCTGAGCTGCTGACAGAGATCACAGCAACAGCACACAAGGGGTTTCACCCCTCTTCCCACGGATCCCCCACCAGCCCAGGGACAGAGGCTCCCTGGGCACGCTCTCTCCTCCCCGCCTCTCCCTTCACGCCCCTGCACCAAGCACATCCCATGGCAGGTGGGTTTCGGGGAGCCCCTCCCTTGTCTTCCTCTGGGGTCTGCTCCACAACGCCCGGCAGGGCGGCTCAGGGCAGGTCCCAGGGCAGCGCTGCAGGGGAAGCCTGCCCACCTCTGGGGGCCAGCGAGTCCTCCCGGACGGCAGACCTGAGGCCACTTTCTCCCATGGCTACCTTGAGAACAAGCGTAACCTTTTCCAGTTGGTGCAAAGAGTATCCCTTTCCTAAAACACAGACGTGCAAACCTTTGAAACTTTCACTAGGCAGACACACGTCTGAAACTACTCTCGACATTCTTCTAAATTCTCAAAAACGGTTCAAAAGCTCTCTCTAGTTTTCACAGCTTCCATCAAAACGCCACCAGACACGACAGCAGTGTGCAGTTTTCTCCTTACTTGTCACTGGCCAGGTGATAGAAGCGCCTGTTCACGCACCCGGCGCAGAGCAGGGCCACCGCATCCAGGTAGGACAGGATCTTCAGCAGGACCTCTGCAGGCAAACTGGGGGGGCAAAGGGGGGACAGGAGTCAGAGCAGCTTCCAGAGAACACCCGGCATGCATCTCCCAATGCAAGTGGCCCTTTCTGTGCAACAGGCCACGGCTCCCATCTCAGCTCTGCCGGTGTCTCTCCCTCTCTGGGCCTGTGGGCCCCGCCCTTGCCCCCCAGCACCCCGCTCTGGCAGCAGGTGCAGCCCCCTGCCCACCACACTGCCCCCTCTGCAGGCCCTGCTCCAAGCCCTTTTGTCTCCGTGTTCAGGTCCCAGGTTGAATGTCAGCTCCTCAACAGAAGTTTTGCCTGACCATCCCACCCTACTAATCTGGATTAAAGAGTCCATTTGCTTTCTGGACAGCACGTACCCCAATTTATAATCCGTCCCTTGTTTTAATCTGGGTCCTCCCCAGGACTGGAAGCCTCCTGAGAACACATGTGAGTGGCTCACCAACTGCCTCCTTCCCCAAACAGAGCATTTGCTTCAGAGAAGGCCCTCGGGTATCCATGGACAGATCAACTGAAGCGCTATTTGTTCCAGTTCTCCTATCAGATTATTGCATGGCAGATTCTATTCCCAGAGAAGAATAAGAAGACAACTCTTGAGAGTGCCTCAGATAACAAGATCAAACCAGTCAACCCTAAAGGAAATCAATCTTGGATTGGAAGGGCTGAAGCTGAAGCTCCAATACTTTGGCTGCCTAAGGCAAAAAGCCTACTCATTGGAAGAGATCCTGATGCTGGGAAAGATTGAGGGCAGGAGGAGATGGGGACAACAGAGGATGAGATGGCTGGATGGCACCACCGACTCGATGGACATGAGTTTGAGCAAATTCCAGGAGACAGAGAAGAACAGGGAGACTGGCGTGCTGCAGTTCATGGGGTCGCAAAGAATCAGACATGACTGAGTGAATGAACAACAAAATTCCCAGAGTGTATGGTCTAAAGCTTAAATCCATGTCCTTAGTTAAATCTTTTTTGACTTTTCTTTTTAAAAAATAGTAAAAATATGGACACTGTTACCTGAGCTAGTTATGATGTGATATTAAAAGTCCAAAACTTGAACTCAGGCTTTATGTTTGAATCCAAGTTCTGCAGCAGGCGGACGAGGTGAGCCCGCTCCCTGCCCTGTAAGACATCCCCAGCTTTCCAGGACTGCGCACAGCACTGAGCACACAGCCGCTGCTCCAGAGACGGTAGTACAGTACGAAGTCACAGGCACTTCAGCATCGATTTCAGATACCAGATTTTTTTTCAGTTTCTAACATCTTATTGTTGAGGGTCACAGAACAGAACCTGACATGACAAAAAGGGGTTCCCAAAATCCTGAAAACCAAGTAAGTCAGAGACCTCTGAGCTTTCCAAAGGACACACTTTATATCTTTCTCCTTTTTCAAGAGTCTTTATCAAGTGGAAAATGAATAATTGTGAAGAACATTTTTAAAAAAGGAAAATTAAACGCACTTGTCACTTTTACAAGTTCAGCTTCATGTCTGACAATGACAGTGACAGGCTGGGATGACTCATCGCCAGCTCTCCACGTTGTACATTCTCCCCACACATTTCTATTCTTAGAGAGCTCAAAATAGCAACCTGGTGTATCCGGCACTAAACTTTCTCTAATAACGCCACCCCTGAGCTCCAAGCTGCGGCAGAGCACCTCCGCCCCTTACCTGTCCAGGGATGCGGAACAGCCTGCGTGGGGCCTCCTGCAGACCTTGTCCTGCCGGGCACAGTGACTCAGGGCAGCGTGGCCTGCGGGCAGCGCAGTGCCTGGCCTCGATCTGAAAGCAGACATGGAAAATACAGATTACAAAGGTGAACTGTCTGTTTCCATCTGTGAAACAGAAAGGATTCATACACTCCAAAGACCACTCACTGTGAAACTTCATCTACAGAAAGGGGGGGTGGCAGTCAGACATTCAGTGTCCCGAGCAAACCTGAAGGCTGGCCTGACTCTGCTACTATAAACCATCAGCACATCAAAAGGTGTTACAGAAAGAACTTAGTGGAAACAGTGAAGCAATTATCCTTCAATTAAAAATAAATACATTCAAAAAGAGTACTTAATGAACACAAAAAGGGAAAAGAAAATGTGTCAACTGTCCAGTTTAAATAGAAAAACAGTAAAGTTAACATCAGTAGAGTTTAAAAAAAAAACACTTAAATTCCTGAACTGGATCTGGCACCGTCTCCAGGTCTGCCCATCTTAGAGGGCTAACGAGCGGTTTCAGTTCTGGCTCTGGCAGTCACAGCTGCAAGAGGACCAAACACCCACCCACTAAAATCAATGTTCATTACAGTCACTCCTCACTACCAGACATTCTCAACAGCAGCTGGGCAGGGCCCTGAGACGCCCAGAAAGCCAGCAAGCTCACAGCTCCTGGTGAACATGCTGCTTCTCCTGGGGAGATCTGGACCCTGCTTCTTTACCTGCCCCCCAACACAAACATGGCACCCCCCACCCCGCCCGCCACATACACATACCCCATTCACTGAGCCTCCCAGCCAGCACCCCATTTCAGAAGCGACTGGATCCTAGAGCATGCAGCATCCACATGCTTGGCTCACCAACCCTGTGGCTCTGAGGATACACTCTGTTCGCCACAGGTTTAATCACCTCATCCCACTTTTCCTACCAGGTATGCACAATGGCTGGGGGGCAAAGGGAGGGGACCCCCAAGAACTTGGAAGTCAGGGCAACAGTCTCTCTGGGAGTGGAAGAATGAAGTCCACATGAACAGATCTGGACAGAGCATGGCCCTTGACCGTGAGCACAGCCTGCTCTCAGGAGGCTCGGGGATGGTGCTGCCCACGGACTTGGCATCACCAGTGCCTGCCATCGAGACACACATGCCAGGATGGACATGCTGGCAAGCGGTTAAATAGCCTGATGATTCCCCAGGTGCTTCTGGGCAGCCAGAGCACGAGTTTCTCTTCCCTTGCTAGATTTTTCTCTTCAGAAATGAGCATACTGGCTGGCACATGGCAGGCCCTAAGGAAACAATGTGATCCTCTGTGCGCTGGCATCTCAACCCAGGAGAGGCAGAGTATGGTCCAGATCCCACTGCCCCTCCATCCCGGCTTCATGCAGCAGGAAGCACTCAGGTGCTCTTCATCTCACTTGACTTCCTGGCCAAGTGCAGAAATGCAGAGAGGGAGAGGGCAGGGCAAGATGCTCCTTTGGAAAGCTCTGCAATGCCCTCTCCCCCTTTAGTCAGAGAATCCCACCTGGGCAGTAATTTTCATACTTCTAATGACATTTTTGTTTAAGCAAAGATTTCCATAGCCAACAAGCTTCAAGTCCACTGATCCTGCTATAAGGGCAACCAGGTAAAAGACAATTTCCTAATTGTCTTAATTTCCTGGGCTGCCTTAACAAAGTGGGCTTCCCAGGTGGCTCAGAGGCCACCCAGGTGCCATGCAGGAGACATAGTTTCAACCCCTGAGTTGGGAAGATCTTCTGGTGAAGGAAGTGGCAACCCACCCCAGTATTCTTGCTTGGGAAATCCCATGGACAGAGGAGCCTGGCGGGCTACAGTCCAGGGAGCCATAGAGTCAGAAGAGACTGAGCAAACATGACTCAGAGTACCTTAAACCAGGTGGCTCAAAACAACAGAAACTATCGTCTCACAGACCTAGGGGCCAAACAGGAAAAGCAAGGTGCCGGGAGGGCCATGCTCCCTCCCCAGGCTCTAGGACAGACTCTTCTGTCGCACCCTCAGTGTTCTCTGACCCGTGGCAGCTAAGCTAACCCCAACCCCCGCCCCCTCCTGACAGGCGGCCCCCCCCCCCCCCCCCCCCGCCGGTGTGTGAGTCTTCCCTTAGAGGACGTTCCCCAGTCACGTTCAGCCTAGGACCCACCCTGATCCAGCATGACCTCATCTTAGCTGATGATGTCCGCAGAGACTCTAATTCCAAATAAAGGCCAATCCTAAGGTTCTGGGTAGACACGAACTTGGAAAGAATGGGAGAAGGGGGAACAATACACAATTCAACACTACACACACAGTTTTTTTAAGCATTCCTTATTTCAAGCAGCTAACCAATCCTGCAAACTCTAGATGACCTGCGTTACTTATTCAAAGAAAAAATCTTAAAGAGACAAAGGTTTCTGAGCTTACTTATGCTCTGAAGGATCTTTATTTTTTTTTTTACTCTTCCATCTAATAACAATAACTATCCAGTCCTCGATGGGTTACCTTGAGACCCCTACACAAGTGTGCCCAGAAGTCTGAGACACAGGTAAATACCATTGACTGATGACTGAGGAACGTCTCTCACAGATAGATACTATAACTTAAATGAATACTGCTGTGGCTGATCAAATACAAATTTGTTTAGAAGCATTAGTAAATTGATAACAGCTTTTTGCCATTATGTATTTCTTCAATCAAAAAATGAAAAAAAATCAAAACAATCATCCTAGGCCCTTCCAAGGAAACCAAAGAGAAGTACATTAATAGATCTATCCATCAGTCTCAATCTAGCAAATCGGCAAAGACCAAACAAATAATGGTAAGGGTGGCCTGGCTGCAGATGAGCAGGCGTTCTCCTTCACTACTGTGAGCACAGACTGGTGCCAAGGGCAGAGAAAGTCAAGTCCTGGTATATACTGAGAAACTTCGAATACATGGATATTTTTAAGCCAAGAATTTCAGGTCTAGAAACATAGCCCAAGGCAAAAAAAAAAAAAAAAGCCCAAAGGGTTCACTCAGGAACATCCATCTCAAAGTTGCCTACACTGGGAAAAGTACTAGAAACAGTATTTGGAGTCATGTCCAACTCTTCTGTGACCCCAGAACTGTAGCCCACAGGCTCCTCTGTCCATGGAATTCTCCAGGTAAGAACAGTGGAGTGGATCGCCATTCCTTTCTCCAGGGGATCTTCCTGACCCCAGGATCAAGCCCGAATCTCCTGTACTGGCAGGAGGGTTCTTCACCACTGAGCCACCAGGGAAGAAGCCCCTAGAAACAGTACAGGGATCAGTTCATTCCCATGGCCTCCATAAAGGAAAAAACATTCAGCCAGTTAAAACGGACACTGCAACACAGGTGGGAGTGCTTGCATAAAACCAAGTTCACAGCGTCTGCACGGCCCGCTTCTTCACCTCCTACACACAGTGCAGGGGTGCTTAGTTGCTCAGTCGCATCCGACTCTTTCAAACATCACCATCTCACTGAGATCTTCCAGCCATGCCCTCTAAACTCATCTGCACTTCACACACACGATGCCCCCCCACTTTTTTCCACTGACACCACACACTTGGAAGGGCTGTGCCAGCAGGGCTTCTGCATGAGCTCTGTTCACTGCCTATTCTTCAGCACCCACAACACCCCCAGCATGAAGAAGGCATTCAATAAATATGTGCTAAATTAATAACACATCGATCGAAAATGCAGATTCTATCAGCATACACTACAAACTCTTAATATTTGTATTTCTCTCTTCAGAGGAAAAAACCAAACACATACACACAAAGAAAAGCAGTCTGCAAGGAAAGATAACGTATTAACTGGTGATACATCTGATTCACAAGATCAGGGGATTATAGAGTTTTTGGTGGTGCTTGTTTTTAAACAGAAACTGGAAGGTTTGAGAGAACACAGTGTACTCTCTAATATTTCCTGTGTATGAATGAATCCTTGGGACGGTTGTTGTTCTCACTTCAAAACTGAGAACCCCAAACACAGGAAGGTTTGGGAGTACAGTTATCACGGCAAAAAAATATCCTTTTGGCTGAAGCCTTCATTCTCAAAGGCCCCCCCCAAGCATTCTGGGTTCCAGATCCTCCGAAATCCGGAAGCACACCCTGCAGAAAGCTCAAAACTTCTTTGAAGCCTCGTATTTAATATGAAAAATTAATGCAAATATTGCATTCTAATGGGTAACTTATCAGTGTTTCTCATATTATAAAACTGTATTATACTACCCACCAGTTATTTAACATTTTTCCCCAAAGCTGTGATATTAGTTTTCCATGTCAAGAAGGAATCCTCCGCCCACTGGCTCATATCTGTCCCAAGTACTGCCTATTTGTTCCTGTTTTGTTTCTCCGTGACTAAACTAGATCTCCCGAGCTCCTCATTTCCAGAGCAGAAGACTAAGGCTCTAACGAGGTAATTAACAGTGACGGCACCATACAGCTATCGTTTCGGACTTCGGCACCGTTGAGAGCACATCTGCATTTCTCCATAAAATAAACTAACTGCACATTCTTCAGGGCTACACGGTTCACCATCAGGAAGTCCCACACATATCAGGAAGCTCTGTATGGCTACAAAGTTAAGCAGTGCGCATTAAGCTTTATAACTAGTAAGATGACATTTAGTTTAAAACCGATTGTTTTTTTTCAAGTGACTAACTTTACCTGATTGCTTTGAATTAAGCTCAGTATTTTAAAAACCTACTTTCTGGGCTTGATTCTTAATATCTGATAAATCAAAGAAATTAGACCAAGCAGAAACTAAGCCAACTTGACAGCTTTCTATGATATTCTTACAGTTTAAGATATTTATACAAATTCATATTTTGTGTTAAAAAAATTTAAACATATTAAACATTTTGTGTGATTCTTTGTTAAAATCTAATTCTTTCCGCCTCGAGACATTAAAAATAACCAACTACTTAGACTATAACCATTCTTAAGATCTGACTTTTCTTGACCAAAAAGAATTTATGTATCACTAAATCACAGATTGCCATGCACACTTCCATGCCAGGCATAATTATAGGCATTCTAAATACATCATTTCATCAAGAAGTTCACTCAACTTACAAAGTAATAGAAGATTCATCATGTAACAATCATCCTGCTTCCCACTAACAGAACCTTATATATAAAGACTAGTTTTAGTAACAGTGGCAAACTGATTTAAGTTCAATCTTCCTACTTTAAATCCTGGCTTTCTCTCCTACATAATAGAAATTTTGCAGGCATTGTCACCACTTTGTCACGAGACTTGTTAAATGTAGAGCATTTACAGCTATTCTCAAGAACCAACTATCACTGTAATACCTAGGGATGAGGGCTCTGCTTCTGAAACTAGGGTAAATGGGGTAATGGATCCCAGCAGGATGGACATGGGACACAGTCCTGGAGATTCAAGGGGAAAAAAAATATACCTTAAGTAGCTGAGCTCGTAAGTAGCAGTCCTGTAGTGTTAGTCACTGCTTATAACAGAATCTTTTTCTATGCTTAAACACAGACATCTGGTTTATTAGGAGGCATAATATGGCAGACTTTCTATACCCACAAATCGAGAAGATCTATAAGCAAAAAGAAAGTCCTCAAAAATGCAAAGGGTCCTTAGCACTATTCCTCCTCCTTGCAATCTAACTGGCAAGACCGGTGCAGAGATAGGAACAGCTCACGATGAAAGAAGGGGATGTAATAAGGCATGACGACAGCACCTGGGATACTTCCTCCGACACCTGGGCCACTCACTCTGTGAAGTGAGCCACTGTCCTTGAAGTTAAGCTGAAGTTCCTTTTGGAAACCAGTTGCCGCCTCCTGCTTCCTGCCCCATCCCCACCTCATTCCTCAGATCTCCTCCTGTGACTGCAGAAGAGGACCACCCTTCAGGCCCAGGGTAGCCGGAGAGAACCAAGAACCTGAGTGAAGACGAGCCCCCTGTCACCAGAACAACACACACACACACACACACCCTCCTCCGCTTGGACAAGAAGACTACAGAACAGAATCAGGGAGCGAGCACCGACGGGTGTCTATTAACAGAAGGCATCCCCCCAGAGTCTGTTCAGAAACGCAAACCTGGCAGTGATGGCGGAGGTGCAGCTCCCAAACAAACCTGCCTAACAGCGTTACCTGGCTAGGGGCTGAGTCCTCCCTTCGTGAACTGGGGGCAGAAGAAAAAACTATGTTTTGATGAGTAGAATCGACTTTTCTAAGGTCATAAAAAAGACAAAAGGTGATCCCTGGCCCAGAATTAGCAAACAACTTCGGGAACGCGCTTTGGAAGGCGGCCGTGGAGGGCGACCCGGCGCTGGAGCGCGGAGATTCGCATCTGCCCCCGCAGGTGGGCGCGTCCACGCGGCGGCTCTCAGCTGGAGCTACTCGGGGTCTAGGGGCCCGCACGCCCCCGTAGGCCCAGGGCCCACTAACTGAACGAACCAAGGAAACAGAATATTCCAGGGAACCTCCTCGACTTGTACCGTGACTTAGGGTAACCCCGCGCTTCCAAGTTTTAGACACTTCCTCCCTCAGTCCTTGCAGACCTGTCCCGCGCTAACGGGTCGGAACCAACGAAAATAAAGAGAAAGGGAGGCGGGGGAGCGAGGGGCTACTCCCGTCGGGGCTCCCCCGGCGCCCGCCCCCACCCCACCCCACCCCACCCCCGAAGAGTCACCTGAACCCTGCGCGCCCCGCGGACGTCCCGGGGCTCCCGAAATCTGAGCCAAAGCAGTCGAGCGGCCGGGGCCGCGCCAAGAGGTACTGCCATTGCAGCTTCAGCAAACGGCCGCGTCCGGTCGCCATGGCTACCCAGCGCCGACACGCCTCCTCCGGGCCGTCGCGGCGCTCCTCCTCCGAGCCGTCGCACCGCCCCGGCCACGCCCCTCGGCGCTGGCGCGTACGCAGAGGCGCGGCGGGGGCGGGCCGACGGCAGTTCCGCACGTCGGCCGGCGCCGATGGGCCGGGCGCCGGCGCCGAGGAGGGCTGGCGGCGGCGAGAGGGCGGCCAGGACTCTGGTCCTGCGCGGGCTCTGAGGCGGCTTCGCCCTCCCCACCTGCGGGCTCCGCGGTAGTCTGCGCCGCTTCCTGCCCGACTGGTTTAAGAACGCCAAACGACAAGGCTACATCGTCTGCCCAGAACCGACAGCAGGCCACAGTCAGACCGAGGATTGCCCAGTTGGCACGGGCCCCTCGGAAGGGGCACCGAGACAGGCGGTTCGTCATCGCGAACTCGGTTTTTGCAAGTTCCTGAAGTACGCGACGCCAGGGTCTCCCATCCCGCCCGCCACCAACAAAGCCCCGCCTTCCCGTCAGGCCGAGTGGCGCGGCGCCCGGGCGGGGGCCTGAGGGAGGCCCGCGGCGTCGGCGCGCGCCCGGCCGCTTTGCACTGTGGGGGACGTAGTCCTTGAGCGCCCCGCCCCGCGGCAGCTCCGGGGCGGGTGCCGCCCTCGAACTACCACTCCCAGGACTCCAAGGGGCCTGGCGGGGATAGGGTGAAGATCAGCAGAGAAAGGAATCCAAGTACTTTGAGTCCAGTGAAAGGAGAGCCCAAGGGAAGGGAAAGTGGGCCTCAGCTCCTCTCGGGAGACCCTCTGTGTTGATTGAGGCCGCTGGAGCTAACGTTTTTGCCGAGCACGCCCGTGCCGCGTCCGGCCGGGTGTGTGGCAGGTCGCGAAGGGCTGCCCTTCACAGCTGGCGTCGTCCCTGAGCGGGGCGGCCTTCCGGGAACATGATCTGCACCCTCCTGCGAGCTGTGCGGTGCACGGAGAGGCTGCACGGGTGCCCCGGGAAGCCGTGGTTTCGGCCACACTCCGTGCTTCACAGAGCCTGCTCGCAGACTGAGCCCAGGTGGAGATGGGGGCTGCAAGAGCAGAAGACGACGGCGCGACCTAGGTGTATATGGAGAGTCACTCAGAGATCCATCTGGACGCAAGGACGGAGTCCCCGCAGCGCGAAGGAAGACGGCAGCAAGCAAGTGTCTGTGCACAGGAGTCAGGGCGGGGAAACCGTCCTCTCGACGTCACAGAAAGGTAAAGGGATTCCCTGTAGCGATCAGTTTCAGAAAACGTGATGGGAGCTGCCAACGCCCTTTATGTAAGTTCAGAGCCGAGAATAAACGGTTCCCGCAAATTAAAAGATAGAACCGTTCAACACAGTTCAGAAGCAGAGAAGATAGGCCTGCAGTTTTCTTCCCAGATTTGAAAACTCACCTTTGAAGGTTGATTTTGATACAGCTTTGCTGGATAATGTCTGTAAGATTTTTCTCAACTTTTATTAGTTTGGTGTGAAGAGAGCTGATAAAACGTAACCGTTGTCTATGTTTTGTAACAGACAAATAGATTTCCCAGCTGTTACTTCGTCTCATTTGAATCTCACCATTTACTTTTTCAGACAGGACCCAGTAGTATGTTAAGGCTTATTTCCCCAGTTTCGCACAACTAAAAACTGAATGTATTTCTAATGTCAGTTAGAAATAGCCACGCCAGTTTCTCTTAGGATAACCACACCTGTCTTTAGTCTCTAAGAATAGTGCTGTCTCTGACATTTGGCCCTTAGATGGAATGCTGTTTTTTATTTACTACTTTGATCAGTGGGGGGCAGTTTTAGAGGCTTCCATTCGACTTTACTCATTCTGGTATGGTGAGTAATGCATCTCAAATAAACTAGTAATGCACCTAGTTTAGGGACTATTGTTGTTGATGACTGAGTATAGCCGTTCCAGTTATACTTTGAAAATCAAGGAAATGAGCATCTGGTAAGCCCACCCAGTTGTGACCCTCTTACATACCAGGCTCTTTATTACATAGCCACCACAGGTACTTAACAGAGGGACCATAGAGACTCCTTAGGTTATTGATGTCAGCTTAGACTCTGTCCAGTGGACCTTGAAGTGTCCCCTTTTCAAGCATGGGGTCACCAAATTAATGGCCGAGCGGCTCTGGTGAAGGACCAGGGGAATCTTAATCCTTGCTCAAGTGCCTCCTGATAGAGTTGACCTTCCTTCAGTAAATGAATGCCAGGAGTGAAGAGTGGTTCAGGTCCAGAAACCAAGCTGTTCACTGTCATTATTGTTCCCACCTGGCTTGAGTGCTGGGCTGTCCCTAGGGCTGTCAGAGCACCGTCTTTTATAACCTTGTGAACAGTGTTTTCCAGGCCCTCCCTCAATACAGCCGGCCTTGGTATATGACACCCACTTAAGCACACCCACAGTTCACTGTGGCGGTGCTGTCGTTTTTACTTCACTTAATGCGCACCATGCTTGCTCCATCTTTTCCAAGAGCAGCCCGAGCCATGCCCAGCTCCCAGGTTGCTTGTCAGACTTCAGTGTTTGATCAGAGAATGCTGCCGTGGGTCAGCTCCCACTCATCCCGGTCTGTATTTTGTGCCCCTTCCCATCTCCCTTAGGATATAGCTGGCTCTGCTGCTGGGGCCTCTGGCTGCTTCAGGGGTGGGGTGGCCTGTTTCCTCCTTCTTTCCAGTTATGTTGTACCCTGGCCAGAGCACGTGTCTTGCAAGGTGGAAGCCCCCACCAGGTCTTCGAGCAGGAGGAAGAGCTAGCTTTTAACTGGGAGGCATGAGCTGCCACTTCATGAGGGAGGGTTCAGAGGAACTGGATCAAAGGATTTCCTCATCTTAGACAGTAAGGAGGCATTAAGATCAACTGCCTAAAGTACTGACTCCTCAGCCCAGAGTTGGCTGTGGTTCTTTCCGAATAACTCTTCAGGTGATTCCGGTGCGCAGCTTTGACGGCAGCTGCTCCAGAACTCGCGCCCACCCCTCCCGTGTCCCAAACCCGCGTCTCACTTGCCGGGCATCCTGAAGCCAAGAGCATCCAGCTCATGTCCTGCACACCTGTAACCAGCGGTGTTTTCTCTTTTCAGTGAAAGAAGCTGGAAGAGATTTTACCTACTTAATAGTGGTGCTTATTGGAATCACCATTACAGGTTGAAATCACAGCAAGTATAAACCCCCTGAATGTCTTTTTCATTCTCCATTTCTCTTGTTCTTGTTTTGCTAGATCTCCTTTTTCTGTGATTTTTCAGGTGGCTTGTTTTACACAATCTTCAGAGAACTTTTTTCTTCATCTAGTCCAAATAAGATATATGGAAAAGCCCTAGAAAAATGCAGATCACATCCCGAGGTTAGTCTTCAAGGCTGAGTTACACAGTCCCTGACAATAGGGAGAAAAAACGTTGGGGTGACCGGGGGAATGGTGGGCAGAACTCACATAGTGGTTCCGAGACTGGTCAAATTTATGTAATAATAAATCGGAATGGTTGGGTTGTGATTATGTTATTAGCTCCTTGTTCACTACTTGAAATGCTTTGATTTATGGGCAGCACCCAGAGGTCCATACGGGGACATTTCAATTCTAATTGTAAAAGCTTAGAATATACCAGCATATGAAACTCATGCAGTAAGTGTCCAGTCTTTTTAAAAACCTGATTCACGGCCTCATGAGCATAGTAGGGACTGTTGGGGCTTACTGTGAGCATAGTGTGCACCACCCACCCTGCCCAGGGCGTGAGCACTCCGTCTGTGCTCCGTCTCCCGAGACCCACTCGTGCCGGAGCAGTCTCTACCCTGTGTGCACAAGAACACTGGCGTTTAAAGAGGATGAGTGACAAGGCCAGGATGACCACACTAGGAAGAGGGAGAAAGTGGACCTGGTAGGCTCTCAGTCGTGTCTGACTCCTTGCGACCCCGTGGACTGTACCCTGCCAGGCCCCTCTGTCCATGGGATTCTCCAGGCAAGAATACTGGAGTGGGGTGCCATGCCCTCCTCCTGGGGATCTTCCTGACTCAGGAATCAAGCTCCAGGTCTCCCACATTTGTAGGCAGATTCTTTACCTTCTGAGCCACGAGGGAAGCCTGGTAAGAGGGAGAGCCAGAACCTAGTCCACATTTGTCTGATTCCAGATCTTAGGTCTTAAGCACAGCCTGCCTGAACTACACTCCAGGAGTAGGCAGACACAGAAAAGCGGTGTTGATTTTTTTTTAAAGGATCCCATCGAGAAGGAAGTTTTCCATACGGCTTTCCTGTCACAGAGAGAAAGCCACTGTAGCCTGTGAAGGCCCAGATTTCTTACTCCTTGGGTGGAAAGCTTCGGCGTTAAAAAATCTAATTCACTGAAAACTTAACTCTTGTACTTTGAAAGAATACGGCACATGGCATAAATTGCAGGGCTGTTTCTCGTATAGACCAAGGAGTAATGGTAAAGAGAGAGTCCCTGGGGAGAGCGGGAAGGTCAGCCTAGGTGCAGTCAGCATCCATGCCCTGCCCTGGGTGTCCCTGGGCACCGCCTCCATATGCTCCATCAGTGTCTAGTCATGTCGGGACAGAAGCCTCAGGAGCTAACAGTCTCTGACCTCTTTCCTTCTTACTGAACTTGGGCGATCTGAGAGCCGTAGGGGAGATGCCACTCTGAGTGAAGCTCAACGGGGAATAAGGAAGTTCCCACTGTAGTTACTGGGAAACCTAATTCTACCTGACAAGATACGCTTTACACGCCTCAATGATAAATATGACCAGTCGCATAGTCCAGTGTTGGAAGAGATGAGGAGTTGCTGCATTGTTCCCAACTAGCCATTCAGTGATCTTCAGCATTTGGAACAAAACAGAACTTCCTGAATAAATGCCCAGTGGGATGTTTTCAAGCTCATAACTTGCTGCCTGAAAGAGCTCTACAAAGAACAGTGAAACTTTAACAATTTGATTTTGTCAGCATTTATTAGGGGCTTGTTCTTTGCCAGGCACTGTGACTGACTGAAAAACAGAGGATTCTAATGTTCTGATACTGACATGTTTAATCTGTTACAGTGAGTTATTTGAAGAATTGTCCCATTTGTTTCAACTACGCAGTTCTTCAATATGTCTCATCTTACCTGTTACTTCTTTTGTTCATGTCTGAAAATTTTGATACTGAAGATACCCAACAAACTAAATATTTCCAGAGTTGAAGCAATATTTGTTTTACTTTCATATCAAGTTAGTATTTTTTGAAAATGTTCCAAAGTATGTGCATTTTCAGTTCAGTAAAAATTTTCATTTCCGCTTCGTTGTGAGTTTTCCCATTAGGAATAACAGTCTCCTACCCCTCGATCTGGTTTGCTTTAAATAGGGTCATTTGTTTTTATATGTGTGTTTAGTGACTGAAGTATCATTTTGCTCTCATAGCTTTTAGTATCAGACACCATTGGGTAAATGTTGCTACAGATGTTCAGTGGACATTAATGAGTGAACTCTGGGAGATAACGAAGGGCAGGGGAACCTGGCGTGCTGCAGTTCGTGGGGTCACTTGGTTTGTCAGAAAATATTTTTCCAGGAGACTTTAAAAACCCTAACCTTGACTGAGCAGGCCTGGTCTGTGTGCCCTAGGTCATCAGTGTCTTCGGCGAGCCCGTCAAAGGCTACGGGGAGGCGACGCGGCGCGGCCGAAGGCAGCACGTTAGGTATCGGGTCAGCCGGGATTGGGGGGGGGCTGGTGGGAGAGGCCTAAGTGAGAGGAAGTCAGGCTTGTGTGCTTTCGTTTTCTTGACAGCTTTATCGAATACGTAAAAGATGGGCTGAAACACATGCGAGTGAAGTTCTACATCCAGGGCTCGGAGCCTGGGAAGCAGGGAACCGTGCACCTTGAAGTGAAGGAGGTGAGGCCACGTGGGGGCGGGTGCTGGACCTGGACTCTGGGAAGCACTGAGGAGAGAGCAGTGCCTTGATGCGCTGCTGTTTATGTCTTTGTTTTTTTCCAGAACCCAGAAAGTGGTGAATATGAATTTCGATATATATTTGTAGAACTTGAACCCTATTCTAGAACCATTGTCATTGAAGATAATCGATCCTGAGACAGTCAGAAGAACAAGCAAGCTTGTGTTTCCTGATGTGTGTGGCAGCCTCTGATCTTCTCAGCCCTCGGCCAGCCTCTGTTTTGAATAAAACAGGAGGGAGTAAAGCTCATAACAGTGAAGGCTACTGGGTAGTTGTTACATTGAGACAAACTGAATTAGAGATTTTCTGGTAGAGTGAAAAATCATGAAATAGAGCATACTTTATGTTAAATCTTGGCATTAATGGTCACAGGAAGAGTTTCTGCTCTACTTAACATCTTTTATGATAAGAAATTTTTAAAGTTATTAAAAGTTTTACACCATGTAAATAAAATAGAGTTCAATATTCAATGCTTTTTTATGTTGTATAAAATCTGTGAAATAAAATTGAAACTAATAAAAAGATATTCAATTGAGAAAGGAGTACATCAAGGCTGTATATTGTCACCTTGCTTATTTAACTTATATGCAGAGTACATCATACGAAGTCCTGGACTGAATGAAGCACAAGCTGGAGTTAAGATTGCAGGGAGAAATATCAGTAACTTAAGATATTTAGATGACACCACCCTTATGGCAGAAAGTGAAGAGAAACTAAATAGCCTTTTTATGAAACTGAAAGAGGAGAGTGAAAAAGCTGGCTTAAAATTCAACATTCAAAGAATTAAGATCATGGCATCCAGTCCTATCACTTCATGGCAAATAGATGGGGAAACAATGGAAACTGATGGACTTTATTTCCTTGGGCTCCAAAATCACTGCAAATACTGACTGCAGCCATAAAATTAAAAGATGCTTACTCCTTGAAAGAAAAGCCATGACAAATTTAGCATATTAAAAAGCAGAGACATTATCCACAAAGGACCATCTAGTGAAAGCTATGGTTTTTTCGTCACGTATGAATGTGAGAGTTGGACCATAAAGAAAGTGAGCACTGAAAAATTGATGCTTTTGAACTGTGGTGTTGGAGAAGACTCTCGAGAATCCCTTGGACTGCAAGCAGATCCAACCAGTCAATCCTAAAGGAAATCAGTGCTGAATAATCATTGGAAGGACTGATGCTGAAGCTCCAATACTTTGGCCACCTGATGAGAACTGATTGGAAAAGACCTGATGCTGGGAAAGATTGAAGGCGGGAGGAGAAGGGGATGACAGAGGATGAGATGGTTGGACGGCATCACCAACTTGATGGACATGAGTTTGAGCAAACTCTAAGAGTGATGGACAGGGAGGCCTGGCGTGCTGCAGTCTATGAGGTCGCAAAAAGTTGGACATGACTAAGCAACTGAACTGAATAAAAAGATGTCCAAAGCAGCTTCTTTCCATCTATTTTGGAATCAGACTCAAGATGAACATTTGAAAATATTTGAGACCTAACCGTTTTTAAATGTTTTATCTGTGCTTTGCTCCCAAACATTCTCAGGTACTTGGAATTTTCTTAATCAGGCCTCTCATATTCCTTTCCTGGCAAAGCAGTCATGGAAGCTACCACTTAGTTGGGTAGGATTTGTCCTCCCCTCAGTGGCATTTTCAAAAGTCTTCTATGAGAATTGGGATCACAAGGCATTGGTTTTGCCCTGAAATTATTGACCATGCATTTACAGCACACCAAGAGGTAGACGTCAGTCTTCTGCAGCCCCGGCCATACATCTGTGTAGCCAAAAGTACCTCCTGTCAGATGTGGTCTCATCAAGTCCTCACAGCCACATGGGGCTGGCTAGATAGGGGATGTGGGGCTTTACTGTTCTTTACTGTTACTGGGAACCAGAAACAGGCGTTCTCATTCATACATTCAACCTTCCAGTGCCTTTTAAGGTATTTTCATTTTCATACCTTCAGTTCTTAGCATATCTGGAAGATAATAGGTTTTCAAAAGTTGTATTAAATCCAAGCCTTAGAAGCATCTACACATACCTCTAGAACACAGACAACATAGTTCTCAGAAGCTGACTTTAAAAGCTGGTGAAGTCTTAGCATGCCAGCTCTAAGAAGTAGAAAACTGAAAATTATGGACGCAGTATTGTCACAGCTGAAAGCATTCATGGATCAGTAAAACAAAATCAACCAAAATAATGTGCATCTAACGCCTCTGGAAGGTTGAAATTTCTCTAGGAGCAGCCTTGGAAAAAGGAAAACATGAATACTGCTCTTCAGAATACACACACACACAAACACATCAGCAAAAGATGGTTTGGCAGCAAAAGAAAAACCAGCTTGTAAAAAGACTTCATATGTAACAAAAAAAATGCAGGTCTCCCACATGGCAGGCAGATCCTTGCCAGCTGAGCCACCAGGGAAGCCCAAGAATACTGGAGTGGGTAGCCTATCCCTTCTCCAGCGGATCTTCCCAACCCCGGAATCAAACTGGGATCTCCTGCATTGAGGCAGATTCTTTACCAAGTTATCAGAGAAGTCCTGTGTAACAAAATTCAAAGGAAAAAATTTTAAATTTTGATCATACAGATAGTGGAAGCACAGTAAATGCTTTGATACATGTCTGTTGCTGCTGCTGCTGTCGCTGCAGTCGTGTCCGACTCTGCAACCCCGTAGACGGCAGCCCACCAGTCTCCCCGGTCCCCGGGATTCTCCAGGCAAGAACACTGGAGTGGGTTGCCATTGCCTTCTCCGCATGTCTATTGATTTGACCCTACAGAGTTTTGTGCAGTTTCGGAAAAAAGGAATTTTTTCATGGTGAAATATTTCTTTGACTGCAGTGAAGATGGTGTGACTGTTTTGGCTCTGACAGTAAAGAATCTGCGTGCAGTGCATGAGACCTGGGTTCGATCCCTGGGTGGGGAAGATCCCTTGGAGGAGAGCATGGCTATCCACTCCAGTATTCTTGCCTGGCAGGCTACAGTCCATGGGGTGGCAGAGTTGGACACGACCGAGTGTCAAAAACTCCAACATAAACAGCTCAGAATAACCATTCGCATTAACCAGGTAGGCGGGGTATGTCTTTTCACCATGAGGCATCTGATGCTGGGCCAGTCAGTGATGTACACAGAGCTTCTAAGAAAGGTGCCTCCCGCTTCCCCTGATGCCCCAAGGACCTGCTGAGGCATCTGTTCCTCTTCCACTAAATCCTGTTTCCAGATTACCCACCCAACCTAGGAAGGATTAGTCAGTGCTTCTGTTTACAGTCATCATAACTAAGATCTCTAGTAAGTTGTAAAATGCCTCTCCTCTTCCTGTCCTTTCCCCTTTTCATGGAATTTATGGGGAACTTCTGTTAAAAACAGTTAACAGCAAGACAAAGACCTCATGTTTTGCAAGTATCCATTCCGTGGATTGAAGATGTAAGGAATTTTAAAAATAATACTAAAAGGAAGCATGCCAAAGTGAAAAATCAGTTGAAATAGTCAAATGCATCAGCTGGAGATCCTGGCTTTATTTCTGGCAACTAGTACCCGTCAGGGCGTGTATTGCACACATTATATTTGATACATGTGGCAGCATCATGGGCTTCCCAGGTGGCTCCGTGGTAAAGAATCCACCTGCAATGCAGGAGAGGTGGTTTCTGTCCTGGATCGGGAAGATCCCCTGGAGAAGGAAATGGCAAGCCATTCCAGTGTTCTCGCCTGGAGGATTCCATGGGCAGAGAAGCCTGGTGGGCCATGGGGTCTCAGAGTCTGACACAACACACAGTATCGTTTTATTTCAAATTTATGCAACCAGAACATGCCAGAACATATGCTAAGCTGCTCATGAGTGATGCCACCTGGCAGCCACCTTGCTTGCAGGGCTCACCATACCCTCTGACCATGGGGAGGAGTGCAGCCTGTGGCTTGACAGCTTCCGGTCCTTGAAGTCGTCTTGACTTGGTTGCTGTGGCTGCAGGCCTGACCTGCAGGCACCCCTCTTCTGTCTGCAAAGGGTGCCTGCAGAGTTCTAGAAACAGGACTAGAGATTGGGGATCCCAGGGCGGGGGCACCAGGGGCCACTCGCTCCAGTACCCAGGCGACTTCACCCAGAAGCTCAGTCCCCAGGGGAAGAGTGGGATGTGGTCCCTCTCACTTAAACCCATCACAGCACAGCTTCCCCCCACTCTTCCGCTCAGTGTATTCCCTTCTCTCCATCACTCTCTGACTCTCCACCCCCCTTCTCTCTCCGGTCCCTACCTCCCTCCTCCAGCTCCTCATCTTCTCACCATTAGCTCCTTAAAAGACTATAACAAAGACTTACAAACGTCTGTGTTCCTTCTTCCTGATTTAAATCAGGCCAGGTGGATATTGGGCTTCCCTGGTGGCTCAGATGGTGAAGAATCTACCTGCAATGCAGGAGACCCTCGTTCAATCCCTGGGTCAGGAAAACCCCTGGAGAAGGAAATAGCAACTCACTCCAATATTCCTGACTAGAGAATCCCGTGGACAGAGGAGCCTGGCGGACTCTGGTCCATGGGGTCGCGAAGAGTTAGACACCACTGAGGAATTAACACACACACACAGATGAATCTCTGGGTGTCTGGATTGGTAGATGGGAGGATGAGTCTTATCAGCTGAGTACCCAACTAAGGGGCACCATTTAATCCATCACAGGGCCCAAGAATCTGTCATTCTTAATGGACTCATAGTCAAGTAACACGGATAAATCCGGAACAGTGGGCCAGGGGAAAGCCCACGGTTGGTTCTCACTGCTCAGCAAGCTTGTCACTGTCCGTTTCCTGTATGTTCTGCCATCTCTCTCATCAGGCCATCTTCTTCCTCGGGACAGAGGTACACACACAACCGTGGACGCTGACGGCCCTGAGAGATGTTGCCTCGGGTTGCACTCACACAGCTATTTCTCCAGAATCAAATGTCTCGTCCTGGGCCCTCCCAGCCACGCGTTCCCAGGGCTCTGCTCCCACCTGCTAAGAGGACATCTGCAGTCATTTAATAGACACCAGCTCACAGACGGCGGCTCAGTTTGGGAAGGACGATTAACCTGCGGCAGAGGTCAATTATCTGACTGTTCCTGGTGAGAGCAAAGAAGGTCGCCTGGAATGCAACTTCTGTCGGGCTCACTGCGTGCCCGGAGGGAAGCAGCAAACAGAGCCTCGTCCTCCAGCCTCCAGCTGAGCCTTCCCTGCGTTCCAGGCACTGGAGGAGCCCTTCAGAGCCAAGTGTCGACGAGGACAGGGGAGCAGGCTATAACTGACAAGCTGCCCCCCAAACCCTGACTTCAGTAGAGCTGACTCTTTTTTCCCTGAAAACCCTAAAACCACAGGTGAAATTCTTCCATGATTTCGGTGCCCTATAACCCAGTTGATCAAACGTTAGAGAGCCATGTTTAGGAAAAAGCAAAGAGCTCTAACAGTAGATTACGGCCACGGTCACCCAGCTGCTCAGGTTCAAACGGCAGTGAATTGCTTGAGTTCAATAGTTCAGGTCTTTGTACTCCTTAAGGCCTTTTACAGACATTACCATGAAGTCCTCCTGACAGGATTGCCAGAGGGACATCCAACAGTCATTTTTCGGCTTACCTGCAGGGGACTTTAGAAATACCCTTTGGTGCTTTATGGAAATTGTGACATTATGAAGCAGTATTCAAAGAAATGAACAATACATGACAATGTGTAGGGGACTAGCCTTCAGATCTGAGCACATTTGCAGAACAAGAAAGATAATAGAACTGTTTAATGTACTTAAAAGGTTTATGTTAATTAAATTCTGTATCTTGTCCAAAATAATTTACAGAGAGGAAAAGAAATAAACCCTTAGCTCTGAAGCATTTTTAATATGCCATTCGAATACCTTGTTCGAAATTACACTGAGCAGAACTTTTTGGAGAAATGTTTGAGTTAGGTCTGTTTTAAAACCTTGTCATTGAGTTCAACTACATTTTCAACTTAGGGTCTGGATTTATCCCTGAAAAAGAGAAATGGTTTCTTTGTGCCATGAAATCTTCCCTCACCCACTACACTCTGCACAGAACATTCTTTTATCATTATAAAGATCTTTTCCCACTGGGCTTGTTCATTATTAGGATTTTACTTACAGGAGTCTGGTTTGGTCCTGGCCTGGGATTGTCTTCACAGCTGAGAGGGCATCAGCAGCCACTCAAGGAGTCGGAGAGATGGGTGCCCAATCTCACCATCCCACTCAGCCACTGGGCCAGGAGCGCTGAGCCGTCCAGCTGGCAGGAGAAGGAAAGATGCTCCTCCAGGCGCCTCTTGACTGCAAAAACATTGTAGAAATCAACTATCAGACAAGCCACATTTCCACTCTCTAGAGAGAGGAGTCTGGGAAATCCTGACAGTGCTGTGAAATCAAGATAACGCTAAACTATGAGGGGGAAATCTGCAAATGTCTCACAGCCAAGTATCTAGGGGCACAGCTGCTGGCTGCAGAGACCCGTACATGGAATCCTTGTTTTGCCCCTGAAATAGCTGAGTCACATGGACAATCTCACTTGACCTCTCTGAGTATCAACGCATCTGCTGGTGACATGGAGACCAAGGAGCCTGAGGGTCAGAGGTGAACATGCGTGTCCAGCTGAGTATGAGGCTGGCATATAGGAGGCTTGTAAACAAGGTCTGCCGTCATCCCTTTGTTCAAAAACAGCGATCAACACTGAGACTAGAAGTTCTGAAATTAATGCCACATTTTTCTATACAGTGGAAATGTGTGACTACAAGAATTCAGTTTTATTTTCCAGGAACAGTCTAACATATGTAACCCAAGTATGCAGGGTCGAAATGCAAAAGAATGGGACTTCCCTGGTGGTCCAATGGTTAAGACTTGGCCCTTCCAATGCAGGGGGCACAGGTCAGTCCCTGGCCAGGGACTAAGATCCCACATGAGACATGGCCAAAAAAAAAACAGAAAATGTATCTATAAACAATAACTAATGGCCATAAATTACCTAGAAAGAGAATAATGTCAAGTTAATTTAGCTAATATTTTTAAAAAATGCAAAGGAACAACACAGAAATGAGAAACTGGGAAAAACAACAGAGTATTTTTAAACAAAAGTATTTTAAATAAAACTACCACAATAGCATATTGTTAAAGAAAAAATCCCCTTCATCCCCCTTGTACTTTACCAAATGTCACTGAAAAAACTTTTTTTCTCAAGTGACCCTCCCTCGAGTTAGTGATAGCTACCCGTCCTTATTTTTAAATACTTGGAGAGCAGCAAAAATTATAACTATTTTAATCGAAGATGTGAGCAATAATACTTAATGACTTACATTATGTAATGACTTACAGTAATACATTATATAGCACCTCCGAGCTACCTCATAATTTACCCAAAGGGAATATACCTTAAAAGGAAAGGATCTAATATTCCAAACCAATTACCCTCCAATTAAAAATAAATAAAATTTTTAAGAAGGAAAAGACATCCCATAATTTCCTTCCCCAAATAGAATATGATCAAGCATGTTGCTTCCCTTTCATAGCCATGAATTTTCAAATTGTTATAGCATAGATCACCCTAAGAATTTTAGCATAAGAATAAAGATGTATCTGACACAGTAGGAGAGCTGGGAGGGGTCCTGGCTGGCAGGAGATGAGGGATAGTGAAAATGAGTCCATACTGGACCTGCCAGACTTCAGTGTCCAACATACTGGGATGTGGGACAGGCAGCTGAGCCCACTGGACTCCTGGACAGCTCAGGACTGGAGACCAGAACCATATGTTTGCCATGCTCACACATCCTCCCAAGTGTCCAAGGAGCCACAAGATGGGAGCAAACATCACCAATTGCTCAGGGCCGAACTGCGGGCAAAGGGCTAGGATCGCCTCCCACACCCTCTCCTGATCTTCCCTCTGTGGGTGTCTGTGTCCTGACCTCCTCTACATGTAAGGACCCCACGTTGGAATAGGGCTCACCCTTATGACCTCATTTTAATTTACCTCTTTCCCTAGTGGCTCTTAATCCACCTGCCAATACAGGAGAAATGAATTTGATCCCTGGGTTGGGGTGATCCCCTGGAGAAGGAAATGGCAACCCACTCCAGTATTCTTGCCTGGGAAATACCATGGACAGAGGAGCCTGGCAGGCAACAGTCCATGGGGTCATGATAGAGTTGGACATGACTTAACAAGTAAACAACAACCTCTTTCAAGATCCTGTCTTCAAATACAGTCATGCTCTGAGGTCCTGAGGGTTAGGATTTCAGCATACAAATTTGTATGTGTGTGTTCAGTTGCTCAGTTGTGTCCAACTCTTTGCAACCCAATGAGCCAGCCAGGCTCCTCTGTCCAAGGAATTTTGCAGGCAAGAATACTGGAGTGAGTTGCTGTTTCCTACTCCAGGGGATCTTCCTGACCCAGGGGTCGAACCTGAGTCTTTTGTGTCTCCTGCACTGGCAGGCAGATTCTTTGCCACTGTGCCATCTGGGAAGCCCCAATATGAACTTGGGGGAACCATAATTCAGCACATTAAAGTAGGAGAATGTCCTTATTTGTAGGAAATATGCACTAAAGGATGTGGAAGTAATGTGACAACATGTCAGCAGCTTATTCTCAGATAGTGTAGAAAAAAAAAAAGAGTTCTTTGTATTGCACATATTTGCCACTTTTCCGTAAGTTGGAGGCTCCCAAAAAGCTGTTAAACAAAAATAGTCAAAGAGAAGAATTTTAAATGTTGTTAATAGGTAGGTGAGCCTGCCACCATGAATGAAATGATGCTGTAGCTCTTTGAAACCTAAGTTCTGAATTTATCCACGTCCTTTCCGCCTATCCTTTACCAAGATGAATGCTTTACTAAGCAAAGCATTCTTCCAATAACCCACTACCAACTGTTGGTGTGAATTCTTAATACTCTGCAAGAAAATGATCCTGGAAAGCATAAAATATTTACAGCCTGCTGCCTGCTCTACCTCACTTGAGGAAAATTCTCATCTGTACACAAATGTTCTTCAGCTTTGGGGAACAGATGGTGGAGAGTAATAAGAAGGCTGAAAAATTAGAAGCAGGAGCAGAGCATGGTACCCAGCCAGGGGAAGCCATGTCCCGTGGGGAGCAACTGTCTGGATGTTCTTGAGATAAAGAAATTGAACGTGCATTGCAGAATTCGTCCATCAGATTCTGTCCCTTCCTCCTCTTAATTTTGTATATGTCTCCCTCTGTCCCCTAGGAATGTGTTGTCCAGCACACTAGCACGCCCTTGGGCCACTGCACAGGGATGTCACAGCAAGGTGTCATTAATTCCCTCTCCTCTGCAGGGCAGGTGACCTTGATAAAGAAACCACACATGCTTTTCCTGTCAGGAGTGGACCCTCTGACACACCCCCTTTCTTCATTCCCCTCTGCTTTCCCGGGAATTGGCAGCACCCCGTACACAAATGCCTACTCCCTCTTACTGGCTTTAGGTCTGTCTGACCTAATCACGATATTGTATCATCCCTGAAATAGGCTCTCAAGGGATTCCACTATCACATAGCCAGCTTTGTTTAGGCTTGTTCACCCAAGCAATGCTACCAAAAAAGAACCCACCTGCACTTCATAAACAGACGGGGACCCGGAAGGACAGCCACTTGTGTCCTCATGCACTAAGTCCCCTACTTTTAAAGACCGCTGAAAGTCAAATGTGCCCTGTTGCATTCACAGTACTGTTTGGGGCCTTTGATGTCAACTCTTCTTTCCTGAATGTCATTACAAGTTCGCAGACCTTCAAAAGTGTATCTTACTCGAATTAAGGGTGCCGTTTCCTTTGTGATGCTCAAATTGTTGCAGTGAGATGAGCAGAAAGCCCTTTGTGCAAGCTGCTTCATCCTGATGTCATTGAGATCCCGTGTTTGGAGAGGATTAGCTTGCAGGAGCAGTGGTGGAGTCGCTATGATATTAAAGCCTACCATACGGATACCGAGTGTACGCATGGGGGTTGGAGGTGGGCCGGGGGGTGTGCAGAAATGAGGCTCTTGCTGCCCTCACTAGGCCATGTTTTATGATGAAACTGGAGAAAATATTTCTTTTCAAGGTCATACTTTTAAATTAATTTAACTTTATCACTTGCCATTGATTTAGGTTGAATATTGCATTTAATATTTTAACTGTTTCTAGTTTATTTCTTCTAAAACCTACCTCTTTTAATTTTTAAACCTCTCTCCAAAACTATAATCATGCCTCCTTCTTGCTAATAAGCTGTTTGCATCATACTAACCCCCATTCTGTAGTCAGTTCATTGACTCTCCCATTCAAAAGCCCATCATACTTGCATTTGTGGAACTGAAACCTTAAACCCAGGCACAGGAGCATAGACCGTAGGGATAGGGGTTGTTCAGGAGAACTGACCTTCCTAATTTCCCTCAGTCCCTCCGCCAGGGGTCTAGTCACCATGGCCTCCACCACACAACAGGGCTCCAGGGTTGTTTGTCCAAAGGTGCCATTCTGAGAACTTCTTAGGCCATCTTGACTCAATGAGGCCAACGCACAGCGTATTTTCTGCCTTAGAGAAATCCAGCAAAGTAAGGTTCTTTGGCTTCCAGAAAGCCAGGAGAAAGCTTCAGTGCTCCTGTGTTTTAATAAAGGGAAACATCTTTATATGAAATTTTTTTTTAATTTTCTTTACTTTATTGTGTTGGTTTTGCCATACAATGACATGAAACCGCCATGGGTTTACATATGCTCCCCCTCCAGAACCCCCCTCCCTCCTCCCTCCCGATTCCCTCCCCCTGGGACATCTCGGTTCACCAGCCCCGAGCATCAACCCTGGGCTGGCAATTGAGTTCACATATGATAATTAACATGTTTCAATGCCATTCTCCCATATCATCCCACCCTTGCCCTCTTCCACAGAGTCTGTTCTATACATCTGCGTTCCTTTTGCTGTCTCACATGCAGGGTTCTCATTACCATCTTTCTAAATTCCATATATATGCATTAGTATACTGTATTGTTGTTTTTCCTTCTGGCTTACTTCACTCTGGATAATAGGCTCCAGTTCCGTCCACCTGAGTAGAACTGCTTCAAATGAATTTTTTTTTAATGCTGAGTAATATTCCATTGTGTATATGTACCACAGCTTTCTTATCCATTCGTCAGTTGATGGGCATCTAGGTTGTTTCCATGTCCTGGCTATTGTAAACAATGCGGCGATGAACTTGGGGTACACGTGTCTCTTTCAATTCTGGTTTCCTCGGTGTGTATGCCCAGCAGTGGGATTACTGGGTCATATGGCAGGTCTATTTACAGTTTTTGACCCAATCAAAAAGTGGGCCAAAGAACTTAGCAGACATTTCTCCAAAGAAGACATAAAAATGGCTAACAAACACATGAAAAGATGCTCAACATCACTCATTATCAGAGAAATGCAAATCAAAACCACAATGAGGTACCACTTTACACCAGTCAGAATGGCTGCCATCCAAAAATCTACAAGCAGTAAATGCTGGAGAGGATGTGGAGAAAAGGGAACCCTCTTGCACTGTTGGTGGGAATGCAAATTAGTACAGCCACTATGGAAATAGTGTGGAGATTCCTTAAAAAAAACTGCAAATAGACCTGCTATATGAAATTTTTAAATCTTTGGACAGAACCCCTGGGTAATGACTCCGGGTAACAGCCCAAGCGTCCTGTCTGCCCAACTACTTGTTCAACAGCCTCCTTTCATGTTTATGGTTTGCCTCCTTATTGTCTAGCGAGTCCCTAATAGGTTTTTATTGGGTAAAACTTATGTGGTTGCAATCCTGATTCATAACGACGCAGCTGCTGGCAAGTCAAACTTTCAGGGCTGGACTCGCTAAATTCCATGTCATATGTTATTTTCCACTGTTAGACCCACTCCTGAGCTTGTGTCTGCATCAGACTCTTTCCTGTAAATAGAGATTTACCCTAAAGGGATACTCTTGGATTCAAATAGTCTTTATTCACTGAGCCTAAGGAGGTTAACATTTTCAGTGTGGCTGTAATTGAATCTGTAACATTACTCAAGCATTTTCCAGTAGTTTCCAAAACATAAACAACTTGCTTATTGTCCTTCTGAGTATGCCATTACTCTTCTCAGAAATATGCTGTGGTTCCAAATTGCTTCTCAAAGACCCATCTCCCCCCCTCTATCTCATACTTTCAGAATTCTCTACAGCCCACAACATCCTGTCTCAAGGGTCAGCTACAATCAAGTCACTATATTCATGACCATCTTTTGCTGGTCAAAACCCCATCTACCATAACTTCAACCCAATTGATCATTTATTTGGAGATAAGTGAAATATCAGGGAAAACCCATGTCACAAGGTCAAACACAACAAAGGATGAGTTTGAATTTACTACCATTTAATTACTTATCCATTGTGAGTGTGTGCATACGTAGTCACATTCCACTGTTTGTGACCCAATGGACTGTAGCCCGCCAGGCTCCTCTGTACATGGGACTTTCCAGGCAAGAATACTGGAGCAGGTGGCCATTTCCTCCTCCAGGGGATCTTCCCAACCCAGGAATCGAACCTGTGTCTTCCACATTGAAGGTAGATTCTTTACAGGGGAGCCACCAGGGAAGCCTTCCTTATCCGTTACTATTGACAGATTTCACAAAATATTAGAAAATGGAAAACCGGATAAAGTATATGAAGCTAATTATTATATCCTGGAGACTTTGAGTTCCTAATTACTTTGATTAACTTTTTAAACCTCCCATTGGGTTCAACAATTGGATTTATATAATTTACATAGACTGATTTTATGTTTTTTAACTGTTATTATCGAAAAAAGTAGTATTCCAAATTAAACTTTTTTAACTGAAGAAGGGTCTCTTTTCCTTTCTTGCAAATATGCTTTGTGGTCTGGGCTGGGTCAGAGACTGAACACAGGGCGCCAGGAACTGGGTAAGCAGAGGTGGCTCACTGGCTGTTATTGCAGGCTTCTAAGTACACACACAGTACTGTTAATTTAGCTTTTAACAGGCATATAAAATACATTGAAGCCTTATTTTCTTTAGCTTTGCACACACAGACACAAAATCTTAACACGTGGGGATAGCAAATGAAAAAGCAACAGCTGTTCATTAAATATTACATGTCTGCATCAGGCATGGTATTCTATGCCAAATTTGTATACAATAAAAGCAGGGGGGAAAAACAAAGAGAATAAAAAGCTTTTAATTTTTCAGGCACCTTCAATCTCCTGCTGTCCTGATAGACAAATAAAATATACATGAGGGTCCAGAGCTAGGGTCCCCAAACTGGGGACAGGGACAGGGGCACGGGGAGAGAACAGAGCAAACCGCGCTGAAGCCTACGGTCCGCCAAAGGGTGCAGGTGTCCAGATGGGCAGTGCTCGCCACCCGCAACGCCCCTCATCCTTTCTGTGTAAAGACCAGCACACGTGCTTTCTCGCTCTCTTTGTGGGCTTCCCAGGTGGTGTTAGTCGTAAAGACCCAGCCTGCTAATGCAGGCGAGGTAAGAGACACAGTTTCCATCCCTGGGTCAGGAAGATCCCCTGGAGGAGGAAATGGCAACTCACTCCAATATTCTTGCCTGGAGAACCCTATGGACAGAGGAGCCTGGTGGGCTATGGTTGGTCCACAGGTTGCAAAGAATCGGACACGACTGAAATAAGTAAGCTCGCATGTCTTTTCCCCCTCTTTATTGTTCCTGTTTTACCCCTTATTTTTCTCTCCTGTTACTGGGGGGTTGGCAGCTTGTCATTTGGGGACCATTCCTAGCTTCTAGGGGCCACTTCCATCCTGAGTGTCCTGCTTCCCGCCCTCCGTCTTCAAAGCCAGCAAGATGGGCCACGCCCCTCTCCACCTCAAACGAATCTCTCCTCCATCCTCACTTTCCTCCATTCCAACCCAGCCAACAGAGGCTTCACTTTTAAGGACTCACATGATGAATGTCGCCCAATGTCAGGTACCCAGTAAGCAGCAGCACCTGGTTTGAAACCCAGGTATCTCACTATGGAGGCTGGGCCCTTAACCACTTATAGAGTGAAACTCTTAGTCGCTCAGTCATGTCTGACTCCTTATGACCACATGGACCATAGCCCGCCAGGCTCCTCTGTCCATGGGATTCTCTAGGCAAGACTGCTGGAGTGGATTGCCATTCCTTTCTCCAGGGGATCTTCCCAACCGAGGGATCGAATGCAGATCTCCTGCATTGCCAGCAATTTCTTTTCCATTTCAGCCACCAGGGAAGCTCCTCTTTCCAAATAAAAACCAGCAAAGAGGAATCAGCATTGTGCCAGCCACACTGGAGACCGAAGTGGAAAGAAAAGTCAGTTCTGCTGATCCTGTCTTTACCTAAAACACTGATAAGTTTTGTTTATCATGAATAATTTGCATTTGTTTTGACTTTTAATACACTTCACAAAAATGTTATTTACCATGATCTCTGCATTTCTGGATCTCCCAGCCCCGCCCCAAAGCTGTGTCCAAGATGAGGGGCTCCCTCTCCTCGCCCTCCTCCCCAGGTCCTCAGAGGAAAGAGCCCACTGCTGGTTCACCCAGGAAGAAGCCAGTTCTGACCCCCTGTTGGAACTGTTTCTTTAACTTGCTTTTTCGTTGCTGCTGTTATTGTAATCATACATGATGGCCTGCCTCAGAGAACCCTGCCTCTCTGCCTGACTGTTTAGCTAAAGTGCCTTTGTTCAGAACCCCATCCACTTGTGGATGGCAGGAAGGAAGGAACATATCCCCCTGCCTGAGGTTTGCCATTCTAGGAGATATCTGCAAGATTGATGGCCTTTCGACTTTGTTTCCTCACCTTCCGCCATCTCTAATCCATAAAGGAACCTGGCATCCAGACCCAGGTGAGATGGTTATGTTTAGACATTTGTCTGCCATCTTCTTGATCAGCCAGTTCTCCAAATAAAGTCATATTCCTTGCTTCAACACCTCATCTCCCAGTGAGCAGAGTGAGCTTGGACTCAGTAACATGCTGATTACACTGCGTGTGAATCTAGGCACACAAATGTGGACATAAAAGATATTCACAGCTGAAAAGTTGAGAGGTTTTTTTTTTTTTTTTTGCTGGGAATTTTTAGGACTTAAGCCCAAGAAGCAGCATCTCAAGTGACCCTGGGAGAACCTTTCCGAGGAGGCAAGGAGAAAGCCAGGTTATATAGTTTTGCAACAAAGGGCAGGTTCAGTTCAGTTCAGTTCAGTCACTTAGGGTCCGACTCTTTGCAACCCCACGGACTGCAGCACGCCAGGCCTCCCTGTCCTTCACCAACTCCCGGAGCTTGCTCAAACTCATGTCCATCGAGTCGGTGATGCCATCCAACCATCTCACCCTCTGTCGTCCTCTTCTCCTCCTGCCTTCAATCTTTGCCAGCATCAGGGTCTTTTCCAATGAGTCAGTTCTTTGCATCAGTGGGTCAAAGTATTGGAGCGTCAGCTTCAGCATCAGTCCTTCCAGTGACTATTCAGGGCAGGTAATCAGAGCATCAAAAGATTATTGTTAATTAAAGAAAGAAGTCTGAAGCTAAGGAATTTAGGCTTTTCTGTGTATGGGAAGATGCTAGAGTCCAGGTTCTCCTAAATCAGTCCTTTGAGATGCACCTCGGCCATCTGGGGCAGCGTCCTGTGTTTTCACGTCCTGAGCCTCCCCGGGGCTCCCCTCAGGGGAGGGGCTGCAGCCTGCTAGCTGCTAGATGGCAGGGGTCCCTTCCTTCCCGAGTGCCCTCAGGGCTCACCAGCTCATCATTAGTTGTGGCTGGGACACTGATGACTGATATGGCAGGAAATGTTCCATTTCTCAACCAACTTCCCCAGACCCAGAATTATAAGCCCCTTAAAAATAATGACCCCCACGTGATAGAAAATGGAAAATGAACCAAAAACTGTTCATAGTAAGCAGATACACACAGAGTAGTAATTCTTATCTTTATCTTTCTGTCGATCCAGAAGAGAGTTGAGTCACCAGGAAGAGAAGACAGGCCTCCTTCTCCTCACTGGTGTGGGCTGCACTTTTGCAGAAGCGGCCCCAAAATGTTCAGAATTTCATTTGCTCAGAAGAGGGAGCTCTGGTTTTTGTTTCCCCATTATCTAAGGCTCTGCGGTCTCTGTTTCTTTGTTTTGTAAACAGAGCAAGAGTATTAAGAAGTCTGCATAAAAGGCCAAGTTACTGTTTGAGATGATCACACCGTTCCTGCTGCAAACGTCTCTTTCCCCATCTCCTGCCCTCGCCTATGTGTCCTGGGAACGGCCATCCTGCGGAACGTTTCCCGAGCTTTAACCGTCTAGAGCCACCAGAGGGCAACAGACACCCACCAAAATGAATTCAGCGTCATGAAATAATCACTCTACAAAGGCATTCTTTTAAGACCACCGTTTATAGATCGTCTTTTAAAGAGTTTGTTCTTCTAGTGTTCGTTTTATATATAGTGTTCATTTCAATCTTAAGATCCCCTAGAAAGTTCAATTAAACGTAAAGTAAAAAGCCGACTCATTGGAAAAGACCCTGATGCTGGGAAAGATTGAAAGCAGGAAGAGAAGGGGACCACAGAGGATGAGATGGTTGGATGGCAGCACCGGCTCAATGGACAGGAGTTTGAGCAAGCTCCAGGAGACAGTGAAGGACAGGAAAGCCTGGCGTGCTGCAGTCCATGGGGTCGCAAAGAGTCGGACACAGCTGGTCAACAACAAAAAGCTATTTACACAGCCTCCACATGCTCAACAAATGTTTAAACGCTGTGTATGCATTCTGTAAGACTCTGTGCTGGACAGTGAGGTCACCGAATTGAGCAAGACTCAGTCCTTGTCTCTAAGAGCAGACAGATTAGACGCATAAAGAATTCACTGCAGCATTAGATGGTGAGCATCAGGGTAGACCCAGGATAAGGCACTGCAGATGAGCGAGAATCAGTGCTTTGTAGGTGTGTGTGTGTGTGTGTGTGTGTGTGTGTGTGTGTCGGGGTGGTGGGGAGGGGCGTCAGCTAAAGACAGGAGCACAGTGGGAACATGACTTGTGACCCCAATGAAAGCAATGTGGGTGCATTGCCTGTGCAAAGCGGGGCGAGCAGTACTCTCCAATGTTCATCACCTGAGAGTTAGACGGCCTGTAATCACCACACTCTCCCCAAGAGGCTTGTTCATCACCGGACTTACCAGAGTAAACACACAAACAACAAACCAGGGTCATTCCCAAGACCTGACTGCATCAGAAATCTAAAGGGACCTGCCAAGCACCATAAGAAATGAAACTTTTTGAAACCCTTTTAAAGACATTCTTAATTTTAAAGAAAGCATAAAAACAAAACATATTTTCTCCAAAAGCCATGTTTTTCTCTAAAAACAAACCTCCCTCCCCTCCCACTTTGGGAAGCCAGAGGAATCCTAATCTGGTGGGTGTTAAGCTGGGTTCTTTTGATGAAGCGGGGAGGCCTTCTCCTCTCTTTGGACTAATGAGGAGGTAACTGACAAGTCGCTGAACAAATAAAACGCCTGCCAATGAAATGAACGGTGCTGGCCTTTGTCCCATTTACCTCTGCCCTGGGCTCAGGGCCAGCTCTGATCAGAGGGCAGTCAAGGAAGCTCTGAGCCCTGGGAGGTATGGGCTTAGCCCTCTGTCCCCAGGAGTTCCCAGGATGGCACAGGGGGGCAGAGGAGCCTGGGGGTGGAGACCCCCCTGGGAAACTATATCTGATGCCAGGCTCTGACCCTCAACTGTCAGAGCCATGGGCTGGGGTGCCTCCCCACCTCCTGACCCTGGGGACTTGGGTTCTCAGCAGAGGGAGAGAAGGTCGGCAGAGACGCTGGCCAAGCCCCTCGAGGTGGGGGTGGAGCCTCCCGAGGTCCCCAGTTCCTGCTCCTGAAGACTGCACAGGGGCAGGAGCCGGCCCTGTGATGAGAATGGGGGGATCTGAGGGCACTGAGCTGAGGAGGATGAAGGGGCCTCCTCAAGGGGGGCCGGCTTCCAGCGCAGTCCAGTTCCGTGAGTACTGGGCCCGGCACACTCCTCTCAGTATTCAGGCCTGAAACCCCCAAGCCCTGGGGAGCAGGGCCTGGGGACAGTCACCTAGATAAGCACGCAGCTTTAGTGCTCAGTGGCTTCCCAGGTGGCTGAGGCAGTAAAGAACCCTCCTGCCAATGCAGGAGACGCAGCTCCGACCCTTGGATGGACAAGATACCCTGGAGGAGGGCAGCGCAGCCCACTCCAGTGTTCTTGCCTGGAGAATCCCATGGACAGAGGAGCCTGGTGGGCTACAGTTCATGAGGTCACAAATACGACTGAGCACACACACAGCGGTGCTCAGATGACAGCGGTGACACAAAGAGCCACCGTCCCCACCCCTCGCAGACCCCAGGACCCCAGTGCATCTAGAGGCACAGACCCCAGGTGGCCCAGGGGGTCAGACAGAATGACTCAGTCTGGCAGGAAACGGTTCCTGGGGGCCAGCGGACACCGCGGGAGGGAAAGGGCTGGGAAGGGACCCCTCCCACCCCCGCCACGAGGAACCCCGGCCTGCCAGCGAGACCACTCACACCCTCCAGAACCTGCAGACACAGCCAGGTGCTCTGGAGAGAGCTGGAGGGCCTACATGAGTGGGGGGTCGGGGGGATGGGCAGGGGGGCCCAGGTGACCCATGTGCAAGGGGCATCCTTCTGGACACAGTGCAGAGGATATGCTCCTTAAACTGTGGATCCACGTGCTGTCCCTTTTGTGTCCCTTAGTCGCGTTATGCAATTGCGTGGGGAGGAGGCAGGAAAGGAAAGGAGGCCGCTCCTCGCGCGGGCGGGGTCTGGGGGGCCGGTGGGCGCGGCCGGAGGGGCAATGGGCGGGGTCTGGGGGGCCGGTGGGCGCGGCCGGAGGGGCAATGGGCGGGGTCTGGAGGGCCGGTGGGCGCGGCCGGAGGGGCAATGGGCGGGGTCGGGAGGGGGCGGTGGGCGGAGCCACAGTGGAGACCTGCCCCCACAGAGAGGCGTTCAGCCCCTAAAGGAGCGGGATTTGGTTTCCGAGCGACTAGGAGGATTGAGGGTTGACTTGAAAATGTCAGCGAGTTTTTTAATTTGGACAACAAGGACAGATTGTGAAAGAGGAGTCTGGTTTGGGAAACACTGAAGTCAAGGGACTGGAGAAAAGGTGATATGAAGTAGTAAAAATGTCGGAGAATGAGAGTGACGTTTGTCAAGCACGCATCCAGGGTGATCACTATCATTTATGTCTGTGTGCTCAGTCACTTCAGTCGTGTCTGACTCTTTGTGACCCCGTGGACCTTAGCCCACCAGGCTCCTCTGTCTATGGGATTCTCCAGGCAAGAAGACTGGAGTGGGTTGCCATGTCCTCCTCCAGGAAATCTTCCCAACCCAAGGATGGAACCTGGGTCTCCTGCATAGCAGGCAGATTCTTTACCTGCTGAGCTGTTGGGGAAGCCCCGTGTCAATGATCTATAATAACTAAAATCAAGGTATGCCTACCAGTAGAGCTGTAGGGGACTAGAGCTGATGAATACACAAGAAGCTCATCCCACGCACAAGTTCATAATGGTTGAGTGTGACTGTCTAATATTCAAAAGCCATCTTAATAAGGAAGGTTCCAGGGCTGCCAGAGGGTAAATTTTGGTGATGGGGTTAGGTGCCAAAGAGATAAAATGGAGATTGCTAGAAGCTACATTCCAAGCTTAAAAATAGAATCCTTATCCCTTTAAAGATGGGTTCTTTGTTCCTGGGATTATTTTTTAATATTTCATCTGTGTCTACTCCACTTTGGGGCAATCAGTTTCTAAAAAGAGAGACTTCCCTTGCAGTGGTTAAGACTCTGAGTTTCCAATGCAGGGGGCATCAGTTTGATTCCTGGTCAGGGAACTAAGATCCCACATGCCTTGCAGTGCAGCAAAAAAAAAACTTTTTTAATATTCCAAGAAGGGAACCTCCAAATATTTGAATTAGAAAGTACAGAGCAGAGCTGGAAAAGCCTTATGCCCACCTGGGGCACCCTTCAGAAGCATTTCCAGTCCATTGCTGTGTGGCTTCCCAGGTGGTACTAGTGATAAAGAACCCGCCTACCAGTGCAGGAGACGTAAGAGATGCGGGTTCAATCCCTGGATGGGGAAGATCTCCTGGAGGAGGAAATGGCACCCCACTCCAGTATTCTTGCCTGGAGAATCCCATGGACGGAGGAGCCTGGTGGGCTCCAGTCCCTGGGGTCACAAAGAGTCAGACAGGACCGAAGGAGAGGATCATCACTGAGGTGAAGAGGTTCCAGAACTTTCAAGTCTGTCTTGCCTGCTCCCCACGAAGCTGACACGCATGCCACTGACATGAGAACTCTGGACCCACTGACCACAGTCTTCTCTCAAATCCAGATGACCTGGGGGTCAGGAGCAAGGCAGGAAATGTCACCTCTTCCCCTAGATTGCTTCCTCCAGAGCTCTGAGCCGGGGTGTTTTATTGTCCGGATGGAGAACCAGAAGGCAGAAATGAGTGCAGGAAAAGGCAAGCTCAACCGGCATGCCATTCTGGAAACCTTCAGACAACCAACTCTAAACATCCCCTTGTAATTATTTTACCTGGGGTGAGGAGGAGAGCAAAGCAGATGTCACCTTGGAGGCTAGGAAGATGTCACCTTCCTGTACAAGGAGCCTCGTACTGGTAAAAGCATGGAGCCTGGAGGTCTTGTGACCTGAGAAGCTTGGAACAAGCTCCATCGTCTCTGTTTCCTCATCTCTGAACCAGGATATTTGCAATCCCTTCAAGTCTTTCCGGGAGGAAGACCAGGAGGGAGCAGGTATGCCCAGCTCAGCAAGTGCTAGCAATCACTGTTATTGTTACTTTCTCCCTGGAGAGAGAAGTAAAAGTCATCTCAGCCATGTACACTGAGTGATAGCAGAAGGAGACAGGAAAAACATGTCTTGGTGTAATATTCTTATTTCACAACAACCAGATTCTGTGCCAGCAGTGTTCAGGCTCCTCAGACAGGTTGTGAAGGAGATAAGCCCTGATACTGGGGAGAAGCGCTGGGAGAGAAGCAAGTCCGACCCTGTGGCCCAGGAGCAGGTGGTGGGGGGTAGGGGGTGCTCCATACAACAGCAGAGGCTGGGTGGGTGGGACGGAGCTCCACTTTCCTCTCTGGTCCAGCGGGAAGCAGGACACTGGCTGGTCTTCCCTGGGCCAGGGGTCTGGGGGGAGGCAGAAGGTACTGCTTCTATCTTTGTTCACAAATCTCAAAGGCATAGATCTCCTGATTTTCTTCCTAAGTGTCTGATGTAAGTGAAGTGAAAGTATTAGTCGCTCAGTCATGTCTGACTCTTTGTGACCCCATGGACTGTAGCCCGCCAGGCTTGTCTGCCATGGAATTCTCCAGGCAAGGATACTGGAATGAGTTGCCATTCCCTTCTCCAGGGGATGTTCCCAAACCAGGAACTGAACATGGATCTCCTGTACTGACAGGTGGATTCTTTACCACTGAGTCAGCAAGGGAGCCTTCAGAGGCTTACTCACCTGTAAAATGATGGTAATTGTTGAGGTTAGTTGTGTCTCCCAAAAGGATATATGAATGTAGCTTTATATAGAAGTAGTCTCTGCGGATATAATTAACATGTAAATTAAGATAGGTCAGGCTGGATCAGGGAGGGCCCCGAATCCAATGACTGGTGTCCTTATGACAAGAGGACAGAGGGACACAGGGAGGAGGAGGCAGAGACCGGACTGATGTGTCTACAAGCCAAGGATCGCCCAGGATTTGCCACCAGAAGTGGAGGAGGCAGAAAGCATCCTCCCTAGAGCCTCTTGGGGAGCCCAGCCCTGAGACACTAGGTTCGGGACTTCGGCCTCCAGAGCTGTGAAAGAGTGAGCGTCCCTGGGGCACTTTGCTATGGCAGCCCGCAGCCGTGAGAAACTCAGGCAGTGACCTCATTCACAGGCTGGGTGTGAGGATTAACAGTGATTGTGTAATTAAATGAGTGTCAACTTCCCTTTTCTTGCTTGTTCCCTGGGGCTGGGGCTCTAAATGCTTTCAGGGAGGGCTTTGATAGCCTTGCTGTCACTGAGAACTCAAAGGCGACGGCTCCGGGCTTGGAGCAATCTCATTCAAAATACACAAGCTACTGACAGCTGCTGGCTGCTTCTTCCCTGCCGCTTGCTCTACGGGAGAGATTGCGGGTCGGAGCTGGTGGCTGGATGCTTCTATTGGCCCAAGCCCTGGCCAGCTTGGCGGGGAGTTTGGAAATGAGCAGAAGGAAGCTGCTGAGCTGACTGTCCTCTCCTGTGATGGCAGAGAGACCTGGGCCGGTCCCCTCCCAGCTTCCAGTGACAGGTCTGTAAGACGAGGGATACCATCCCGATGATCTCCAAGTGCTCTTCACGTGTTGGCTTCCACAGCAGCAGGAGTCCAAGATTTGGGGCTTCCCTGGTGGCTCAGATGGTAAAGAATCTGCCTGCAGTGCAGGAGACCCAGGTTCAGTCCCTGGGTCGGGAGGATCCCCTGGAGAATGGCAAGCCATTCATGTATTCTTGCCTGGAGAATCCCATGGACAGAGGAGCCTGGTGGGCTACAGTCTATCAGGTCACAAGGAGGCAGACATGGCTGAGAGACTAACATTTTCACACCGGAGCCCCAAAACACCACCTCCCCCGCAAGCTGGTGGCGGTTAAACAGTTTAGAACTGTGAAAGTTTCCCCCAAAGAAAAGTTGTTTCATGAACAAAAGTCATGACACAAAAAGCCACGACTGTGAAGTTACTGAAATTCAGGCCATAGGCCAATCTCTAAATGCAGCAGCTTAGCCTTGTGGATCTCATGCACTGAAGAGGGCACAGGTCCTTATATCGAGTTTCTATTAAAGAAGATATCCAAATCAGTTGGAGTTTTAGATTCCTTTGAGTATGGAAATGGTTTAACCACGAATTAGCCTGAGAAGAAACTTAGCATGTAGCTGCATATCAGGAAAAAGGTCAACTACCCTCTGAGAATATTTCTGAAAGAAAACTATCCAAGAAAGAGAAGTTTAGCATCTCCTTATATATCTTTAGGAAGCAATCAACTCACTTAAAATGCAATTTAAATAGTTGAGTATAAAAATATATATTTTCACAAATTGCAGGATTTCCTTCTTTCTCATGCTTGAATAATATTCCATTATATATATAATGTATATTATATATGTACTATATTTATTATATATCATGCATATGTGTTATATATATACATTATATATAATATGTGTTATTATACCCTTCATCGCTCAGATGGTAAAGAATTTGTCTGCAGTGCACGAGACCTGGGTTTGATCCCTGGGCCAAGAAGATCCCCTGGAGAAGGAAATGGCAACCCACTCCAGTATTCTTGCCTGGACAATCCTACGGACAGAGGAGCCTGGTGGGTTACAGTCTATGTGGACACAAAGAGTTGGACAAGACTGAGCAACTAACACTTTCACTTCACTTTTCATGTTGTATATTATACATGTTACACAATGTGTTCTATATTATGTATATGGATACCATATATACATATTGTGTGCTGTGTGCTTAGCTGCTGAGTTGTGGTCGACCTATTGCAACTATATGGGCGGTAATGGAATATTGTATGCACACATGTCACATTTTCTTTATCCATTCATCCCCTAAAAAAGTAGGTTTCCATTTCTTGCCTGTTGTGCATTGCACAGCATGAACATGGGGTGCAGATACTTCTTCCATACCCTGTTCCCTTTTCCTGTAAGGTATATACCCAGAACTGGAACGGCAGCTCTCTCCTTATGTTTTTGAGGAACCTCCACACTGTTTCCGTAGTCGCTGCACCAGTTTACATTCTCACCAGCAGTGCGTCAGAATTCTCTGTGCCTTACCTTCACACTGTCACTTGTTACCTCGTTTCTCTTTGATAGTATTCATCCATACAGGTGTAAGGTGATATCTCACTGGGATTTGGATTGCATTTCCCTGATGGTTAGTGATGCTGAGCACCTTTTCATGTACCAGTTGGTGACAACACGGATGGATTTTGAGGGCATTATGTTAAGTAAAGTCTCAGCCTGATATTGCATGGTATCACGTACATGTGGGATCAAAAATAAAAAAGTCAGACTTACAGAAGCAGAGCAGAAAAGTGGTTGTCAGGGGCTGAGGCTTGGGCAAAAACAAGAAGAGGTTGGTTTTAAAAGGGTATATATGTTCAGCTAATAAGATAAATGAGACCTGAGGATCAAATGTACAACATGCTGACTATACTGAACGACACTGTCATATAATTGAAATGCACTGGGACAGTAGGGCTTAGATGGCCACACACACACAAAAGATAAATGCATGAGGTGGTGGTGAATTAGCTAGATGACGGACCCCTTTCACAGTGTCTGTGTATATCAAGTCACTACTGTGTACACTTTAAATATCTAACAACTCTGTTCATCAAGTACACTGCTATAAAGCTGAAAAAAATTTCAAGTATGTTTTTAAAATATGTCTAAATTAAGAAGGCTGTGGTTCTACTAAGAAACATGTTTAGGAGGGTGCTGAGTGGCACGGATTCTAGAGGAAGGCACTCTGGACGGTGAGAAGCGCTGTGGGCCTGAGGACCAGGTTATCAGGGGCCCCGGGGACATGGGGGCCCTGCGCCCCCAGCACAGACCCCCGCACCCCAACAGCAGTTCACCTCCCGAGTGCTAACTCGTTTCTTGAGTGTCTGAAGGCATGCATGGGTGCTGTGCAGAAATACACTGTGTGTAACAAATTCATCTTGTGCAAGTCAAGCTTTAGCTTTGAATGTCCAGAACCAGATCAGCAAGCTTAGGCACAAAAGAAACTCAAGAAGCCCTGGAATCCAGGCTTGAACAGTCAAACGTTAGGGAGGTCACGATCCTGCCCACAGGTGACTGGCTCCTCCCCAGCAGAACGTCCTAGGAGATGGCTAGGCTTAGCTCGACATTCAGAAACCCATGATCATGACATCCGGTCCCACCAGGGTAAAAAGTGGAAGCAGTGACAGATTTTCCTTTCTTGGGCTCCAAAATCACTGCGGATGGTGACTGCAGCCAAGAAGTTAAAAGACGCTTGCTCCTTGGAAAGAAGGCTATGACAAACCTAGTCAGCATATTAAAAACTTGAGACATCACTTTGCCAACAAAGGTCTGTGTAGTCAGAGGTATGGTTTTTCCAGTAGTCACATATGGATATGAGAGTTCGACCATAAAGAAGGCTGAGTGGTGAAGAACTGATGCTTTCAAATTGTGGTGCTGGGGAAGACTGTTGAGATTCCCTTGGACTGCAAGGAGATCCAACCAGTCCATCCTAAGGGAAATCAGTCCTGAATTGGAAGGACTGATGTTGAAGCTGAAGCTCTAATACTTTGGCCACCTGATGCGAAGAACTGACTCAATGGAGAAGACCGTGATGCTGGGAAAGATTGAAGGCAGGAGGAGAAGGGGATGACAGAGGACGAGATGGTGAGACAGCATCTTCGGCTCAAGGGAAATGAACTGGAGCAAACTTCGGGAGGTGGTGGGCAGGGGAGCCTGGTGTGCTGCAGTCCATGGGGTCGTAAAGAGTCAGACATGACTTAGCGACTGAACAGCAATAATAACAACAGCAGCAGCCATCTGTGGCCTTAATAGGAGCCCGGCAATTCTGCCAGAGACACTTGGTTGGGATGGGAGTGGCAGGGGGAGGAGGACCACCCCCAAGTAAGTGGCAAGTTGTTGGGTGAGGGTGGGGATGGGTCTCACCTTCGAGGCACAGACATCCATCACATGGGTATGCAAGTGACAAGTAAGTAAGCTGATTTTTTAAGACAACTTCCGGGGGTCAGATCATACATAACTCAGTTTTTTGTACCTTTTATTCGAGAGTGTTCTATGTTGAGACCCGCGATTAAAAAGCAGTCATTAAGGCGTGCCTAGCTTATTTCAGGGGTTATGATCAGCGTTGAGGATCCATTGTTCAGAAGACCTGGTCCTCCCTGGAAGCCTTCTTATACTGCCATTAGGTGACTTTGCCTCTTAGAACTTCAGTTTCTTCATCAGAGTGACTGAGTTAATACCCAGCTTCTCCTTTGTAACAAGGAGACACATGGCATAGTACCCATACTCTAAGACATCCAAGGTCAGTTATGTTCTATTCACTGGTGATATTAAACTTGTACTGTGAAAGTGTGTTTTAGTCTCTCAGTTGTGTCCAACTCCTTGTGATCCTATGGACCATAGCCTGCCAGGCTCCTCTCTCTGTGTCCACGGAATTCTCCTTTGTAGGTGAAGTTACAGAGCGTTTTAAAATAGTATTTTAAATACTTTCCAGTTTTTTAATGTGAGTAATGTCACTCAAGAAACTCTAGATGAGGTGCAATGAGGTAGAGTTTGACCTTATTGATAATGTTATTTTTCTAGACAAAACTTATTAAGCACTAGTTGGTCATGGTTTTAAGCTTTAAGAGCACTTTTAAGTTTCCTGGAGATGAAAAGCTCACATGCTTAAATGGTCTGGGAGTGAGAAATTCATGTTTTCTCAGAGCTGTGAGACTAGTAAAAAATATATGTTTCACTGGCTATGACTGAGTAGCTGGGAATCCGTTCTATAAAATGCTTCCATGCAAAGGGCAGCAGGCTTGGGGGAACGGGAGGAGGAGGCAGAGGACAGTAGCAGGTTCACTGACACCAGGGTGTTCTCAGCAGGAGTTGACTTGTGAGACATTTGGCTTTTCTTCTCTAAAGAGCAATTGTCTTAAGATCTTGAGTATTGTCAACAAAAATAAATCGGTATGGAAAAGTGAGAAATGGCATCTATCAGAAAAACTATACCATTTGTGTGATATGGGAATATTATTTTTAAGTCCATGACACATAATCAAAAGAGGGCAGCACGTCGCTGAAGTGGTAGAAATTAAAAAGCGTGGAAAAGACGAGACCCATTAGTTTGGTTCAGTGAACAGTGAAATTGTTCCTGTTCCCGTCTGCTCGATTCCACTCAGTGCTAGAAGCAAAAGCAGCTTAAGAAAATGAATACTCACATTTGATAATAAAAATGCTGAATGTTGAATAATGATTTTACTTAGTTTCTTGTAAACATTCATCAGTAAGGTGATACAATTGTATTATGCTCTGTGCGTGCTAAGTTGCTTCAGTCGTGTCTGACTCTTACACAACCCCATGGACTGTAGCCCTCGGGGCTCCTCTGTCCATATTTTCCAGGCAAGAATACTAGAGTGGGTTGCCATTTACTTCTCCAGGGGATCTTCCCAACCCAGGGGTCAAACTAGCATCTCTTATGTCTCCTGTATTAGGAGGCAGGTTTTTTTTTTTTTTTTTTATCACTGGCATCACCTGGGAAGCTGATTATGCTGCAAGCACTCAGAAATAAAAGATTTTCACAGGAGAGACATAAAGGTGAATTATTATAAACTGTTTAATTGAACTAGTGCCTGCAATGCAATTATATATCAAAATAACCAGACATAGTTCTAACTGTGGGAAATGATATAGAAAAGAAATTCTATTTTTAGATGTGCATGTCCAATAACGGTATTATTATTGCGATCTTAGCCAGGACTCCAGATTTAGAATATTTTCCACTCTCAAAATAGAGCATCTATTGGCATGTGAGCTATATCTCGATAAAGCTGTTAAAACAGGGCATGTACCAGGTTCAAAACACACATGAACAAAAATCACAGGCAAATCATGTATACTTTCAAGGACTACACTATGATTCATTATTTAGATTTCATCAATCTGAACATGTTACAATTCTAGCCCAGAATCTGTGCCTCTATGAACATCACCTACTACCAAACCCAGATAACAGCTAACATTTATTGAATACCCACTAAATACAAGCAGATGCTCCAAACACATTACATGAACTCACTCACTGAATTCTCACAGCGACATGAGGAAGTAGGGGCTGTTACCATCTCTGTTCTATGAGAGAGGAAACTCAGACAGAGTCTGTACAAATCGCCTGAGGTCGCCTGCTGGCGAGGGACAGGGCGAACTTCCCAGCTCAGGCAGCCTGGCTCCAAGTTGTTACTTAGTTGCTAAATTGTGCCTGACAACTCTTTGCGACCCCATGGACTATATACCCCGCCAGGCTCCTCTGTCCATGAGATTTCCCAGGCAGGGATACTGCAGTGGTTTCCATTCCCTTCTCCAGGGGATCTTCCGGACCCAGGGATCCAACTTGGGTCTCCCACACTGCAGGCAGACGGCCTCCCTCCAAACCCTAACATAGAAACATGAACCAGTAGAAGTGCCCGCCTTCTCCCCACTTGTGCTCTAAACACCTGCTGCTGCTAATTACTAATTAACCTGCTTTCTCTTTTTCATTCAAATATTTTCATACTAAGACTTATTAATAGTTTTCCTAATTTCAACACTCCTCCCCAGGTGATCAAAACATGGAATTAGTCTACCTTCAAACCTTCTCAGCTGATGAACGGGTAAATAAAGTTTATCAAGAATCGCTCCTGTAAGGCCAGATGCAGGGGAGATGTGACCTGCAGCTCTGAGTGGCACAAGGAATTCAAGACAGTCAGGTGGTGATCGAGGTAACGTCCAATTTCACGCAGCCCACCTTCCTTTTTTAAAAATATTGTTTGAGGTGTGTCACTTGTAGACAGCATATAAGGGGTCTTGTTTTTTTATCCATTCAGCCAGTCTTTGTCTTTTGGTTGGGGCATTCAACCCATTTACGTTTAAGGTAATTATTGGTAAGTGTGATCCCTTTGCCATTTACTTTGTTGTTTTGGACTCATGTTTATAATCCTTTTCTGTGTTTCCTGTCTAGAGAAGATCCTTTAGCATTTGTTGGAGAGCTGGTTTGGTGGGGCTGAATTCTCTCAGCTTTAGCTTGTCTGTAAAGCTTTTGATTTCTCCTTCATATTTGAATGAGATCCTTGCTGGGTACAGTAATCGGGGTTGCAGGTTTTTCTCTTTCATCACTCTAAGTATGTCCTGCCATTCCCTTCTGGCCTGGAGAGTCTCTATTGAAAGATCAGCTGTTATCCTTATGGGAATCCCCTTGTGGGTTAATTGTTGTTTTTCCCTTGCTGCTTTTAATGTTTGTTCTTTGTGTTTGATTTTCATTAATTTGATTAATATGTGTCTTGGGGTGTTTCGCCTTGGGTGTATCCTGTTTGGGACTCTCTGAGTTTCTTGGACTTGGGTGGCTATTTCCTTTCTCATTTTAGGGAAGTTTTCAACTATGATCGCCTCAAGTATTTTCTCATGGCTTTTCTTTTTGTCTTCTTCCAGAAACCATAAAACTCCTAGAGGAAAACATAGGCAAAACACTCTCTGACATAAATCACAGCAGGATCCTCTATGACCCACCTCCCAGAGTAATGGAAATAAAAACAAAAATAAACAAATGGGACCTAATTAAACTTAAAAGCTTTTTCACAATGAAGGAAACTATATACAAGGTGAAAAGATAGCCTTCAGAATGGGAGAAAATAATAGCAAACAAAGCAACTGACAAAGGATTAATCTCAAAAATATACAAGCAGCTCCTCTAGCTCAATTTCAAAAAAATAAGTGACCCAATCAAAAAATGGGCAAAAGAACTAAACAGACATTTCTCCAAAGAAGATATAAAAATGGCTAACAAACACATGAAAAGATGCTCAACATCACTCATTATCAGAGAAATGCAAATCAAAACCACAATGAGGTACCATCTCACGCTGGTCAGAATGGCTGCTATCAAAAGTCTACAAACAATAAATGCTGGAGAGGATGTGGAGAAAAGGGAACCCTCTGACACTGTTGGTGGGAATGCAAACTAGTACAGCCACTATGGAGAACAGTGTGGAGATTCCTTAAAAAACTGGAAATAGAACTGCCATATGACCCAGCAATCCCACTGCTGGGCATACACACCGAGGAAACCAGAATTGAAAGAGATATATGTACCCCAATGTTCATCGCCGCATTGTTTACAATAGCCAGGACATGGAAGCAACCTAGATGTCCATCGGCAGATGAATGGATAAGAAAGCTGTGGTACATATACACAATGGAATATTGCTCGGCCATTAAAAAGATGCATTTGGATCAGTTCTAATGAGATGGATAAAACTGGAGCCTATTATACAGAGTGAAATAAGTCAGAAAGAAAAACACCAATATAGTATATTAACCCATATATATGGAATTTCAAAAGATGGTAACAATGACTCTATATGCGAGACAACAAAAGAGACACAGATGTGAAGAACAGACTGCTGGACTCTAAGGGAGAAGGCAAGGGTGGGATGATTTGAGAGAATAGCATTGAAACATGTATATTATCATATATGAAATAGATCACCAGTCCAGGTTCGATGCATGAGGCAGGGTGCTCAGGGCTGGTGCACTGGCATGACCCTGAGGGATGGGATGGGGAGGGAGGTGGGATGGGGAACACATGTACACCCATGGCTGATTCATGTCAATGTATGTCAATTCATGTACAATGTTTGTACAATGTATATTGTACAAACTACTACAATATTGTAAAGTACTTCAGGTCAGTTCAGTTCAGTCACTCAGTCATGTTCGACTCTTTGCGACCCCATGAGCTGCAGAACACCAGGCTTCCCTATCCATCACCAACTTCCAGAGTCTACCCAAACTCATGTCCATTGAGTCGGTGATGCCATCCAACCATCTCATCCTCTGTTGTCCCCTTCTCCTCCTGCCCTCAATCTTTCCCAACATCAGGGTCTTTTCAAATGAGTCAACTCTTCGCATCAGGTGGCCAAAGTACTGGAGTTTCAGCTTCAACATCAGTCCTTCCAATGAACACCCAGGACTGATTTCCTTTAGGATGGACTGGCTCGATCTCCTGGCAGTCCAAGGGGCTCTCAAGAGTCTTCTACAACACCAGAGTTCAAAAGCATCAATTCTTCAGTGCTCGGCTTTCTTTATAGTCCAACTCTCACATCCATACTTGACTACTGGAAAAACCATAGCCTTGACTAGACAGACCTTTGTTAGCAAAATAATGTCTCTACTTTTTAATATGCTGTCTAGGTTGGTCATAACTTTCCTACCAAGGAGTAAGCGTCTTTTAATTTCATGGCTGCAGTCACCATCTGCAGTGATTTTGGAGCCCAAAAACTAAAGTCAGCCACTGTTTCCACTGTTTCCCCATCTATTTGCCATGAAGTGATGGGACAGGATGCCATGATCTTAGTTTTCTGAACATTGAGCTTTAAGCCAACTTCTTCACCCTCTTCTTTCACTTTCATCAAGAGGCTCTTTAGTTCTTCTTCACTTTCTGCCATAAGGGTGGTGTCATCTGCATATCTGAGGGTATTGATGTTTCTCCCAGCAATCTTGATTCCAGCTTGTGCTTCTTCCAGCCCAGCATTTCTCATGATGTACTCTGCATATAAAATAATTAGCCTCCAATTAAAATTTTAAAAAATTTTCAAAGAAAAAAAATCATATTGAAGTTTAGTTGATTTACAGTGTTGTCTTAATTTCCACTGTACAGCAAAGTGACTCAGCTATACATACCTATGTGTATTCTTTTTCATATTCTTTTCCCTTGTGGTTTATACCAGTTTATCACTTGCTGAAAGTTTTCCTCTCTTGAAGTGAGAACTGAAGCATCTAAACCAGCAGATTTCAAAGTTGTGAGAACAGAAAGCAAGAACTCTTCTGCAGGTTATTAGGTCCCACCCTGTGGTTCCCAGACAGGGCCAAAGAGCATTATCAACCCATCTACTGGCTTTAGACATCCACCATGTCGTGTCGGATGGTACCCAACTTCCCAAAGGGCTGCCTGCCAGGCTGCCCTGTTCTTTTAGGGTCACTGATTGGGTACATGATGGTTGGCTGGAGGGTGAGAAGAGAGGAGCCCAGGGCTACATGTCTTCACTGGGAGGGAGGATGGTCCCCATGCAGGGTTCCAGGACCTTGGGCGAGGGGTGTCTGAAGTTCACATAAGCATTTCAGTCAGGGAGGACAAACCGATACCCAGAAAGGATGCCTTTCCATCCAGGAAGAATCAGTCATGATGAGCTGAGCACAACATCAGTAACTGACCACTAGGCTTCCGGCAATGCCTCTCATCCCTGCCCCCCCACAGTTACCAGGGAATAGTATCCATTCGTGGTCGTCCTATTGGCCGACTGGGCCCTTGGCGGTGGTGGTACCCAGGTTGCCTTGAGAAAGAGGATGTCCGTGCTGAGCCATTGAAAACCTCCATCCCTGTTCCCATGGCCCATTGAGCCTCCATGGAGCTGGAGGAAGATGCTGGTCCACAGCACGGACCATCTCACCCACTGATTATTGAGTCTTCTCTGCAGTAGAGAGCCTTTGACCAGCATTTACAGGGAACAAAGATCCTGGGACCCACTGGGGTTATAGGTCTGGAGGCAAAGGCAGGTGGCGAGAACAGACCTCAGCACACAGTCCTTATGCAGGAAAGCCTACTTTCCTCAGATAGGGAGAAATCTAGTGAGACAGGCTGGAGGAACCGGAGTAGGGCTATGGGGTTCTTTGCTGAGTCCGCTCAGCTGTCTCCCTCCCAAATCCCCGGGTCCCTCCTCTTCCCACTAATGCCATGAATTTAACACAAGGGATTTACTGTGGTTGTCACTTGTTTCTGTTTTTTAAATTTAAAATTAGTCACTTATGTTTGACAGAGCTGGGTCTTCGTTGCTGCTCAAAGGCTTTCTCTGCTTGCAGCAAGCAGGGGCTACTCTCTGGCTGAGGCTGGAGGGCTTCTCACTGCAGGGGCTTCTCTTGTTGAGCGCAGGCTCTGGAGCTCAGGCTCAGTAAGTTACAGCTCACCGTCTTAGTTGCCTCTCGACATGTGGAATCTTCCTAGACCAGGGATCGGCCCTGCGTCCCCTGCGTTGGCAGGCAGATTCTTAACCACTAACCCCCCAGGGAAGCCCTGGTTGTCATTTCTGCTGCCCACACAATTAGATACTGGGCCTGATCCACAGCCAGGCTCTCCTTGTGGCTACAAGGAATGAACCATTGTTTTGATGCTGACCTCTGAGTGACCTCTTGGATTTGTGCCTAACCCAAGACTTCCAGCTCAGAACTGGACAGTCATTTCAGAACCTTTCCAGCACCATCTGCACATCAGTGGAATGTAGCCTCTAGTTTGTATCCCAAACCCTTGAACTCAACCAGCATCCCAACTCAAACAACAGGTGACAGTTTAGCCCAGAGAGGTGGGAGCCATGGCAGGCCTGTCCGACAGAAAGCCAGCACCAGAAAGAAAGTGCAGCTGCTGCCTGAGGCGCAAGGAAACACGGGGCAAAAAGGCTTGTCCCTTCCTCCTGCTCAGTCCATCTCCGACCCTGGTCCCCACTGACTGAATCACCTTTCTGCTGTTTTTGTTCAGTTGCTCTGTTGTGTCTCTTTTTGACCCCATGGACTGCAACACGCCAGGCCTCCCTGTCCATCACCAACTCCCAGAGCTTGCTCAAACTCATGTCCCTCGAGTCAGTGATGCCATCCAACCATCTCATCCTCTGTCATCCCCTTCTCCTCCTGCCCTCAATCCTTCCTAGCATCAGGGTCTTTTCCAGAGTTGGCTCTTCGCATCAGGTGGCCAAAGTATTGGCTCTTCAGCTTCAGCATCAGTCCTTCCAATGAATATTTAGGCTTGATTTCCCTTAGGATTGACTGACTAGTTTCAGAGTCTGGGAAACAGAGTCAGGGTCAGCCCCAAGTGACACAGAGCCGAACAGGGGACATAAGAGGAAGAAATCTGACAGCACAAACTGCCAAGGACCCATAACCAGCACGGCAGGCTCAGGGTGAGTAGAACCCAGGTACACAAAGCTCACAAAACGGGCTCTGATGGGCAACAACCCCAAGGACTAGCAATGATGCATCTAAATGAACTCTTGTGACTTGTAAATAGAACTATTGAATGCGAATAAATGTCAAGGGCAAAGAAAACACAACAAAGGTAAAATCGAACAAGCAAATACCCATGTCAGATAAGGAGGTCACCACTCCCGATGTGAGGTGATGTGAGGTTCTGGGTCCGGCGGATCCCTGTAGTCCCCCAGGGAGGGGAGTGTGGACTTGCTCCGGGCAGAGCTAGAACGAGCCAGCCACCTCGCCCACGTACCTTCCAGTTCACAAGTGCATCCAGAACTCTGCCCCAGCAAACAGATTTCAAACACCTCTTTTGCAACCCTCTACATATCTTTTCAAGACAAACCAAGTATCTCAAAAGAAGTCAAAACCGTCACTACTACCAAAGGTTAGACTCGGGTGGGGGAGGGGTGGGGAGGTCAAACTTATCAAGCTGCAAGAGGTCTCAGGGTGACCTCGTCTAATAAGCAGCCACCTACAAGTGACATACTGTCTCTCTGCAGGAGAAAGAAGTCTCAAGTGTCACATTCAAAGGCACACGCAGCGTTGCGATTCCTGATTTTAAGCTGCCATTTCTTCCCTTCTGCAGAGGAGACCTGTCAACCATGTCTTCCCTACACAGGCCCTTCTGCAGCCAGGTGTGCTCATCGGCACCCAGGCCTCTGCCACTGAAGCAATCTGCACCCAAAGAGGGGCGTGGCTTGCTGCCCACGGTCTCACAGTCAAGGGCAAAGCTCACACTGAACCCAGCTCTCCTCACTCCTGAGCCCAGCGCTCCTTCCTGTCTCAACCAGTGCCCGTTGCCAGGAAAAGACGTGTGCTCTCGCTTGAAGCCCAGGGGATTATGATGAGGCAACAGCCCTTTACCCTGCCCTGGTGGCCCCCGAGGCCAGGCCGCCCTGCGAACGATCGATCACACCAGCGCAAGCTGTGTCACAAGAGGGCTTGAAATATCGATCCCAACTGCGACAGATGGGACTTCAAATGAAAAACTTGAGAAGCCAGACTTGGGACAACCCAGGCTCTCGTTCAGGAAGAAAGCAGACAGTATTTCGAATCCTACGTGTCACGCGCATTTATTTCTCTCTTCTCTGCCTTTCATCCTGGGCTCTCTTGGAACACGGGGCAAACGGCTGTGACGGCAGGGGTCCCACATCACTGCCCTCCCTTCCTGCACCCGCCCACCACATGTGCTAAGTGCTCACAGCTCCCAGTCTCTAAAAATGAGTGCTTCCAACAGAGAGCAGCACTTGGAACATGCATGCTGAACAGAGGAAAGCAGCAACAAGCAGAAGGTGCTGGTCAGTCATCACACTTTCTAGAGACTGGCAATTCCTATGGTTCCAAAAGTGGTGTGTCATGTGGTCAAGCTCTGCTGGCATCTCCCATTAACCAGGCAATATATGTGAAGCAGTCACAAATTAATGGTCGTTGAAATCGATTTCTAATCAACCAACAGCTGGGAAGTATAGCTCCTAAAATATTTGTTGGAAGAATATTTACAGATGGCTTGTTATTGTCATAGAATAATATTACATAGCATTATGCCTTTTCACTGTATAAAGGACTAATAGGAACAGTCTGGCTTTATTTATTTATTTTTGGCTGCGCTGGGTCTTCATCTGCAGGCTTTTCTCTAGTTGCAGCGAGTGGGAGCTGCTCTCTAGCTGCAGTGAGCGGGCTTCTCACTAAGCTGGCTTCCCTTGTTGCTGGGTGTGGGCTCTGGGGCCAGGACTTCAGTAGCTGTGGCTCCCGGGCCCTAGAGCTCAGCCTCGGTGGTGGCTCCCGGGTGCACTAAGGCATGTGGAATCTTTCCAGACTAGGGATCAAACTCATGTCTCCTGTGTTAGCAGGTGGATTCTTCACTCCTGAGCCACCAGAGAAGCCCCCATCCTTGCTTTTAACTCAGAAATGTGTCTTCAGTAGGTGAATGTGCCCTATGATGTCTGAATTGATATTAAAAAAGATATCATAGGGCACATTCACCTACTGAAGACACATTTCTGAGTTAAAAGCAAGGATGGGGGCTTCCCTGGTGGCTAGTGGTTTATTTAGAAGATTATTTCTAAAAAGGAAAATGAAAAGATCAACTCACTGAAAGCTGGCACACAGATTGGGTGGAACTTGAGTTCGTGAGCTTGGGTTTTTGCCATCGAAGCCTATGATCTGAAACTGGGCTAGGAGGTCCTAGGAGGTCGATCTTGGAATGATCCCACGAGGACAAGCAGTGAATGTGGGGCATGAGCCAGGGAAGGGCAGACAGGCGGCCAGGGTTGTGACAGTGAAGCAGGGACGTGGTTCAGGCATCAGGGCTCAGCGAGGGCACGGGGCACACTTCAGCACCATCCCCTGCCGACAGGAGGAAGGGGAGGTGCTGGTCCCCCACTCCAGCCCTCACTGATGGGGCCGCTCCTAGGAGATGGCCTCCCAGGCACTTAGAGCCTGCCCACCAGCTGGCCAGCCATGGTCCGAGGCAGAGCCAGAGAACATCCTGGAGGCAGAGAACGCAGGAAGCTGACAGCTCCGAGGAGAAGAGGCCAGGTAGGCTAGGAGAACATGGCCAGATATTCGCCCTCTGCCCTCTGCTCTTCCTAGGCTTGGGAGCCCCAGGCCTCTACAAAGACTTGGGTGTCGTGGAGGCCTCCTCACCAGTGAATATCTGCTGCAATGCCAGGTGATTCTCCAGAAAGTACAGGCCCTAGCTTCCCTGGACGGGTGTGGTCACGCTAAGTGAGGGGTGTTGTAGCCTGGTCCTGTGATGACAACGGTGTTGAAATACAACCTTTTATTAATGAAAAGCATGCACTCTAATTATATAGACTTTCTGCATCAGAAATGCCATTTCAGAAACAAATATATTGAGGACCCAGGATACCAAAAGAAGAGACTCACTCATAAAAAAACAAAGCCAGGGAAGGAAGTCATTAACTACTCACTAAAGAAATGTCAAATGTGCTAGAAGAAAATATCCTTTAGCTCATCAACTGGCAGCCGGTCTGCTAGGTAAGAGTGAGCAGTTTGCACCTTTTGACAGCTCAGAGAGACCTGGAGAAGAAGAGCGGCCTGGCCGGGCTTGGCTGGGAAGGACAGAGACACGAGGCCGGGGTCAGAGGAGGGGAGCGTGGGGCACAGACCCGCACTGGGCAGGGCTGTGCCCCTCCTGGCAGCAGGTCCGGCAAGCACGCGGCAGACCCAGGCCCACTGTGACATCCCGCAGCCACCGGGAGACACACTCCACTCTCTGCCGCCACCTCGCCTGCCAGGGCACCATCCATGTTCTGATTTTGCCAACAGACCCCCGACACCCTTTACGGCACTTTTCCCTCCAGCACAGCAAGCACCCAGGATCTGGTACTTCATCCATCTGCCTTGTCTCCTTAGTCACCTTTACCCTGGGACATTTCAGCAGCTCAAAAAAAAAAAAAAAAACCATCTTTTTCGGTATTGTGTTTCTGAAGAATAATCTCCTCCTCCCCTTGGAATAGAATTGCTCTCATTTAGGGCTTGACACCTTTCTGGCCGTGAGCCACGTAAGCAATGCTGTGTCCCTGCAGACATGCGGCGGCCACTGGCCCCTCTCTGACAATGCCCATCAGGTGTCACCCAGTTTCCCTATAGCATGGCTCCTCTGTGGGCTTCCCAGGTGGCGCTCTTGGTAAGGAGCCTGCCTGCCAGTGCAGGAGACACAGGAGACCCAGGTTTGGTCCCTGGGTCAGGAAGATCCCCTCAAGGAGAGAACGGCAACCCCCTTCAGTACTCTTGCCTGGAGAATCCCACAGACAGGAGAGCCTGGGGGCTTTGGTCCACGGGGTCACAGAGGGTCGGTCACGACTGAGTGACTTAGCTAGCACACACATGGTCCCACGGGTTGCCCTGCAATGGATGCACGTGTGCTGAACCTCACAAACCTCCCCTTAGACTCAGCATCCAGCAAGGATTCTCGCCTGAGTCCGTCTTTACCACGACAGCTGCGCATGATGGCCCGTGGCTGGCACTCCTCACACGTCACCAGCCAGTACTGGGCATTCCTGCAACTCTCCTTTCTCTCCTATTTATTTAGGGCCTGAAGGTTGCTATTTTTTAAATAGTTAATAAATCACTACTGTGCTTAATTGGCTGCTGAAATTGAGCTAGATTTGGCCAATGAAATCCCATCAAGTCGGTTCCCGTGTCCTTCTGACATGCCCCATCTTGATTTTTAATTGTTTCTTATTTTGTGGCATAAGGTACCCCCCGTTCATGCAGTCTGCGCTGTCCTAGCTCTGAAATCAGCCATTTCTACGAGGAGTCCTGCTAGCGCCTTTTGGTGGGAAATAGTACTCAACCCCAAGGCTTGGGTATAGGTGTGCTCACTGCACTGAGGCCTTCTAGGTCTTTCGGTGGACACACCACTGGACAACGCCTTGAATGACTTGACAAATTTGTGCTTCTCCATCTTGGGGGTGTCCTTTCCAAGGGTCAGCTTTCATTGGAACCAGCATCATAAAACATGGTTCTCTTACAGGAACAAAGAGTCCTAGAGTTCAGGCGAAGAGGAGAAAATCGATACAGACAGTGTGATAAAGGACTGGGTTTCCAGTGCAAAGGGCACAGCTCGGAGCAGGGGTCGCCAGGATCAAACGTCCCTCCAGGGTGAAGCTGTCAACATCTGAACCCCAGTACGGGTCACTAGGGTTTGAATCTTTCCCGTAACCTTGGACAGCAAGCCACCAGCATATTTTAACTAGAAAACAGAGCAGTGAACTTTCTGGGACACTCATGGAAACCACAGGGAGCGCTCTGCCATCGTGTCAATGAGACGAATTCAAGGATGCTCACGCACACTCTGCAGCAGCCTGGCACCAAAGAGCACATGGCCCTTGTCCGCAAGGAACATAGGTACTTTCCAAAAAAGCACATACAGACCTATGGTTGCATCCTTAAACTGTCTTCTAGATGTGGGAATATTAGCCAAGAGCCCTTCCCTTCACTTTCCTCTTACCCCTCCTCCAGCGTTTGAGAGAGTAAGTACTGGACTACATCTAGCTTCAAGAGTATGCTTGGCTATCAGGATACTCGCAGCTTTGGGGCTTTGAGATTGTAAATATTCATGATATGTGAAACAGCACGATCCATATCTGTATGGTCTCAATTACATAAAAATTGATGCTTAGTTGTGAAAATACACAAGTGAGACCTACAGGGACACATCAAACGATAAACTGCTTGTGCTTATGAATGAGTTTGCTTTTTGCTTCTTGTGCCTTTTGGTTTGCTATTGTGCACATGTTAACCTTTAAGAAATAAATGTTGTTTTTAAAACCTTAAAAAAAATCACATGGTTCATGTGTGCTTTTTAAACCACTGTCTTTTGAAAACTTTGGAATGCACACAGCCACACAAGAACCTGTGTGGCCTCACCCACCTTTCTTAGTTTGTCCACACCCCTTGCTCCCTATTCTTCCTGGCAAGAAAATGTTAAAGCAAACTTTGGATATATTTTCATATGCATCTCCAAGATTAAGGACAACACCATTATCATCCCCAGCAAAATAAAAAGCAATAATCTAATTATCTAGTAGTACCCAGCCGATGGGAAGCTCCCTTGGAGGAGGGCATGGCAACCCACTCTAATGGACACAGGAGCCTGGCGGGCTACAGTCCACAGGGTTCAGACATGACTGAAGTCGACTTAACACAGCACACGCATACCCAGTCTATGCTTAATCTTCTCCATTTATCTCAAAAGTGTCTTTTCATACTTGATCTAAATTAAGATCTAAGCGAACATGATGAATCTATCTCTTAAGAGTATTTTAACCCATAATAGTTCTCCTTCCTTGTTAATCCCATTTACTTGTTGAGAAACTGGGTTCTTATAGAAATTCCCATGTCTTGGAAATGGCTGATTGCCAAATTAGCTCTTAATATACGAGAAACATTTAGTTCAGGAGAAATTACCCCGCAACCCAGTGCATGGTTAACCCAGTGGGTGACATGGTGATAAGAAGTATGATCAAAAGTGCACGTGGGGGCCATTCAGCAGGTGAGAAAAGCCCAGACAAAGGGACAGGAAGATAGAGGCATTTCTAACTCAGGAAAATGTCCTAGGAATTTGACTTGGGTTCAGCTGAAAGAAGGTGGTGCCCACAGGTAGTTGACAGGTGGGCACCAAGGAACCGAAAGGAGTTGGTGCCCTCAGGTAGTTGACAGGTGGGCACCAAGGAACTGATGCACGTTGGTCACAGGAAAACCCAAGTCCTCTTTTCCAAAGCTGTGCAGAGAGGGCCTCTTCACAGGTGTCCTCTGTGTGGCTGCCAGCCTGCATTTCTGATCCTCTGCCCTCTCTGTGGCAGTTCATATTACAGAAAGCATCACATTACCACCATTCTTATCACCAACAAACAAAACACACTTCAGTTCATTTTATGACCTTTCAAACAAACCTGAATGCTCTTTCAAATCACCTTTCAATCTGCATTCTTAATTAACAGGTTTATTTGAATCCTTCCTACTGTTTAAATATCTGGGTAGGCTATGAGGCCAAGGTCCATGGGTACACGGACGTGCATGACCGGTTACCCTGCGGGAGAACCAGGGCGGGTTGGCCTCTTAACCCGGCGTCTCACACGGGGCACCGCCCAGTTTCTCCCCGGATCTAGTTTCCTGGAGATGCTCATCACAAGAGGCCACACATCAAAGGGGCTCAAAATGGCAGACACGGACTGCCTGGCAGCTCTGGGGGCCGATAGACCAAAACTGAGGTGTGGGCCGTGCCGTGCTCCGTCTGAGCCTGGGAGACTGCCGCAGCCTTTGTCTTCCTTGGCTTACAGTTGCATCACCTTCTCTCTCCCTCCATCAGCACAAGGCGTCCTCCCTCGGTCTATCTCCACGAGAGCATCTTACAGGGACTCCGATCGTACTGGATTAGGGTCCACCCTGCTCCAGTAGACCACATCTTAACAATGGCACCCGCGACCACCCTATTTCTGAATAAAGTCACGTCCTCAGGTGCTGGGGCTTTGGACTCCAGCATGTCTTTTCCGGGGAACATAGTTTAACCCATCACATTTTCTCTCACATATAATTTCAATATAAATAAGCACACAGGTGTAGCTACAACAAAGTATAGATTATCAAGCTCCCTACAACTTAAAATCATACATCTGCCCTATCCAGACTGACCTGTGAAGTTCTCCAGGCCACCAGTGTAGGGAGATATTTGGTTGTTTAGTCGCTTAGTCGCGTCCAACTCTTCCGCGACTCCTTGGACTGTAGCTCTGGAGGTCTTTATGATGCCACTATTCTAGAAAGCAGCTCATTACCATTCCTTTACCAGTAAAGAATAAATATACGAGCTCCTATGAACCAGGTTAGGGTGGAAGGAGCATGGAGATGCTAGGAACCGGAGGGGGGCAGGATGCAGAGAGCAGAGCTGGGTCCAGAAGCCTGCACGAAGCCAGAGCAATGACATAAGACACACACGCGTGGGTCCTCCTTCTGCAAGTCCCTGAGCTTCGCTGAATCTCCATTTCCTTCCTGTGAAATGCTAACTGGGCTTGCAGTGAAAGGATGGAGGCATGATGCTCAGCAGGCAGCGGTCAGGAAACAGTAGGTATGGCCACCTGCTTCCGCCAGGCACAGACAGCACAGAGGAAATGCTGGAACCCACTCCAAGGACTTGCACTCCCTGGAGACTGGGCTCCCGCTTCCTCACAGGCTTGTCAGAGTGACTCGTGCACTTCAGAGGCAGGCTCTGGCGGGGCAGACGGGCCACCCTGCAGGGCTGCCCCATCAGGGTCACCTGGGGCTTAGAGAACCGTTGTGAGTGGTTTGAACCTCCGACCAACAGGAAGGAAGCTTGTGGTTCACATAAGCAGCACCTCGACCTGGTGTGCATGGGGTAAAAGTCAACACAAACCCTGCTCTGTGCAGAGATGTGGAGAAAGCAACGCGATCCATGGATACACTTGCGGCATTCCCAGGGAGGCAAGGTGACCGGCAGTGATATTCCTGCAGGCCGAGTGTCTTGTCACTGGGCAAGGAGGGGAGGAAGCAAGCACTGTCCTCGAGCGGCTGAGAACCCAGGGTGTGGGTGTCCGCTGGGGCGCACGGACGGGGGTCGCCACACAGGGGAGGGAGTGCTCAGTTCTGGGACTGACGCATGTTGCTGCGTAGAATCATTGTCCTGAACACATGCGGAAGTGGGCGAGAATGCCGTGGAGCAGGGGGTCTGAATTCTGCACCACACGCGTCCGCGGCTCTTCCCCAGTCCAGCAAATCACACCCACTCTGAACCAGAGGCCATGACAATGCGTGACCAAGGGTTCTATCCAAGGTCTAGATGACGGAGCAGAAATCCAGAGCAAATAAACACGCGGCTGATAAGACACAACCGAAATCAAATGGGCGTGCAGTCTCTGCCAAAGGCTCTTGGCTCACCCTGCTCCTCTTTAATGCCCTGGGTGCACGCTTCCCCACTCGGGCTTAGCAGAGTGGCAGCAAGGAGCTCGTCTCACACCCCACACCTGCGCCCTCACCTGCATCCACTGCGCATGAACGCAGGCTCACTACTTCCGTGTCGATTCTGGCATCTGAAACATGAGGAGAGATGCCATCGTTCTTTGGAATGAAAGGATTTACATTCATATGTTAGGAGACATGGGAGTTAGAGGTTCTCAGTGCTATCAGACTCCAGGTTGTTATTTTAGTTGCTATGCCATGTCCGATTCTTTGCAACTCCGCAGACTGTCGCTGCCAGGCTCCTCTGTCCATGGGATTTCCCAGGCAAGAATACTGGAGTGGGTCACTGTTTCCTTCTCCAATCAGACCCCATATACACCCTTTTAAAACTAAGATTTTGTGATGCTATCTTAGTCTGAAGTAATTCCTACATGATAGCACTTACACACTCGGAAAGAATCATCATAACAACCTCAATCTAATATGAAGGGAAAATAAAATGGAAGCAGTTCATAATTAAACAGTAAGATTTATTTCAACACATGAAATGCTTGAGGACAGCTTTGCCAGGAGACAAAAAGGGCCCACTCACATATCCAGAGTACCCCCAAGGCAGCTGCGCACCGCCGCCAGGAAGCACTAGGGCTGTGCTCTGCGACCAGGGCCACAGTTTGGACTCAGAGATCCTCTGACCCAGGAGGGCTTATCCATGAGCTGCAGAGATGGTAGCGGAGAGTTAGCAGAGGCAGACAGGTCCTCCCAGCATTTGTACTGGAGAACGCAAAGCAGAGCATCCAGAAGTCAAGACAAGGGCTGGGGACAAACTCACTGGGCAAATAATGGCACAAAAGGAGACAACAGGACAGAAATAAACAGGGAGCCGGGGTCCCCTAGAGACATGTCTGATCCTGCTCCAGGCCCTCAGCCTGGGTGCCATCGCATCCACTCACTCCCCGGCCTTCTCTTTGAGATGCCCTGATTCAGTTCCTGCCCTGCAGAGTCAGCCTGGAGTGCAAAGGAAGGTTTGATGAGGCCTGTTTGTTTGGGTCTGCTCCAGTGCTGGCCTGAGAAGTGATGGTGCCCAGTGAGCTCCAGCTGTGAGGAGGAGTGATTTCTAAATCTTTGTTCATCACAGACTCAACATAGAGCTTGAGGCTCTGTTCACAGGACGTCACATCCATTGCTAACGCCCCTGCTTCCCAGGTAAAGACTGAAAATTAGATCACTTGACTAGTGACCCTGCGATCGGAGCTGACATGAACCTGTACCACACTTGCACAGAGCGGGTGTGCCCACAGCCCTGCCTGATTCTGCCCACGAGCCTCACAGCACCTTTGGCCAAGCTCTCCTCCCAGTAGGTGCTGAATCATATGCAGGGCACTGCCAAGCAGGGAAGAGGTTTCCAACTAAGAAGGAGCAGCAGACCTTGACGAAACCACCCGAGGCCCATACCATTCATGATGGTCACAGGGTTTCATTCTAGGCTCCCGTCTACTGTTAACCCACATTTCAGAAACTGAGACCTAATTGAAATAAAAAAGGTGTTTGCTTTTGGAGTTTGTTAGGGCTGCAGCCACGGATACACAAGTTCGAGAAGCCCCTGGATTGCGTTCTGCCAGACTAAAAAACGCGGGGGAAGTCTGTAAAGGCAAAACCCACAAGATTTCAGTTGCAAGAGTTACTTATCAAGAATCGTCGTTGGATCTGGCAAGAAGTGAGGGTGCTTGTTAAGTCAGGGTTGGTGGCAGGCTGCAATGGCTGCAGAGTTACACGAGGGGAGTCTGAGGCCGTCAGGCTGCAGCTGGCAGGTGTGACTGGTGGTGTCCTTGGTACAGTTCATAGAAGACGGCTGAGGCTCTCAGCGGCGCAGAGACGTGTCTGAGTCCCGATCCTCGGGGGCGGACCGACTCCATTTCTGCACGCCTGAGCTGTGATAACTCTGGTCTAATTTCACTTTGTCATCCTTGCCAAGTCCTTGTGCTTCACCACCCGCACAACACACAGTGGCCCTGCTCACCTGGGAGCCGTTTCCCCATCGCAGCTCATGTGGGGTCCTGTGCTTCTCCTGGCCTTGCTCTCGGCTGCCCTGGCTTTTGTGAGGACAGGTAGGAGCAGACAGAGCACAAGGGTTGGATGACCTCTGAACTGCCCACACTTACAGAGCTTCATCCACCCCCTACCCAGACGACGTCCAGAGCAGCTGCCTCCGGCCGTGCCCGTGCAGAGGCTGGTTCTGGACATTTGCCCCATGCCACTTTCCCAGGACAGATGAGCTTGTCTGGATCCAGTAGCCGTTTCATTTTCACTGCTTTTTTTCCCCCCAGTGAGAGGTATACCCAATTTCTTGCACATTAGTTTTCTGCTCTAAAAACTTAAAAACGTGGGCCCCGGGTCACATTTTCCCTGAAATTCTGGCCCAATATTAACTTTACCAATGGCTCAGGGTGCAGTGATTTCTCCCCAGTTTCATATATTGAAGTCCTACCACTCAGTGTGAACTTGTTTGGAAGTGAAGTGATTAGTCAAGGCAAGGTCAAGCTGGAGCAGGCTGGCCCCCCATCCAGTGTGTTTGCTGTCCTCACAGATGGCCTGGGAGGACACACGCATGGAAAGCAGTGTGCCGATGAGGACAGAGACGGGGCGATGCCTCCTCAGACCAAGACCATCAGTGCCAGTGAGCCACCGGAAGCTGGGAGAAAGACACACACACACGTATATACACAACATTTATATACGTTTATTTATATATATATATGGGATCTTTCCTCGTGGCTTAGTCAGTAAAGAATCTTCCTGCAATGCAAGAGACCTCGCTTTGATCCCTGGATTGGGAAGATCCCATGGAGAAGGGAATGGCAATCCACTCCAGTATCCTTACATGGAGAATTCCATAGACAGAGGAGCCTGGAGGGCTGCAGTCTGTGGGGTCGCAAGGAGTCGGACATGACTGAACGACTTAGTACGACGCCTAGGAATAAGGTGGTTAAGGACTTTCATAGTCCCCTGGTCTTCAGCCCTGGCAATGCAAGAGATTGCCTAACCGTAGAGGCACCAACAAGCTGGGCTGTCTCCTGTGTGCTTTGGCTCAATAAGGAGCATGGGCAAGTGTTTTTGGAGACAGACTGTAGAAACAGACAAACTGATGTCCTCGAGAGCAAGGGGACCATCTTTGACTAATAAACAGAGTTTAATTCCACCTCCCTGCCTTGAGAGAAGAACCATGAAATCGCGAAACCAAAGAATCCTTGATTTGGAATGTTTGGGCTCGGCGGCTTTGTCAACAACACATCTCATTCACCCTGTGGTTGGGTTCCAGCCACCCTTTGATGACTGGGAAGGCAAGAGGTGCTGGAGTCGCCGCTGGCCCTGGCTGGACCGAGGAAAGCCCAGCACTTGCCTTCTTTGGCTTATGGAGCAGGCATCGCCCCTCCTGAACACCAGCTCCTACCCCCGAGAGAGGCAGGAGTGAAGAGGCCCTGGGTGCAGCGCCCCACAGGGTGCCCCACCTGCCCGGGGCCCCGTCAGCTCTGCCAGGAACGGAGGAGGCTCATCAGCAGAAGTGAGCACAGCACCCACATGTGACGGAGGAGCAGCAGGTGTGCAGACTCTGACTTAACGAGTCCTCTTCCCCCAGTTAAGCAAGTGCTTGTTCCCTGAGGAAACACCTCGGGTTAACAATGCTCATTAACTACGGTCTCAAGTTATTGAGCAATATGAGGAGGAATGATCAACTCTCTGAAGTATGTACTTTCTAACCCACAAAACCTTCCTTCAGCCAGCAAGCTTGGCAGTGGACCGACTTACCTCACTGCACCCAAATCCCTTCAGGCTTTTCCCAAATTTCACTTAGAGTTGAAAAATCCAAACACCTGTGGGCACTTGGAGGCCCCGCCACCCATCCTAAGACATCTCCAGAAGGCACATGTTTTCAACTGGGCTTCCCAGGTGGTGCTAGTGGTAAAGAACCAGCCTGCCAATGCAGGGGACACAAGTTCAACCCCTGGGTCAGGAGGATCCCTTGGAGGAGGTCATAGTATTCTTGCCTGGAGAATCTCATGGATAGAGGAGCCTGGTGGCTGCAGTCCATGGGGTCACAGAGTTGGACACAACTGAAGTGACTTAGTATGCATGCACGCTTGTTTTCAGCCAAGCATATATTTAAGAGCAGGTAGCCTTCACGGCAGAGCTGACTTTTCTCCAAGATAGCTGTCGTCCCCGCTCACTCTCTGAGTCTGAGGACGTTCCCCAAATGGAGGAGGCTCCCTGCCAGTGAATTCACTCCGACTTGCTGAGCTGGGCTGAGATCTGCTCTGAATCAATTTCTCCCAGGCAGGGGCCCTCAGAAACCTGGGGTTGGTTGGTCCGAGCCTGCCCCCCATCTGCCCGCCTTGGGCATCAGCCAAGCAGCCCGTGGCCACCACTGCTACAGAGCAAACTGGTGCATCTCTGCGTCACCTGGTGTCAGCAGCAGGGCCCGGTGGCAGGGACAGCACCACAAAGGCGTCTTGGAGGGGTCGGCACCCGGCTTCTCCTTGGCGTGAGGCTGAGCTCCAGTCTGTCTTAGCTGCAGCTCACCTCAGACTGACTGAGACATCCAAAGGAATTTACGAACGTCAGCTCTCAGGCTGAACCAAAAGAAGCCGCCATTCTTATAGGTCAACGTCTGTCAATTTACCAGCAGCATCATAGGCTTCCGACCTCAAGGAAAGCCCCATGATAGAGCTGAAAGAGAGGCATGGTCCAGCAGCTCAGACAGTGTCTCTGAGAATGCAGATTTTCTCAGTCCTTTCAATCTCTCTTCCATGGGGACAGGCTCAACCCCAGACCTCATGAGTCGCCACCCCAATAGGACCCAAGACACCTAATGATGCCAAAATGGCTAGAGCAGCCCATGACATATTCTTTTACATCTATCATTCAGGAGAAGAGAAATGGTCTCTTCTGACAGCACACACAGAGGAGGGAAGGAGTTTCACTTTCCCATTATCACTGGCAAACAGCTCTTCTGACTCTGGTTCTGATAGTGCAAAATATTTTCCCACTATGGCCAAGAGATGGGATTTTTTTCTTTTTTTTTTAGCTCAAGAAAATTAATCATCCTGGATTTAGGAGTTGGGTCAATCCTACCCATATTATATCACGGAGAAGGATGAGGCTGGTCTCCTGAGACAGATCTGGGTTGTGTTACTAGAAGCACTTGAACTGTGTTTCCCAAGGCTATAGTTAAGCTATAGTTAAAAGCATATTAAAAGACATTTGCTTCTTGGAAGAAAAGCTGTGACAAACCTAGGCAGTATATTAAAAAGCAGAGATATCACTTTGAGACAAAGGTCTGAATAGTCAAATCTATGGTTTTTCCAGCCATCGTGTACAAATGTGAGAGTTGGATCATTAAGAAGGCTGAATGCCCAAGAGATTATGCTCTCTAACTGTGGTGCTGGAGAAGACTCTTGAGAGTCCCTTGGACAGTAAGGAGATCAAACCCATTCAATTCTAAAGGAAATCAGTCCTGAATATTCATTGGAAGCATTGATGCTGAAGCTGAAACTCCAGTACTTTGGTCACCTGATGCGAAGAACCAACTCACCGGAAAAGACCCTGATGCTGAGAAAGACTGAGGGCAGGAGGAGAAGGGGATGACAGAGGACAAGATGGCTGGATGGCATCACCGACTCAATGGATGTGAGTCTGAGCAAACTCTAGGAGATGGTGCCACAGTCCATGGGCTCACAAAGAGTTGGACACAACTCAGCTTTAAACAGAAGAGGGACATAAGTGAAGAGGGCCACACACTGACTCTGGTGGGAACAGGTTCATGAGAAAAGAAATGGAAGTGTTATGGAATCCAGCTTGAACTTGAAAAGTATAGAACCAATCAAGAACGGGCATAATGAGCAGAAGAGATGATTCTGAAAAATAATAAGCAGTCACAGCATTGGAGATAAAGGCAATGATTTCCCTAAAAGCGTTTTGTTCTAATTTATGAAAAGCATAAGTGTTAGTTGCGTCTGACTCTTTGTGACCTCATGGACTATATAACCCACCAGGCTCCTCTGTCTATGGGATTCTCCTGGCAAGAATACTGGAGTAGGTAGCCATTCCCTTCTCCCCTTCTCCAGGGGATCTTCCTGACCCAGGGATCAAACCTGGGTCTCCTGCATTGCAAGCAGATTCTTTACTGTCTGAGGCACCAGGGACTTTAGCCAAAAACACTGAGCCGCTCCCAGTTATATCTGCTGGAAATTCTCCTATGAGATACCCAGTGTTTCAGAATCTAGGGGTAAATCAGTGACCAATCTCACACCGAGAGAAAAGAAATATGCTTTCTCTAGTTATCATTGGCCTCAGTGATAAGTTTTGAATACTGAAAGAATCATAATTTTCCCAGAAGGAGAGTGTCACTCGGGGCCCTTAAAACCTACAAGTTTTTGTTAAAAGGAAGGCTTCTAGGGAGCGCTTACTGCCAAGTAAACTTTACAAGCTTGGAAGAGTCTACAGGCTCGGGTCTGGGGTGGCTTTGCTGAAGTCACAAGATACCGCAGCTCGGCATAGATAAAGAGTAACTAGCAAAAGTTAATCAAACTCAGCTCCAAGAGCACAGAACTTCCCTGACCTCTGGGTGTGTAAGCAGCCTTGCCCTCCTGTTTGCAGCTGATAATCTTCCAGCCTCTCTCGCCCTCCACCTTTTGGACAGGCTCCAAGGCCTAGGTACTAACCTAGCTTCACTGGCCAACTGGTTCTGACATGCTAAGAATATCAGTGCTTTGTCACATAACACCTTTCTCTGCCTCTTGTCATTGCTGAGAAACTGCTATCGCCTAAACATACCTGGGTTTCCCTGGTGGCTCAGTGGTAAAGAATCTGCCTACTGATGCAAGAGATGTGGGTTCAATCCCTGGGTCAGGACTATGCCCTGGAGAAGGAAATGGCAATCCACGCCAGTATTCTTGCTTGGGAAATCCTTGGACAGAGGGGCCTGGCGGGCTACAGTCCTTGGAGTCACAAAGAGTCGGACACGACTGCACACCTGATCACAAACGCACCTGGGCTCCAGTATACAAAACTGGGAGCCAGCCTTCAGGCTGCAGTTCTTAAAGTTAACATCCTTATAGGCTAAGGAGCAGCCCTACCAAAAGCCTTCAGCACTGCCTTAGACTTAGTGCCATCACTAAAGCTTTCATACAAGAGTGATATCAAAGTGGTATTTTAGAATAATACAATAAAGCAAAAAGATTAGAAAGAGAGATGTGAGGTGGGAGACCAGCTAACGGACTTCAATCATTTATTAGTTTAGTTAATCAGTCAACAGACAGACACCTCCTCTGTCCCATGAATGGGACAAGGCTTAAAGGATACACCATGGAACAGAACTAGTAGTGGGAAAAGACAGGGAGCATTTGCGGCAGACATTCAGAAGAGAAGAGCTGAAGGCCTACACTAAGGCAGGGACACTGGAGGTAGAGAAGGGAGGTGGCTTTGAGTAGAGAACAGACAGACCAATAGAACTGTTCCTTATTTTTAACTACACAAGTTATACATTTTCATTCAAAAAACATATAAGAGAACAAAATATTAAGTAAAAAGAAAGAATCCTTTCTCTGTCTTCACACCCCACATCTTTCAAGAAGCCACTTCTACCAGAGGGCTGATTTCAGGAAGTGATACAGTGTGTAAGTGTGTGAGTGGGATGCGAGTGACTCCCGAAGCTGGCACGACCGGATGGATGCTTCCAAGACAACAGACACGGGAAAGGACGGATGTCTTGGAAGTAGAAGATGTTTGAGCTTCCCTGGTAGCCCAGCCGTAAGGAATCCACCCGCCACTGACGGAGATGTGGGTAGACGTGGGTTCAAACCCTGGGTGGGGAAGATCTTCTAGAGGAGGAAATGGCACCCTACTCCAGTATTCTTGCCTGGAGAATCCCAGGGACAGAGGAGCCTGGCGGGCTACAGTCCATGGGGTGGTACAGAGTCAAATTGGACTTAGCGACTGAACAACAACAGGGGCTGTTTGTGCCAAATTTTTTTTTTATCATTTTGTTTATTTCTGGCTGTACTGGGTCTTCGTTGCTGCACGGGCCTTCTCTGGCTGCGGCACATGGATTTCTCATTGCAGTGGCTTTTCTTGTTGTGCAGCACGGGCTCAACAGGTGTGGCTCAGGGCCTTAGTTGCTCCATGGCATGTGGGGTCTTCCCGAATCAGGGATCAGATCCATGTCTCCTGCATTACCCATGTCCATGGGATTCCTTCCCATGGAGCCACCAGGGAAGCCCCATGCTGAATTTTTTGTAACAGCTTTATTGAACTATATTATAATCCCACACCATACAATTCACCCATTTTAAATTGCATGATTCCATGTTTTTTAGTACTGATACATTCACAGATATGTTCTGATCAATTTTAGAACATTTTCATCACCCCCAAAAGAAGCCCCGTACACACTAGCAGTCACGCCTACTTCTCCACAACCCTAGGCCACCCCCTTCTGTCTCTATAGATGAGCCTGTTCCGAGCACGTCATATAAACGGAATCCCACGCAGTATGGCCTTTTGTGACCACTTTCACTCAGCAGACTGTTTCCAGAATGCAGCCATGTAACACACATAGTACGTTTTGTCACCCAATAATCCTCCATTGCATGGATATAAAACATCTTTGATCCATTCATCTGTTGATGAACAAATACTTGGGTTGTTTCGACGTTTTGGCTATTATAACGTTGCTATGAACACTTATGTACAAGTTTTTGTATGAGTTTTCTGTTGTTTCAGTCGCTAAGCTGTGTCCAACTCTCTTGTGACCCCATGCACTGTAGCCCACCAGGCTCCTCTGTCCATGGGGTTTCCCAGGCAAGAATACTGGAGTGGGTTGCCATTTCCTTCTCCAGGGGATCTTCCTGACCCAGGGATCAAACTCATGTTTCCTGTTTAGTAGGTGGATTCCTTACCACTGTGGTACTTGGGAAGTCCTTGTGTATGAGTACCTTTTTCAATTTTATTGAACATATTGAATTTTGGGGTCACAGGTAATTCTGTTTAGTTTCTTTTAAACTGAAGTATAGGGTGGAACAGTGGTAGAGTCTGCCTGCCAGTATAGGAGATGCAGGAGATATATATTCAGTCCCTCAGTCAGGAAGATCCTCTGGAGGAGGAAATGGTACCCCACCCCAGTATTCTTGCCTGGAAAATTCCATGGACAGAGGAGCCTGGTGGGCTACAGTCCATGGAGTCCCAAAGAGTCAGGCGTGACTGAGCACATGCACATAATTGACTTACAATGTGTTAATTCCTATCATACAGCAAAGTGACTCAGTTATATATACATTCCCTTTTTAATATTCTTTTCCAATAGGATTTATCATAGGAATGTTGTACTTTTCAAGGAACTGCCATCATGTTTTCATCAGTGGCTGTACCATTTTACATTCCCACCAGCAATGCACAAGGGTTCCAATCTCTCTGCATCTTTGTCAACACTTGCCACCGTCAGATTTTTCTATTATGGCCTTCCTAGTGGGTGTGAAGTGGTATCTCGTTGTGGCTTTGACTTCCATTTCCTAATGACTAATGCTGGTTGAAATCAACTCATTTATGTGCTCATTAGCTTTGTACATCTTCTTTGGAGAAATGTACAGTCAGACATTTTGCTTATTTTTCAATTGTTATTATCTTTTATTGCGATGGAAGAGTTCTTTAGAAGTCCCTTATTAAATATATGATATGCAAATATTCTCTCCCATTCTGTGTGTAGTCTTTTCACTTGCTTTATGGGGTCCTTTAAAACACAGAGTTGTTAATTCTGAAGAAATTCAGTTTATTTCTTCTTTTGTAGTTTGTGCTTTTGGTATCACTATCTAAGAAATGATCACCTACTCCAAAATCATCAAGAACTATGCCTATGTTTTCTTCCAAGATAATTATGAATCTTGTACTGTGTTCTTGAACTGGTTAACTGAGAAAGTGAATGTGAGAGCAATGCTATGACTTGTAAATATGTCCGTCTGACAATTCTCAGATGACTTCTTCCTGAAGTAATCAACATGACAAGCATAATCACAAAGGTGAAATAAATTCAGTTAGGAATATTAGGACAATGAAACAAGAGTTTTCAAAGTGATTGAATGTTCGCCACGGGATCAATTGCACTTAGACATATCATGTGAATTTTAAATTCTTTCTACTAGAACTTATAATTGTTCAGTTATTACCAGAATTCCTCCATGGCTCCAAGAATATCAAAACAAATAGAATTTTCTTATCTAAAATGTCCTTTTAATGGTTTCTTAAATTATTTGGATTGAAGGTAAACAATTTTTGCAGTTGCACATTTTGTACCATCTTTTTGGAGGACGTTAGCGGCAGATAGTTTGTTTCACTCGGGGACTTCTCCGGAGGTCCAGTGGCTAGGACTCTGAGCTCCCAATATGGGGGCCTGGGTTCAGTCTCTGCTCAGGGAACTAGATCCCACAAACTCCAGCTAAGATTTGCTGCAGCCAAATAAATAAATATAAATAAGTGTTTTAAAATTTTGTCTCACTTGTTTCTTTCTTCTTGAAGGAAATGGTGGAATCCACCCACAGCCCCACCCCAGAAGTATAACTGTTTCAAGGCCAACCTGAAACCTTGAGCCAACTCCAGTTGGAAAAGCCCAATACCACCAGGTGCAGAGACTAACCAAGGGATCAGAAAGACCTGCTGCCCATTCACCCTCCTTAACAGCTAGCCTTTATTCAAGAAATTCTGCTTCCAAAGTTCACGGGGGTGATTTTCACAACTTAGGGATTCTTTGCCTCATCAACCTCACTAGGAAAGTGGAATAACTAAGAAGATACACAGGCATGAGGCAACAGCGGACAGCAGTAGAATGCAAGATTACCTATTTCTCCATTTTTTAGGATTTTCCTTGAGAGATTTATCATTCCCACCCACAAGTTGGGATTCCTTTTCTATCTTGATGGAAAGGTTCATGTTTGACTTTCAAAAAAATAAATTAAGACTGTGATTTATGTTTTAGAATTTATGGAATGACTGTGCGATCTTTCAGGTTCTCAAACGACTGTTGATTACAAAACACACCTCCAGGTGAACTCCCCGCCCCACACTCCAGTCACCATGGGAATCTCTTGCATTGCTTTCTAGAGAAATTGCAATCTCTAGTTTCTAGAGATTGAGGCCAGGCTCCCTGCATAACACGGCTTCCTCTCCTGTTGCCCTTCCCCCAGTCTGCCCACTCTTTGGACAGCTGGACACAGCAGACAGGGAAGTCCAGCCTGATGTCCACCATCATGTCTTCTTTTCCATGCCCACTCCTCCCAGGACCGAGATCAGGCTCGCAGAGGGCAGGGGTAAATGTGAATGCTTGTCTTTGCTAAAGCTGGTGGCACAGGAGTGGACTCTGATCTCTAAGGGCGAATGTGGACTACCCCCAGTCCCAGAGCTCCCCACCTGATATGGAGCCAAACCAAACTGGACTTCCAGATAAGGTGATACAACCAGCCAGGGCAAGCAGAAAGAGGCGTCTGGAGGCTGGGGCAACCCAGCTTCAGAGACTCTGCACACGGACAAGATGCGGCTTTTACCTGCAAACGCTGCAGCCACGGCTACTCTGCCCAAATTTCACATGCCAAGTATCTCACCCTCATCCTAATTTAAAGCAAGCTTCTAAGAGATCCCGATGAGGGACATACAAATAATTCACTGGAGCGTCGGTTTGGGGGTCGTTTCAAGCTTCACAGGAACCAGCTATGGGGCCAGGGGTTGGGGTGAGCATCCTTCCTCAACCCCTTTCCTTATACTGTTTATTTTCAGACACACCGTTCATGATGATGGTGAAAACCACACCTGGAGCCATGAACCAACTGCTCCACTATCCCAGAGGAAGAACTGGGGAACTCGACATGGAAACCCTTGAATAGGCAGCATCAAAGAGCAGGGTGAAGGTCCGCAGTTATTTTTATTTAGCTGACCTATTCATGATTACAGTCATGAGGGCACATTACAGCAGAGCCTGCTGACTTGTCTGTGGATGTACCAACACGCAGAGGGAGGGCGGGCGCTTCAAATCCATTACGAGAGGCGTGAGGTTTGTTCCAGGAATATGTTTATTAAAATCTGAACAAAGGAGTCCTCTGCCAGGCATTTTCCCATGTGATAGACACCTCCCCCACCGCCCTCCAACACTCACTCTAATCTCCAGTCACAAAAGGGGCAGAGGGTGGTACATGTCATTGATTACAAAAATCTATGTATGCTCTGAAATTAAAACAACTTCTTTAATGTGCTTTAGATACTTCTGATGAACGCCACGGCTCGTTGGCTAGCACGCCAATGGACAATCATCGCTAACTATAATGTGCTTCAAGTCTATAAATGCATCTCTCATATCTCTTGAGATAAAAAAAAAAAAAATAGGGTAGAGAATAAACAAGAATGGGATGGTTGAACCAGTCACACCAGAGTTCCCTGTGGCCTGTCACCAGAGCTAGATTTCTTCAAAAATCAAGACTCCACATGTCCCACAATCTCAAGTGTGTGTTTGTACAAATTAGTGAGTCACTAGTTCAAGACATTTTAAAATTACCTGGGACCTCTTTGGCCCACATGTTTTTTGGCAGTGTGTTGTTCCACCTGCAAATATTTTTATATTTCTGCCTTTATTTTTCCATTACTGCCTAGCTTCATTGATTCACAGTCTGAGAAAATGCTTTGTAGGATTTCTTCTCTTAAATTTGAATTGTGACCCACAATGCTGTCTACCTCAATCAAACTTTCGTCTGAGCTTAAAAATGTGTATTTTGATGTAGTAGAAGAAAATATTCTATAAATGCTGATTAGATCTCCCCCCCAAAAAAACCCAGATTAGGGAATCAAGATTTCCTTATGGGGGCACAAAAGCAGTTTCCACTTCTGAAGGAGAGTCTGTAAAACCTGAGAAACTGTTAGCTGAGAATCTCTGTGCAATTAGAATCTTTGTGCAAACTGTTTAAGCTCAGAGGTGGGACAGCGGCAATGTTGTCTCCTGGTTCTCAGGCTTCTTGTTGACATTGCTGGTGTTTTTAATCAAAGACGAGATATGGTATCTTTCTAGGTCTCACAGGCCACTTTCTCTTTTTATCATCGATTTGATTGTTTTTTGTAGAACAATTATTAGAAATCTTTAAGCTATTATTTCTGGGCCTTCCTTAATTTTCTTAAAAAAAAAAAAAAACTATACTAGAAACATGCAAAATCTGATCATTCCATTAGATGAAGCAGCACAAGAAATGACCCAAAGGCACTGTTCCTCACCTCGGACAACTTGGGTCTGAAAGATGAGCACATTAAATGACTGCCAAGTAATCAGATTCTAAACATTAAAGACAATTATATACCCGACAGACAGCTCAGCATGGTGGTATGTTTTAAAAGATCAGGTCCACAATAAGCAAACAACGTAGTGATGGAACATCAAAACAAAGTTGATGAGTAAGAAGGCACACTCTAGAAGCTCAGGGGTCGAAAGAGTGGGACAGTTTTGGTTCGTTTTGTGTCTAATGTAGGAGGAAAGGAAAACAGGTGTGTTCAGACTATCCTCAGGTGAAGGGTTCTGCGGGTCCGAGTTAAGCGTGGTGGCTTCTTCCTCCCCGGACCACAGCAGCCTTTTCCTCCACGGGCTTCTGAGGATGTGCTTAGTTTTCCGAAGTGTAGAGTTGATACATCAGGGCTACAACCACCGCCGAGATGGCTGGGATCAGCCAGTTGGTCCACCAGCTGGAGAGAAAGAGCAATGACGCTTGCGGGATGCTCCACACAGGAGACTCACAACTCTGCTCCGTCTCCTTGCCATGACAGTCACCAGGGAGTGTTCTGTCACCCCTCTGACCTTTCTGGGTGAAAAGCTCACTCTGAGTTGCTAAAAGGGAAGTGCGTACAACACATGTTCTGGTACAACAGCAACTGCTCCGCCCTCCAGCCTTACGAGAGAACGAATGCCCTCCCAGTCCCACTCACATCTCTTTCCATGAACTTACACAAAGAGTTAGCAATCACTCCCTCAACAGATGCCACCAAGGACCAGTGACTTCTTGAAAGGACACTAATTCTGGGTTTCATATCACAAGTTCAGAAAAGTAAACAGGTATTGACCTAGGTACGTCCATAAGTTAACCATGGCACTGAACTGAAAAGCAGAAGACCAGGTTTCTCATTCGGAGAAAGCCATCAGCAGACTCCATGGCCAAGGGCAAACCACACGCCCCGAGCTGCCAAAGCTAAGGGATGTGAAGCACACAGTTACTAAGGTTGCTACCAGCACCACAGCTCAACATTCTGTGATTCTGGTTAGAAAATTTAATCGCTACTTGTGTGCAGTAGGTTTAACGTGTTCAGAAACAGCACGCCCAAATGACTGAATCTGCGGTCCGTAGCTGTGAATTCACAAAAATCCCTAATTTATATACTGTTCAGTCCCAATACACTGATCTACTATAAATAACAGATTAATCAGGGGCAGGGCTGGAAAGATCATGAATACAGATGTGAACTCATGATTTTTTAAAAGACAGAAATCGATGTATGGGTTTTAGAATCTGGAGAAAGAGCAGGCAACAGCTGACACACACACACAAGGGTTTCTGTCATAAACTTCCTGCCCTTTAATACTCTTCACAAATAGCAAGTTCAAAATCAAGATTTAAATTGCAAAAGGATTACGAGTATAATTTGGTAGGTTTTCAGTTTCCATTTAGGAGGAGACAGACACTTCAGGGTAAAGCAAGAGGAAATACTGCGGGGAATGTACCAGAATATGAGCAGCCTGGGGGGAGCAAACTTTGACAGGGAGGAATATAACAGGCAGGAGTGTGTGGCTTCGAGCTTGGGCCCAAAACACTGTATTTGATGGTGGTCCATAAGTCAGGATGGCAGAACCGCCAAAAATGTCAGGACGATCTTGTGCATGCAGGCTGCATCTGACTCTGTGACCCTGTGGACTGCAGCCCACCAGACTCCTCTGTCCATGGGATTTCCCAGGCAAGAGTACTACGGTGGGTTACCATTTCCTCCTCCAGGGGATCTTACTGACCCAGAGATCAAACCTGAATCTCCTGCTCTGGGAGGCAGATTCTTTACCACTGAGCCACCTGGGAGCTATCAATATGACCTTAAACTATATGAAGGAATCACGTGCCTAGAACAAGTGACTCTTGCTAGACTTGGATCACTGGGTTCAATTTCAGGACAGACTAGAAAAGGGACAAGGAAGGGAAAACTGAACCATGCTTAAGGAGATATAATCATGACAATTTAAGAGACTGGCCACATATCAAATGAGGAAGGGAATGGAATGTTTGCCTCAAGATAAAAAGGTTGTCCAGCCCACAGTGGGGAGAAGGAGCCTCTGTTTGCTCTGCTCCTCCAGGTAGGTACAGCAGCAGGGTGAGACGTGGGGTTGTCTGAAATGTCTGTGCCATCTGACAGTTTAGGAAGGAAGGCCCTGGGTAGTCTGGGTGCTAAGTGGAGAGGACCTCAACCTGTCCACGGAGAGCAGCATGGCGGGAGCCCGAGCGACAGAGATGCCTCGGATGTGGGGAGAGAGCCCCCAGTCCAACTCTGATTCTAGGAGCCTCCTGATCAGTCATACTTTTAAAGGAAACTACCACATACCTGGAATTAGAATCAACGGTAGTAATAATACTTTCCTGAAAAACAAGAAAAAGTAAGTTAAAGGGAACATCTGAACATTCATTCAGTTGACTATAACCTGCTTTAAAACAAGACCACAACAGTTTATTCAATTCATTCTTCTTATTCAATGCATTCTTCAAAAAGAAAAAAAAAAGTCTGAAGGGAAAACGACATCATAAGCTTCATTTACAAACCCAAACTCACCATTTTTTCAGAAGAAAAAATTTTTAAAAAGGGTCTATATTTAAATGACTTACAAACATAACCTCGAAAATTTGCAGGAAAATGTTAAAAATAAATAGGCCATGTAATTCTGTACATGACAGACATTTAAATGCTTAATGTAGAAAATGAACACAGTTATCATTTATACATACAAAAAATGTAACATCATCTTTAAGGAGACCAGTTTCATTCTTCAAAAGCAGGAATGAAATGTTCATAAAACATCAGTTATTTCATCAAATCTTATAGGAAGTAAAAGTGTACCCAGATTATATTAAAAAAATGTATCAACCAAAAAAACAAACAAAAAAAGAAGTGGCATTTAAATTGTAACAGTCTGGACCACCTTTCCTGGTCTTCTTTAACTCTGGCAAGGTATTTTTTTAAAAACAAAACCTGGTGGCGCCACAAACTGACATCACACCGTCACCCACCAAGAAATCCTCAAGTGCCAGGGGTTTTCAGGGCTGCACCCTGGTTTACCTTCCAGCACTTTCTGAGAGGTCCTTCTTATCAGTATCATGAAAATGAACTGTAGATGGCTCTGGGAAGACACAGTCTGCCCCAAACAATGGGGTAACCAAGGCCAAGTAGGATGTAAGCTTTTTCAGGCTTGAAAAGTTGTTAAGAAGCACTCTTGAAGCTCCACACCAGCAAAAGCATTAGTGCCTCACAGGACGGTAGACGGAAATAATGCAGCTGTAGTTTCCCAAAGCACAAGATAAAAAAGCATTAGCAAACGTTCAGTCATCTGCAGCAAGGCAATGCTACACACAGCAAAGCGCGTTAAAGACATTCCCGTAAAAAGGCAGAAACCTTCCAGGGGAAAATCAGGCAAAGCAGTTATGACACCCACCAACCTGGAGACATGGCCTTTAAGATTCCTGACACAGGAGGAGGGAAAAACACAGTCATTCAAAGAGAAAATTTCACAGTGATTAACTTTTGAAGCAACATTAAATCTCAGAGACTACAAAAAGTATTCATAACTACTGCAAGATTAGGTTTCACATTTTGTATAGGCAAATAAAATGAACAAGGATTACGAGAGGTAATTGGACAATGTGAAAATATTATTTAGCTATTAGAGACATATAAAGACATAATCAGTTCTGAAACAAATGCAACAGTCCACTAAGGTGAAGTGTTATTGGCACTAGAACGCTAAGCCTGAAAGAGTGAACAGAGGTTATTTTGTCACACCCAGCACATGCTTTGCCCCCAACGTGCTAACAACTCTGCATGGAAACACACTGGCCCGCCTTCCTCCACCTTCGTTGCTACCATGAGTAGAATGCACTACTAGGGTATGGTCACCACCAGCAACAACAGAGATCCTCTGACGAGCTGCACCGTAAAAGCCAAGACGTGGTTTTTGATTGCTTATTGTCTGTTAGATAATAACCCAGGGATGCTTCAGCGTTAAGACAAGTTTGAATTACCACTTAGCATTGGGCCCCAGCTGGGTTTTGGTATGCAACTGACAAATCTGTCAAGGAAGACGGGGAAAGACTGCGGTCTTGATTTAAGGCTGGCCTCCTGTTCACTCAGTGAACTTGAGTTCTGTTCCTAACTCAGCTTCAGCTAGGAAAAGGTGAGCAATGAAATCAGTATGTGATAAGCTCTCATGCAAAGCCCATGCAAATCATTTATAAGTTCATCTGACTAAGCCCATTCCTTCACTGGAAGGCTTCCCTAAAAATACTGCTGATGGAGGGATGCTTTTATGCAAAGGTCAGAGCCTACAGAGGCTTGAGAGACTTGCAAGCACCATGCTTTAAGTGGGTGCTAGCAGTGGTTCTACAGTGTATGACCTTGAACAAAGTCAAAGCCTGGAACAACATTGAGTTTCATTCTTTATAGTTTCTCTGGTAGGTCGAGGAGCTCCCCTATGACACCTTGAGAATCAAATTAACTCACTTATGTAGCAAAGCTTTTAAGATGGCAACCACAGAAACTTATCAGTGGGTATTGCCATTACTGATATCCTCCACATCAAACTGATAGATCTGGATTTGCTCACTTAAAACTGCATTGTCTCTGTATTTATTAATACAAACACCTTAACTTGGCAACTCAATCTGTTTCCCTTTGGCAGGTTTAAGCTAATAATCTTTGGTGCATCTTATTTCACAATTCAAACAGTTTAAGCAGGCAACATTTCAAAAAATTCAGACCACACTATATGTTTATCAGCCTGGAAACAGATGGATAGTTACATATACACAACAAAGACCTCTCTTCTTCTGGTAAGCTAGAAGCACAAGAAAGATAAATCTAGAAAAGTGTCCATGTGTTTGCTTCTGGCCTTGAAAACCAGCAAGTTCCAGCCTCGTATTCCCCCAGTTCTGCTCTGCAATAAGCAAAGCCATGTATGTTCTACAGGAGGAAAGAGTGTGTCTCTCGGGAGTAAAGTGATTATGTAGGAGATCTTAGCGCTGACTGGTGCTTTCTGCTGGCAGGAATTGTGGTTCAGGATATAGGTGTATCTATAGCAGTTCTAAGTTCAAGTGATAATATCAAATCCTCATTTTACTATAGCTCAACAATATGTGCCAAGATAACATACTGAACGGCCAATAGGAGAAATTATACTTCTTCCCTGACAGACTTAGAAGAAAAAGCAAAAAGACTTCAAGCCCCACAGAATTTCAGCAGTCCAAAAGGGAGCCTCGGAGAAGGTACTAGGTCATACAAATGAGCTGATCAGTTCAGAGAGAAGGCCGGGTGAACCTGGGCATAAAATGAACATTACTGGAATTATTTTCCTTTCCTAAGGAAAAATCCATCAAAAAGTTATTTAATTAGCATTAAATTCAACCAATAAATATTTATTGAACACCTACTATGTCCCAGAGATGTGGAGATGAAGGAGACATTGACAGACACCTTAAAGGTTTAAGTATGAAGACTCTACTGAGATTTTAAGTTCTCTGAAAAAAGACTTTTGTCAAAAGTTTCAGTTCAGAAGCACAATGCTACTTATGTAAATGAAAAGTAGAAGTAGCCCTTTGAAAGTTATCTGCTAATAATGATGATGGAAATGTTATTTTAAGTATTGACGATCTTATGAGGAGAACATAAAGCTATCCTAATAAAATATACTGATGGATCTAAACAGATAAAAAATTTTGCTGAGCCAACAGGGTACATATTCATCTAACCTAGGACCTGTGCTGGTCTCAGGTAAGTAAATGACCTTTGCCCTCCAGTTTGACAGGTATGAAACACAATGAAGATAATGTAGCCACTGAGATACCAGAGACAGTCACACGTACCGAAGGCTTGGTTATCTTTGATCTGTCATCCTGCAATAAAAAAATAAAGCCCATTATAAAAGGAAAAACATCTACAAAACTACCATTTTTGAAGTGTTCACTTTTACTGACATTTAAAATACTGCTATTCAGTAATTAGCATTTTAGGTTCTACCCAAGTTATTAAATACCCAGTTTGATCCATTTGACTGCAACAATTTAAAGTGCTGAGACGTACTGTGATATAAAGTTCCAAAATTTAAAACAGCATTTGTGATAGTCATATTTATATGCTGATCTGTATATACATTTATTAGACTCAAATTCTGATCTGTAATTCAGGGAGCATTAAAAGGGTGATTGGCTCAATGGTAAAGAACCTGCCTACCAATGCAGGAGATGAAGATTTGATCCCTAGATCATAATCTACTCCTACTAGGGAGGTGCAAAGAAATTTCTGGTCAATTTGTTTTGATGAAATGGTGTTCTAAAGTGAATGACTTTAGAACACTATTTTTTTTTTTGCTTTATTCCTTTTTACATTTTGTAATATGCAAGTGTACAGGTTTTAGTAAGGTCAAGCCATAGCCTTAAAGAGAAACAAGGCCCTCACAAAAGGTACTTACCGGGTGCAGCTCCCCAATGATAAATGTTTTGGACAATTCTCGGGCATCTGTAGAGTGTCCAACATCCTCAAAGTTTTCAGTAGCATCACCTCCAGCTTGTTCCCTTAAGACTTCCTCCCCACCAGGATGCTGTTTGAAGAAGAAATAGAAAAATGAATATTTTCCTCCAGGCAAATGAGTAAGAAGGAAGTGGCTGGTTTACTTAACCAAAAAGGCTATCCTGGCAGTCACAAGTGACAATGTAGGAGTGTAACTTGTTCCGAAATGAAACAAGCCCTTCGTATTCAATTTCCTACGTGAAAGTACAGAAAAACTTTCTATAACAGTAAGATATTCATCTCCCAGTTATTCATACGGCAATCAGAGCATTATGCACACATTTTTGTCCTTCGGGCATGTCCCCTTTGCTCTGCCATAAAACTCTTCTCAATCTTCAAAAGTGAAAGTGTTAGTTGCTCAGTTGTGTCTGACTCTTTGTGACCCCATGGACTGTAGCCCGCCGGGTTCTTCTGTCCATGGAATTCTCCAGGCAAGAATACTGGAGTGGGTTGCCATTTCCTACTCCTGGGTATCTTCCCAACCCAGGGATCGAACCCAGGTCTCCTGCATTGCAGGCAGACTCTCAATATTTACCCAATCTATTTTTAAGTTATTCACATACCTTCACTTTTGACTTCTTTTGTCTAATCATGGACTTACTATATCCAAGGCAACTCATCTCTGAAAAGTGCTCTGTATGCCTGGCAAGTACAGCAACGTCCAGTCAAGCAGATGAGTCCCCTGCCTCTTTTTAGACAAGCTCACTTTCTAGAAGGAAGAAAAAGCAATGCAAATATGTGTAGGGGAGACCTGCTCAGGATGGTGCCACCGGGACACATGACTGACAGGGAACAACAGAGGCAAAGAAGGGGAGCCCAGTTCTACAGGAGGCAGGGCAGAAAGAGCCTCTTGTGGAACCTCCGCATCCCGGCTGCTTTACTGGTGCGACACAGGACGGCCACAGGCACAGGTGAAGACGTCCAGAGACTCTCGGGGTGGGGAAGAGGGCTCTTGGACAAAGGAAAGGAGGGGCTTGCTTACATCATCCTAAACACTCCTGTGGGGGGAAAACCTTCCTACAGCAAATTCACCCTGCCCTGAGCCAATCACCCACAGGTGCCCAGTTACAGAACAGACTGACTGACTACAGGCTGCTCTTCATCTCTCCCACTACGGAAGGCACAGAGGCACAAAGGTGGTAGAAAGGTGGACAATTCCTGTGTGTGGAAACCTATGTCTCCTCCTACTGTTTAGACATATTTAGGGCTAAAGAAATTTACTTAATTTTTTCTCTACTACTTGTAAAAGCTATCCATCTACAGTATAGAAATACTGGAAATCACCTAAATCACCCATAACCTCACCATCTAGAGAAAACTGGATTTACATATACACGCACATGCATGCGTGCTAAGCCGATTCGTGTCCAACTCTGTGACCCCACGGACTGCAGCCCGCCAGGCTCCACTGGCCATGGGATTCTTCAGGCAAGAATACTGGAGTGGGTTGCCATGCCCTCCTCCAGACATATACGTATATGTATGAATAATTTTTAAAAGAAAATCATGATCATTACCTAAGGCATACAGTTTCGTTAGATAAAAAATAGACTATAATATATACAGAGACAGTACTGCCCAGCGTTACTATGTGAACTTGGGAAAATAGTGTACTTATCTCATATAATTTTTGAAAAATAAGTGTTAATGTATGTGTTAATATAACCAATAAATATTATCCAGCATTTTTATTAAATATTTTGCAATGTGACTTTTTAAGTGACTAGTATAATTACATCTTGCACGTGTTTCCACACTTACTGAAGTCTTCCACTGGGACACACGGTACTAGAATCCACTGAGATGTGGGAAGCTGCCCTGGAGGTGCAGGCCAGCTCAGTCTGAAAGCCAACCTGAAGCTTCCTCATGCAACTCCAAGGTTATGACAGTAACAAACTCAGTTTGTTAATCCTCAAACAGTCTCTCTGTTCCTGGGCACAGCTTGAGAGTCACAGAAGCAACAATGCAGGAGACACAAAATGATTATACCCAGAAATTATGCAAATTCACAGACTGCTGTTTCTTCTCTGTGGGTGGCTTCACTCATGAGTTCCTTAACTTTCGGGTCCTGTTAAGGATATGGGCAGAATTGATGATTTCAAACTGTGGCGCTGGAAAAGACTCTTGAGAGTCCCTTGGACAGCAAGAAAATTAAACCATTCAATCCTAGAGGAAATAAACTCTGAAAATTCACTGGAAGGACTCGATGTTGAAGCTGAAGCTCCAATGCTTTGGCCATATGATGCAAAGAGCTGACTCACTGGAAAAAAATCGTGATGCTGGGAAAGACTGAAGGCAGGAGAAGAGGACGAGAGAGGATGAGATGGTTGGATGGCATCACCGACTTGATAGACATGAGTTTGAGCAGGACCTGGGAAATAGTGAAGGACAAGGAAGCTGGGCATGCTACAGTCCATGGGGTTGCAAAGAGTTGGACACGACTTAATGACTGAACAAACAAAAGTTAATTCAGGTGGTGCAGTGGTAAACAATCTGCTTGCCAATGGGTTTAATCCCTGGGTTGGGACAATCCCCTGGAGAAGGAAATGACAGCCCACTTCAGTTTACTTGCCTTGGAAATCCCATGGACAGAGGAGCCTGAGAAGCTACAGTCCATGGGGTCACAAAGAGTCGGATACGACTGAGCACATGCAGACAAAGCTAACTGAGTCCACACACACATACCGAGTGTCTCCATGTGCCAGACACCACAGTGAGCAAAGGAGACCAAGTTTAGGGTGAGGACTGTTTCCTGAAGCACCTCCCCCCGACCCCCGCACTCACTGTGTCCAAATATCTGGGGAGCCAATAACTTCATATCTCCTTCTATGAAATCACTATTATCAGGTTACCAGGGACCACCGTACACTGATAACATAGGAGAATCTCCAGATACAAACCAGAGAATACCAATAAAATAACCAGAACAGCTTTCATTTTTTGCACCCTTTTTGTCTTTAAAAGTTATTTTCAGGGAAATAAATACAAAACAGACTTTAAAAGATGAAAGACCAGCATAGTCCATAATTCAGAAGACATCAATCATCACAATCTTTACCCATTCCTAAGGACACTTTCACAAGGGCACGGCGAATTCTTGTGGGATAAACAGAATGGTAGCTGCCAGGTACTGAAATCACAACCAGCTTCCTACTGCCCATAGTGTCAACGCTTCTGGAGACGCTGGCAGTGGATATCTGCTCCTTGAAATGCTTTCTTAACGTGGCTTCCGGTACAACAGGCTCTCCCAGTTCCCCTTGAACCCTGCCGGCCACTCCTGATCTTCTCTGAGTCTCAGCCCCAGCACTTGTCCTTGGCACTCTCCCATCCTACCTGGACCAGCTCCCCTGGTGATGGTACCTGGTCTCCCACCCAGAACATCGCTTGTTCTCTAGTACGCGCAGTTCATCAGGCTGCTCCTGAGCCCTGACTCCTCCTACCTGCAACAGCCTACTTGCCCATGCACACCACATCTAGGGAGCACCCTGAACACACCATAACCCAAGCTTAACGCTGTCCTTGGCCCTAGATACACTCCTTCTCGGTCTTTACTCTCAGTGAGTGCTGCCGCCACACATCCAGTTGTGTGTGTGCTCAGTCTCTCAGTCGTGTCTGACTCTTGTGACCTCACGGGTTGTAGCCCGCCAGGCTCCTCTGTCCATGGGATTTCCCAGGCAAGAATGTTGGAGTGGGTTGCCATTTCCTCCTCCAGGGGATCTTCCTGACTCAGGGATCAAACCCGAGTCTCCTGCATTGGCAGGTGGGTTCTTTATCATTGAGAGACTTGGGAAGCCCTTGTATTTGGTTGCTGCGGACAAAAACTAGAAATCAAACTTCATTCCTCTTTCCTTCTCATTCCCATCGTCAGCAAATTCAGTTGGCTACCTTCAAAACATACTGAAAATCTAACCTCCCCTCCCCACTTCCACTGCTACCACCTCAGATCAAAGCACCAGCATCTCCTGAACACAATTGTCCCCTGCCTGCTCTGCTGCTGCGTCTTGATTCTTCCCACAGTCCACTCTCCTGATGCCCTCACGCCATGAGGAGGCTTAGATGTTAGCTAAGTCCAGGGAAGCTGGTCAGAGTGGAAGCAAGAGAGGTAACAGGTAAAGTAAAGCCAAACAGACACCTCAGTGATGAACTGAAGACGACCCCCACCCCCACTGCACAGAGCCAAGTCTTCCCACACCCTCCAAGGGCCACACCCAGTCCTAGCCTACGGCCTGGGGACCGGCTGGCAGACTTGCTGACACGGTTCCCCGTCTCAGAAACTCAAAGCGGCCTCCTGTGGAATGCTCATCACCCAGACCTTGATGAGATTCCTTTATCTCTGCTCATGTCAGCCTTCCACAGACCTTCACCGAGCTGCCTATCCAGAGAGTCTGTCCTGCACCCCCACAACGTGGGCCCCAGCGTGGCCCCCAGCCCCTCCCTGTCCCCACACTGTGGCCCCCAGCCCCTGCCTGCATTTTCTTGCACAGCACTTGGTAATCCTCAAGTTCTATTTTATCGATCACTTGCAGGATCCAGGAGGATGGAGGCTTTTGTCTGCCTCACTCATCACTGTTGCCGATACCTAGTTCAGTGCCTGACACCTGGCAGATACACAGGAATATCTGCAATTTTGAAGGCAGGCAATATGCACAGCTGATCACACACTGGTCTTAGAACTAGTACGTACAACTGGTTAAGTGACCACAACTTTCCCATTCCAGCTATTTACTCGTTCACACCCCTTTCCTTTTCCTGAACTCTACAATAGCTCATACCATTCAGAAAACATTTAATTTCATATTCAGTTGCTGTTTAATTCACTTTCGAAATTCTTACTTGGAGGCCAACTGCTTTACCACGTGGTGCTGGTCTCTGCCGTCCGACGTTGTCCCTTCCCTCTCGAGCCTCCGTTGCACGCCCCACCCCACCCCAGCCCTCTAGATCACCACAGCACAGTGGGCTGAGCTCCCTGTGTCACACGGCAGCTTCCCACTAGCTGTCGAGTCCACACAGGGCAATGTGTGTCTCCACGCCACCCTCTCGACGTGTCCCACCCTCTCGTTCCCCCGCTGTGTTCACAGTGTCTGTTCTCTTTATTTGTGTCTCTATTCTTGCCCTGCCAATAGCTTCATCCATTTAATCAAAATATTTACAACTATTATGTGCAAAGCATTGTGTGGGACAACCAAAAGTACACGAAAAATCGACATGATTGGATTCTGGAAAAGCATACAATGAACTTGAGGCTAAAGGAAAAAACACAGGAAAGACCTTGGCCTTCACTGATAAAGCCTCAGTTTTGACTGTTCCTGAGTGACCCGAGGGACCCGACTGGCCCTAAGCACGCAGTAACAAGCATCACTGCTGAAGCAGAAGGCGGAAGTGAACGGCCACTTAGCTACCGCCAGTGCTTCCCCAGCTGCCCCCTCATTCACATCACAGAGCAGCCTAATTCTCAATTGATTTCTGATGCAGCATCTTTTGTTACAACTGTGATAATAGGTTCATTTTTGTGTGTGTGACAGATGGCTTTTTAAAGTCACATTTGGTGAAGAAGTGAAGCAAAAAATCAAGAAAAACAGTAGAACAGGGATTCCCTGGTGGCTCAGTGGTAAAGAATCTGCCTGCAGTGCAAGAGACCTGGGTTCGATCCCTGGGTCGGGAAGGTGCCCTGGAGAAAGGAACCACTACCTACTCCAGTATTCTTGCCTAGAGAATCTCATGGACAGAAGAGCCTGGCAAGCTTCAGTTCATGGGGTTGCAAAGAATCAGACATGACTAAACAATGCAGTAGAGCATGGTTTTGTTGCCAGACGTTAGAAATTTGGTTTGCAGTAAGATGTGAATTCAGAAGTGGTTTGGAATCATGAGGTAAACAATTCCACCCAATGTCATAGCTGTATGCAAACAAGCCAACAAAAACTCAGCTCTTCACAAAGGCTGCTTCAGTGAGTGCTCCAGTCTGTGCGGCCCTAGAACTTTTTGCAGCAATGGAAATATTCTATGTCTAAACTGTCCAAGTGGCTACTAAACACTTGAAATAGAGCTGAAAAACAACATAAATTGTATTTAATTCATTTAAACTTAAGTAGGGCTTCTCTTGGGACTTCCCTCATAGCTCAGTTGGTCAAGAATCCGCCTGCAATGCAGGAGACCCGGGTTCGATTCCTGGGTCGGGAAGATCTCCCAGAGAAGGAAATGGCAAGCCCCTCCAGTATTCTTGCCATGGACAAGCCCCTCCAGTATTCTTTCCAATGGAAAATCCCATGGAGAGAGGAGCCTGGCAGGCTACAGTCCATGGGGTCATGCGAGTCAGAAAGAACTTAGCGACTAAACCAACGAGGGCCTCCCTGGTAGCTCACACAGTAAACAATCTGCCTGCAATGCAGGACACCAGGGTTCGATCCCTGGGTTAGGAAGATCCCCTGAAGAAGGGCATGGCAACCCACTCTAGTACTCTTGCCTGGAGAACCCCATGGACAGAGGTGCCTGGGGTCACAAAGGGTCAGACACAACTGAGCTGACTGAGCGACTAAATGCAAACTTAAGTAGTCACTTTTTGTCTATTAGCTACCATATCGGAAAGTGTAGCTGAGGACAATGCAAATATTTTTCAACAGACAGGGACAACCTAGGTGAAAACTGAAAAGGATTTCATTTGCAGTGAAAGACATGAGCACTTATTCATCATGTGTGTGGTGTGTGTCTGTGCATGAGAGAGAGAGTAAAGATGACCGCTGTATGTCAAGAAGCGTGCTCCTTTGCATGGTGATGATAAAAGAAGTGATGGCATGAGGGAAGCCCATAGCCATGGCAGTGCCTAGTTTCAAGGTGGGGAGGCCCACAGTTAAGGGTCACTGGATAGAGGAGGAGTCCAACACAAACCAAACTGTCTTACAAGAAAAAGCTTTTGCCAACGGACTCGTTCAAGAAGAGGCCATCACAAAAGCTGAAGATGACCACGGACCAAACTACTCTTCTTCTCTGTGGCAGGTTTCAGGATCAAAAATGACCTGTTTGACCATTTTACCAACCTTGGGCATTACAGGGTGAGAGTAGGAAGTTCTTGTCTGTACGATGACAGTGCAATAAAAACTGGCATTTCATAGAGAACTTTGGTTTGTATTAATCTAACAAATGTTTTATGGCTTTAACCTTCCATTTATAATCACTAAAGGTCAGAAGTGGTCTCTTAGGCTTTTCAGTTATACTTTATCTAATAATATAGTTGTATGCTTTGAACTGTGGTGTTGGAGAAGACTCTTGAGAGTTCCTTGGACTGCAAGGAGATCCAACCAGTCCATCCTAAAGGAGATCAGTCCTGGGTGTTCACTGGAAGGACTGATGTTGAAGCTGAAACTCCAATACTTTGGCCACCTGATGAGAAGAGCTGACTCATTGGAAAACATCCTGATGCTGGGAAAGATTGAGGGCAGGAGGAGAAGGGGAAGACAGAGGATGAGATGGCTAGATGGCATCACCGACTCAATGGAAATGGGTTTGGGTGGACTCTGGGAGTTGGTGATGGACAGGGAGGCCTGGCGTGCTACAGTTCATGAGGTCGCAAAGAGTTGGACACGACTGAGTGACTGAACTGAAAACTTTTGAATTTGAGCATGTATCAAAGTCAAGGGCTAGCCAAATATACAAAAATGAGAGGAATGCAAGTAAGGCAGAAAATGAAAAGTGTTAAATGAATACCAAGGAAACGACGGCTCATTCCAGTTGGAGGACAGGTGACAAAGGAACCCTCAATATGTTAAGATGACAGACGACCAATGGAAAGGAGAGGTCACCCTTCCCCATTACCTGGTCCCCTGAATTAATGACCCTGGCAGTCTGTATGGTACTCAATGATCTAAAAGCGGCATCCCTTGATTTCTAAAGAGTGAATTCAAAAAGGAAGAAAATACTACGAACGTGGTAAACTTTTCTTCACTGGGCTCCAAATATCCAAGATGAATTAAGCCTTATTTATAGTCCTTTACACAATGCTAACAGAAACAAGCTCAGATTCTCACTTCGTTTTTCTAAAAACTGACATACAGTTGGTTTACAACGTTATGCGGCTTCAGAGTCTCACTTCACCTTTAATTAGCAGTGCCACACCAGTGTTCTGAGGTCAACACTGAGTCACCCACTGCGAAAAATCCACACACTTAAACCCGACGACCAGCATGTTGCCCTTCACTTACAAAGCCAGACTAGCCATGATCCCATGCACCCTACCTCTCTCCAAAGACTTACGCTGGTTAAGAATTTGTTTTGATCTGAAAAAAGTGCTCAGTGTGGGTGGAGCTCAAGTGCTCATGCAGCCGCTTCTTTTAGGAGAGATAGCAAGGCTATCAGGGTTAACTCCACACTGACGGAAACTACACATCCAGCTTCATTCACAACCAAAGTTCCAAGAATCTCACCAAGACGACATGTGGCCCGTTTAAAGCCGCGGAACTCCGTGGCTTATCCTGAGTGTGTGATGAGTCGCGTGTGCTTTGCCCACAGGCTGTAGCCCATCAGGCTCCTCTGTCCATGGGATTTCAAAGGCAAGAATACTGGAGTGGGTAACCATTTCTTTCCTTCCTTACCCAGGCATCAAACCCACATCTCCTGTGTTGCCTGCATTGGCAAGTGGGTTCTTTACCCACTGAGCCATCAGGGAACCCACCTTCCTCGGCCTCACCAACTAAGGAAGACTACAATGACAGACCTGCTGCTTTCTCAGAGCTCGTCTGGCTGTGAGGTTTTCCCAGTAAAAAAACCCCAGGGTATGTAGACTCACACTGCAGTACACGTGAGGTCAAAGTCATTCCCTTTGAGGACTTGCTTAACTGAGTTCAAACAAACGTAACAACAGCAAAACCCATTCCATGTCAATGTAATGTTATATGGATCCAAAGTCCACAGTTTTGGAGTTTTAAACAGGACCTTTCAATCCAAATACTTAACACTTCCAGGAAAGGTGGCACAAACAGACCGTCTATAAACAATGACTAGGCAAAAAAAAAAAAAAATTTAAAGAGATTATCTTCAATAGTTAAGCCAAAATGAAAACAATCATTTGGAGTGCCCAATTTATATAAGATTTAGAAAAAAAATAACAAGATAGCTGAATGTTCCTTATCATTTCTAGACATTGTTTTTCTCAGAAGGCAGAGGGTGATGGCCTTGAAGCTGGTGGGACCCTTAGACTTCAGTGTGGCTCTGCTCCCTGGGGACTGAGGAGGGAGCCGGCCTTCCGGCCCACACTGTCCTGGGCCCTCTGTGCACCTTCTAACTGGGCCCTCAAAGCCCAGGGCCAGGGGCTCACAGGCACCATTTGAATTCAGTTCAGGCAGTTCAGTCGCTCAGTCATGTCCAACTCTTTGCAACCCCATGGACTGCAGCATGCCAGGCCTCCCTGTCCATCATCAACTCCCGGAGCTTGCTCAAACTCATGTCCATTGAGTCGGTGATGCCATCCAACCAGCTCATCCTCTGTTGTCCCCTCTCCTCCCACCTTCAATCTCTCCCAGCACCAGAAGCTTTTCAAATGAGTTGGTTCTTTGCAGCAGGTGGCCAAAGGATTGGAGTTTCAGCTTCAACATCAGTCTTTCCAATGAATATTCAGGACTGATTTCCTTTAGGATGGACTGGTTGGATCTCCTTGCAGTCCAAGGGACTCTCAAGAGTCTTCTCCAACACCACAATTCAAAATCATCAATTCTTCAGTGCTCAGCTTTCTTTATAGTCCAACTCTCACATCCATACGTGACCACTGGAAAAACCATAGCTTTGACTAGGCAGACCTTTGTTAGCAAAGTAATGCCTCTGCTTTTTAATATGCTTTCTAGGTTGGTCATAGCTTTTCTTCCAAGGAGTAATTTTCCTCATTTTACTCTGAAGATGGAAGATGAAGTGTAATACAAACCTATCTTTGCATTCAACTGGCTGGCTTATGAGACATGCCTGCTCACTCAAACACCTGCCAAGTGCCATGCCAGGCTCCATCGTTTCCATGGTGGGTAAGTCACGGCCCCTGCCCTCAGGGAGTCACACCACAGTGATGTGCAGACAAGGGAGAGCTAAACACTGCAAGCACCAGGGGCCGGGCCAGGACTCGGAGGGAGGGCTGCCCAGCCCTCCTGGAGCTAAGGCGAGGAGCACGCCCCTGGGGGCCGCCCGGGCTCTGGAGTGGAAGCTTCTCTGGTGGTTCACGATGGGAAACAGGTCAGGGATGGTCCATGCAAAGAAAATGGAGAACACAAAGGCCCAGGGAGAGACACAACGGTGCTTGGAGGAACTGCAGGTACTGTAAATAACTGGATCCTGTGTGAATAAAGCTGCCCTGTGTGACCATCTTCTCATTTGTTTTTATTATTGGATGGTGGTGGGGGGTGGTGGTGTGGGCAATTAGAATGGAACTCAGGCACATCACCTCCCAACCACTTCCTAAGTAACACTTTCCCAAGTCCCTCGTCAAAACGTTAAGCCAGACCCCACCACGGTCCCACTGGTCCACAAGCCCCGGCACTGTGGCTGTGGTGTGGTCTTCAGCTGTCTCGGCCCCTAAGCCCACAGGTGGTACATGCTATGGAAAGACGCCCGGGCTGGAAGCAGAGGAAGCCGGATTCAGGGTCTAGCCCTGCCACGTCTCCGACCCAGGAAAGTACCAGCTCTTCCTGAGCTGCCTTTTCTCCATTATGAAATACCTCTCCCATTTAAACTTCAGAGATTAAATGACATAACTAGCAGAATGCCTGGTGTGTAACAGGTGTTCCAGTAATATCAGCTTAGTTCCCTTTCTTCACCACACCATTCAATATTGCCAGAAAGAGCCTTGCACAGACCTCACACAGCACCTGGACCCTGCAAACTCAAGTCCGGCAACAAACCCCAAACCCCAAAAGACCCCTTCTTTCCGTCCTGCCCTTCATCTTCAAGAGATTACCGCGGAGTAATTAACTGACTTGATCCTACTGAGCCACAGAACCAATGACAGGAGCTCACAGAGACAACACAGCATGAGCACAAAGAACGCTTTCTGCGCAAAATAATTCTTAAAGGTCAGCAGGACGAGAAGAGATAAGCAATGCAGCTGCAAGCTGCTAATATAATGCTATTAGTTTCTCTCCTTGAAAACACGAAAAGAAAGAGAAATCATTCATGCTTACTTTTAGCGTTGAGACAGTAAATGTGTGGCTCCAAATTTACCATGAAACAGAGGCAACCTGGCATTTAGTCAGTGTAGCTGGACCGATATTTTTAATTCTACCATCACTAAACATGTCTCAGTAGGTAAAATAAGCGAGTTCACTGGAGACATAGCAACTCCTTTGGCCCCTGAAGGGAACGTTAAGTCCCTGGTGGAGAGGTCATGATCTTGGAGTACAGGACGGGGCAGGGGCACGTCTGCCTCTGAGGGACAAGAGCAGGGGACACCGAGACCTGGAGGGGAGCTGGAACACACACCACACATGAGCTGAGTGAACCCAGCGTTCCTTGTGAGAAAAAGCAAAGCCACCGAGGCAGAGAGCCCAGCGGTGGATGGGTCATGCTCTAGAAGGGGCTGGTCCTCTGTCTCCTCTGCGATCCACCTGGACTTGGAACGGCCAAAAGACGTGAGGACGGGACACAACAGCTGAGACCCAAGGTGAACAGAAAAGGGGCCTGAGGGCGGAACCAGTCCTCCTCAATACCTACCTAATCATTGGGCCTGTCTCTCCTTTTACAGCTAGTGTTAAAAAACAAAGAAAAAAATGGCTACAACAGGCAACTAGAGGTAAGAGAGAAATAAAACACACTGTCAGGAAATTATTCAAGCTAGAACAACAGCCAATCTGCATTGATTTTCTAATATTTTGCACTTATAAACTTGTACTTATTCATTCAATAAATATTTATTGAGCCTTCTTTATGTGCCAGCATTGTTCCAGTTGCTGGGATATAACCAGGGAACACAGCAGAAAGAAACTCCTGCCACTCACGGAGTAGACATTCCAGTGGAGGGAGACAGATAAGCCACAAACATGATAGGTAAATTATACAACATGTTAGAAGGTGATAGGGAAAAAGAGAAATCAGAGCAGGGTGGTGGGGTCAAGAACGCAGGGGGCTGGGGAGATGTCCGGTGGGAAAAAGGAAAAGGAGAGGCCTCGTGGAGCAGGTGAAGGAGGGAGCCTGCTGGGATCTGGGGGATAACCTTCCATACGGGGGGAGGGGTCCTGACAAGTTCGAAGAAGAGCAAGGGCATCAGCGTGTGTGACGCAGGATGCGCCAGCAGCCAGAGAGGATGAGATACCAGACACAGAACCAGGTGCAACTGGGTGCCAAGTGACGCAGGGCCTTGCAGATGCCTTGGTGGTGGTGGTTTATCCACTCAGTCATTTCTGACTCTTAATGACTCCATGGACTATAGCCCGCCAGGCTCCTCTGCGCGTGGGATTTCTCAGGCAAGAATACTGGAGTGGGTTGCCATTTCCTTCTCCAGGGAACCATCTCAACCCAGGGATTGATCCCGCATCTCTTGTGTCTCCTGCAACAGCAGGGTGGATTCTATAGCACTGAGCCACTGGCTGCTTTGTTCCCTTTTTATTGCTGAGTGGTATTCCCTCCACGCATCAACCAGTCAAACCAGGAACCCACAGAGGAACATGTGAGCTGTTTCCAGTTTGGGGTATTCTCTCCACAATCTACCAGTCTAATCAGGAACCGTGAGGAACACGTGAGCTGTTTCCAGTTTGGGGCTTTACAAGTAAAGCTGCCAGCCCAACAGCCATTCTGTATCTACTGTCTGACATTGTTTATACTTATCGACTTTTAATTATTTGTTCAATTAATCAGTGTCAAGTCCTGTTTCTGTGCCAGCATTGTTCTAGTTGCTGGGATCTGCATATAGGCTTTTATGTGGACATACGTTTTCCTTTCTCTAGGACTAATGTTAAGGAGGCTACTGCTGGGTCACAGAGTAAGTCTATGTTTAGCACAGATTTTAAAATGTGTACACAGATTTCAATGTGCCTGTACCGCTCTGTATTCTCACCAGCAATGCACAACCAGTTCAGGATTTCCACACCCTCACCAGCATCTGGGATACCTGGAGTCTGTTTGTTTGTTTTTAACTGTAGCCAACCTACCAGGTATGTTGCAGTAGCTGTGGTTTTAATTTGCATTTCCCTAACAGCCAGTGAGGGTGGACATCTTTTCACATTCACATTTGCCATTCATATATCTTCTTGGAGGAAAAGCCCGTTCAAGTCTTTTTCCCTATTCTTCTATTTGCATTATTTGTTTCCTTATTGTTGAGGTTAGAAAATTCTTTATATATTCTGAATATGTCTTCTGTCAGATATGAGATTAGAAAAAGATTTCTCCTGATCAATGGCTCTGTCATTTCATTCTCTTAACAGCGTCTTTTAAAGAACAGAAGTTTTTTTCATTTTTATGAAGTCGAATTTATCCACTTTTTCTTTTATAGATCATGCTTTCCCTGTTATGTCTAAGAACTCTTTGCATAATCTCAAGTCTCTAGAAAGTTTTAAAAACTTTATATTCAGATCTATGATCTACCTGGTGTTAATTTTTGTACAAAGTATGATGTTTGGGTCACGATTTATATTCTTGACTACTGATGTTCAATTGTTCCAGCACCATTTGTTAAAAAGGCTGTCCTTCCTGCATCGGACTGCTTTTGCATTTCTGTCAAAAGTCAGAAACATTTGTGTGCATCTACTTCTGGTTTCTCCACTAATCTATGTACATGTCTCTCTGGCCAGCACCACACTTTCTTGATTATTGCAGCTATATCAAAAGTCTTAAACTGAGAGGTGTAATTAGCCCCTGAAGATGTTTAAACAGGAAAGTGACATGATTTGGCCTCTAAATAGCACTCGACTATAAGACAGTAAAAGTCAGGGGCGAAGGCCACCAAGCAGGAGGTGATGGTGCTCAGGCAGGGGGACAGCACAGAGGAGAAGAAAGACCAGTCAGATTCTGACCTCATTATCAAAGTTGAGCCCACAGAATGTTCTGGGGGATACAGTGTGGGTGTGAGAGAGGGAGAAGGATCAGAAAGGATGCGAGGGTTTCTGACCTGAGCAAACAGATGGACCTGTCATCACTGAGACGGGGAAGGTGGCAGCGGAGCACACCGTGAGAGGGAAGGTCAGCTCAGTCTTTAAACGCTGGGTCTGAGAAGCGTGTCAGAGATCTGAGTGGGGACATGAAGTGGGTTTTGGATGCAAGAATCCAGACTGTAGGAGGGAGGGAAGTCTCTGTGAGCCAGAGGGAGAAATCCAGGAGCTGTCAGCACAGCTAAAGTCGTGATCCTGGCTGAGTCAGCTGAGGGAGAGTGGAAAACACAGAGCCCAGGACTCTCTGACACTGCAGGATGAGGCAGGAAATCCCCCTGCTGGGAAAAGACACTGGGCGGCGAACTGAAGTGCGTGATGAAAGAAGGGCACACCAGGCAGAGGGAAGCCACGCTTGTTAGGGACACAGAAAGGCATGGAGGGCGAGGTAGTGGTAACGTAACAGCTGAGGTTCCTGCACCAGGAGCAGGGCAGCACTTTATTCTACATGCACTGGGAAGAGAAATGACAATCTCGTTTCCAGAAAATGAAGCTCTTTATGTCCTTCCAGAAATGACATCCTTTCATACAATAACAACCTAATAATTACCTGAACTGAAAACTCACAAAGCAACAACCAGTGTGATGAAAGCGAAAGTGTGAAAGTGTTAGTCACTCAGTCGTGTCTGACTCTGCGGCCGTTTGGACTGTAGCTGGCTAGGCTCCACTGTCCATGGAATTCTGCAGGCAAGAAATAATGGAGTGGGTGGCCATTCCCATCTCCAGGGGATCTTCCTGACCGGGGATTGAACCCAGGTCTCCTGCACTGCAGGCAGATTCTTTACCGTCTGAGCCACCAGGGTTGCAGGACGTGTGCTATGAAGGGGAAGACAGTCTAACAACTAGAGTCACAAGAAAGGAGAATGAAGGAAGGAGGGAGAGGCCTGCCCGAGGCCCCCAGGAGCCACCTGTGAGTTGGGGGTGGTGGGGAACAATGACGGTCAAGGAAACACGGCGCCACCCACAGCACAGAGGACAGGACCGAAATCAGCAACGGGGTGGGAGGGGCGGGCAGGGCGTCCACTGAACCTACAGAAGGGCTTTATCAGAGCAGAAGCCACATCCGATTTCCATGCAGGATGAGCCCTTCCAGGCCAGTTATTTAAGAGGGCCTCTAGAGAACAACAATAAGCCTCTGCACACGTGCCCAGCAATCTCCTTCCTGACTGAAATAATAATACGGATTCTTAAGATCATCCTGAAGTCATCTGTGTTAGGAACAAATCCTAACACAAGAAGTCATCCTTGAAGACTCCCCCAGAATCTACTCAAAAACTCCCAAGGAAACCTGGAATAGCTGGTTTTACCACCTTCTAGAAGGTGACACAGTAAAATGACAGCAGGGGTGGAGAGAAAAGCACATTTTTGCCTTTTGACTTACAAAGGTTTTATTTTTATTTTTTCACAACTTTCCTTTGCTTTCCCCCTGGTTCCTACTGGGAACCCCAGAACTGCGGTTGCTGGGGAGGAAATCTCAAAGCAAATAACAGCGACTGTGTACCAACTGGATGGCTGTTTTCTTTTAAAGCTGTACTAGTTGCCTTAGTTCTCACACCTTCATCACAGAATTAGCAAAATCACTGGAGTTTGAGTCCCAGTCCCAGATTTAAACCCTGGCTTGATCGTCACTGGTGGAATGTCTTGAGCAGGTTACTGAACGTTCCAAGCCACCTTTTTCTATCCTTTAAAATGGTGAATACCCGACCACGGCCACCAGCAACCTGCTTTAAGAAGGTGAAGACCCCGACCACGGCCACCAGCAACCTGCTTTAAGAAGGTGAAGACCCCGACCACGGCCACCAGCAACCCGAAAGGATGGTTCCGAGGATAGAAGGATCTGTGTGAAGGAGGGCTGTACACACAGAGAGCATCTAGAGCTCTATCAGGCACACACAGAGGCTCAGCCAACATTCGGGGAGTGTCCACCCTGTCACTGTCAGCCCACTGAGGACTCCCACCAGGGGAGGGCATGTGCCCAGCATGACCTAACCCTTTCTTAAAGCAGGCTGGATCTGTTCAGTGTCCTGGCCAGTTTTTGACAGAGTTGCATGAAGCTCAGTGAACAGCCTGCCCATGGTTAGCAAGAGCAGACCCTCAAAGAAGCAGATAGAACGCTGACAGGCCCTTCACCACAGAAGGGCCCCCAGCTGCTGCCCTGCACACCGGGCACAGGGTCACCTGACACCTCAGGCGGTTATGGCCACCCACCGAACCACGCGGCTCCCTGGTCCTCCCTGCGCCAGCGCAGGCCACGTGCTCCCTGTCCAGTGCAAACGGAGCCCCACCTCTCCGCCTTACCCCTCCTGGTCCCCGTTCACAACTCAGTGCAAGACACAAGCAGCCTGTGAACAAACACAGGGAAGCAAATGTTCCCAAGAAAGCCAACTTCAAAACTGTGGCTTTGAGCCGCTACTTCTTAAATTCTGAGCTAGTTTGCTGTTACCTCAAGCCAATACTTTGTTCCAATCCTTTGGCCACTTGATATGAAGAGTGGACTCATTGGAGAAGACCCTGATGCTAAGAAAGACTGAAGGCAGGAGGAGAAGGGGGTGACAGAGGATGAGATGGTTGGATGGCATCACCGACTCGATGGACATGAGTCTGAGCAAACTCTGGGACACGGTGAATAACAGGGAAGGCTGGTGTGCTGCGGTCCACGGCGTCCCTAAGTGTTGGACACGACTGAGTGAATGAACAAGATACTTATAGTGAATATTTGTATTTTGAACCATTTCTATTTACTGGCTAACACTGCAATTTCTGTGTATGCGCTGCTGAAGTGAGCACATCATTGTAAATTCTGAGATGTGTTCCTACTAAGTAAATATTGGTCCTACCACAGAACAAAAAGTAATTATGACACTTATTTCATAAGAAAACTTTAAGTGACATATTAACATACTTTTCCAAGTGTTTCACATACATTCTTCTTCAAGTGTTCACAAATCTGAAGTACAGGCAGGTGCAGGATATTCCCCACAGAGGAATGAAGAAAATGATTTAAAGTATTTACCTGCCTTGTCTGAGGTCACCTCAAAAATAATCCTAGGACTAGATCTGGTTTTCCTCACCCGCAACCCCTGGCAATACCCTCCTATGAATGTCTAATGAGACAGGGGCTGTTCTGACTCCACGTGTTAACTGGTATTTACTAGCTGTCTTCTGTGGCTTTGGAGGACTTTTTAATATACCTCTGCACTCAGTAGAAGTGAGCATTATTCTTTGACTTATCTAAACTGGCTGGCATAATCTGTTTTCCCTTAGTCAGAACTTCTATCCACCTTAAAGATAAACGAAGACCAGAAGTCAACAATGTCAAGTGTTTTATTTATTTATTTTTTTTACTATTTCAAAACAAAGTAGCCTCACAAGCACTCTTGGGCCCTCTTCTCAAAAGTAAAGAAAATTTCACAGACATAAGCAGAAACTATACAGGGGGCCCTGCTCTCAGGCTCACAACACCATGTGAGCTGAGGCTCTGATGCTCGTGTACCAAGAAGCCTACACTACCTTTATCAGCAGGGCTCCCTTTATAGTTTCCTCCAGATTTCACATTTTCTAAGTTCTATTTACTAAACTACATATGTTGAATAATAATAACCTTTCTGTTTCATACTCAAAGACATATTTGCAACTGTAGCTTTTTAATAGTATAAGATGCAGAGTATTATCAAACTTCCTTGAAAAAAGGCAAAGGCATTTCAGTTTTTAGTACCAAATATGACAGTCCTACCAAGGCTAAAGATATAGTGTCTTTTGTGTTTTTCAAAATTAAAGACACTGAGTTGTAAGCACCCACACCCACACTCTCTTCCTGGACCCCCTCAGGCTTGGAACCATTTGTCTCTGCAAAGTGTGTAGCCGTATTTAAGGAAAACGACAGAAAGTAAGTCCCTAAAACAAAACCTGCCATAAAGAGCACTGCCTAAGACTCCAAAAGCAGATGTGAGTCAGGGGCCACAGCTCCATGAGGCTGAAAGCTGTGAAAGAACGTCTAAGGTGCAGAAACAGAGCATCAGAACCCCAAGCTCACCAGGAAATATTCTGTAGAAATGTTCCATTTTGATCATGTAAAGCGGGGCAACTTGACACTAAGTATTATGCTTCTTAATATTTTTCAAGATGTCTGTTTCACAAATGAAACATGTAATGACTTGAACTGGAAGCAATATTACTGCTATCTATTAAGTCATACTTTTTCTCCTATTCCACAGTACTGGTAAGACCTGGATAAATGCTATAGCCTTAGTTGCAGAAAGGGAAAAGCAAATCATTTTCCTCCCTGGCCCCAAAGTTCTACAATCATTAACCATGCTAACAACACAATCAGAAATGACAAGACTCAACTTCACAAATATGAATTAAAAAACTAGAAATCAGAACTGAAAAAAACACAAACCACCTTTTTCGAAATACATAGGCGGTGAGGCTTATAATGTGGTAGCCAGTGTCAGGTAGTAACTAAACACCTGCTGTCATTCAGATTGCCAGCAAACGCGAACCAGTCTTCCCTCTCAGATGTCTCCTCTTCTCTGGAAAACAAAACAGCTTTACAAGGCTATTATTCTGGGAGATGGAGCTCAACGCACAACTTAGAAGCTTCACTGGTATTCTTGACCAGAGGGTATAATTTTCATGGCCCTCTCTTATTTCAGTTTAACATCACATGCCAAATGAACACCTTCAACTACAATCTCATATTCACAATCTCATACGCTGCTACAGAAGCCATGCCCATCCGTGACTTGTGCGGTATGGGGTCTGCATTTACTGTGCAGACCACACGCTTGCTGTCGTGCTGTTTGTTTAACCAGCATTATTTTAATTCTTGTCTTAACCCTTTGAAGTTGGTACCACTGTCATCCTGCTGCTCTAAATAAGGCACGTGAGGGACAGAGAGCACAGGCACAGACTAGGACTCCCTTCCACGCGTCACAGTACATACTTTCTAGTGGCTAGAACGGGTTGGTGAGCCTCTCTCTTCGCTGTACGCCTTCACCCCTCTGAGAGGTGCCACTGCACAGTCACTGTCCCAGTTCTTACCTTAACCCAGACCAGCTCTGGGAGTCGTCTGTTACCGCTGACATTAGGCCCTACTCACCAAGCCTGACACCTCACACAGCTGCTCTGGGTCCACTCCCCATCACTGAGCTAGTCTCTGGCTGATACAGCACAGCTTTCTGTGCTTAAATCCCTGCCCGTTGCACTGTTTATTGTGTTATTCCTTCTACCTCAAATGGAAGCTTTTGAGAATAGAAATGGTATCTCTTTCCTCTCAAGTGCCACAGTCTCTACAATAAGAACTCACCAGATTCTGGACCACTGATCAAAAGGAACAGTGCCAGTACCAGAGGGTAGTGGTGTTCCAAACCCAAGTCAAGGTAGACTATTTTTCTTTTTAATTGGAGGATAACTGCTTTCTGATGTTGTTGGTCTCTGCCGTACAGTAACCTGAATCAGACACAGGTATACATATGTCCCCTCCCTCTTGAACCTCCCTACCACCTCCCACCTCACCCTCTAGGTTATCACAGAGCACAAGGTTTGAGCTCCCCGTGTCAAAGAGCAAATTCCCATTGGCTATCTATTTTACAAACGGTGATGTGCACGTTTCAAAGCGGATCTCTCAACCTGTCCCACTCTCTCCCATTCCTGAGTGTCCATAAGTCTGTTGTCTGTCTGTGCCCCCATTCCTTCCCTGAAAATAGGTTCATCAATACCATTTTTCAAGATTCCATATATGCATTAATATACAATGTTTGCTTTCCTCTTGCTGACTTACTTTGCTCTGTATAACAGGCTCTAGGTTCATCCACCTCACTAGAACTGACCCAAATGTGTTACAGGTAGTTAATATGCTTTGAAGGAGCACTTCACCAAGTAGCAATTAAGAAAAGTTTGGTATACAGGAACTGCTATAAATTTGTTTTTATTTATCTCACTACAAACAGTAGTTTTGAGTTGCCTAGCTACAAGTATTAGTTATCAAATATTAGTGATAAATGCGATTCATCACATTTTTTCTTGAGAGACATTCTCCCCAAGTTCCTTTTAAAGAGTCTTGAAAACTGAGTAAGAAATAAACAGAATTTGCTGTCAGCTAATTCACCCACTGAACAGCTGGTTTGCATCTCTTCCAGTTTTGTTTAGAAAGTTTGTGCAATTCCTTTTCTGCCTCTTAAGAATGAAATATAAAAGTAAATGGTTTACAGTACAGTTTAATAATTTTTTATCTTCTGAGAAATGTATCCATAAAAAAAGTCATGCAAGATACATCATAGGGCAGTGATTCTCGACTAGGAGTGACTTCGTTATCCCCAAGGGGACATTTGACAAGAATTGGAGACATTTTTGGTTGTCTTGGGGTGGGGGTGAAGGGGTAGGGATGATACTGACGTCTGGTGAGCCAGACAGTAATGAACATGACAGACCCTACAAAAAAGAAAAAATGGCGAATGCTTCATTAAGTAAAATATCCTGGTGGCTTAAACGGTAAAGAGTCTGCCTGCAGTGTGGGAGACCCAGGTTCAATCCCTGTGTCGGGAAGATTCCCTGGAGAAGGAAATGGCAACCCACTCCAGTATTCTTGCCTGGAAAATTCCATAGACGGAGGAGCCTGGAGGGCTACAGGCCATGGGGTTGCAAAGAGTCAGAGACGACTGAGCGACTTCACTTTAACTTTTTCACTTGATAAATACTATTCTTTTTTATAGACACCAATGAAGTATGTACACACTGGATTTTAAAATCCCACAATTATACATACCCTGGGAATGAGGAAGGAACAGTTGTAAGTAGACATCTGGTATCAATTAGGCCTGATGGTATGATGCAAGATTGTTCAAGAAATTCTAAACTGCAAATAAGCTCTGTCGCTCAGCAGAATGGATAGGACAGATCTGACCCTCTGCTATAAACCACTCTTAACCACATCAAGACACTATTTTATCTTCTATCACTTGGTGACAATTTAACAGTAAAATATGTTACTAATAAACAACTTCAAACTTTAAAAAAATTAAACATTCTCTGCAAAACAAATGTCTTTTGATACAAATTGTGATACAGTTCAAACCAGGCCTCTCATTTTTCTCACAAACTATGTAAAGAATTCCCATCACTAAACATTCTCATTTATTGTCTGGGGGAATGAAGGAGAGTGTTACATTTGACAGAAAACAACAAAATTCTGTAAAGCAATTACCCCTCAATTAAAAAATAAATTTAAAAAAAAGAGGGAGGGGATGTATGTATACATATAGCTGATTCACTTGGTTGTAGAGCAAAGACTAACACAACATTGTAAAGCAATTATACTCCAACAAAAAACTGTTTTAAAAAAAAATTTGACTGAACCCCACCCCCGACACACACAGTGACAAAACAGACACAGGTAGCAAACAAAAACCCCTTAGAATTTATTGCAAAAAACTATAATCAATGCAAAGAATCAGGGCAAAGGACTGCTTCCTTCTAAGTTACCCAGCTATTTTACAATTCCCAAAGCTGCCTAAGGGTGAAGTAGCACTGGCTCTTTTCACTTGTCTGTCCCCGCCTCCTTCCTCACTGCCACTCGACCCCCACCCCCGACCCCCACCCCAGCCGCTCGCAGGAGTCCAGTACTGCGCCTCACTGAAGTCAGCACGGATACCTTAAGTATCACTGGGCGCCTTCTGGGTGAACAGCGGGTGACTGGGCGTGGATGGTGGAGTGGCACCGGCTCCCATTAGGAACCCACTCCAGGAATAATAAGTGGCACCACCCTGGTCCTAGATGAAGACCTGGCCTGTGCAAACTCAAGATAAAAAGGACCTTCAAAAATCCTCCCGTGGTTGTGCCCTCAACTCCACGTGCGACTCTGCTCCCCACTAAAAGCGAAGCGGGGCTCTCCCACCTGCCAGCGCAGGGTCCCGGGGGGAGGCTCCCGCCCACGAGGGCGCGCCTCGGGCTGAGAAACTGGCTCACCTGGCCGCGGCACCTATGCACCTCCGGTCGCCCCCAGCTGTTCACACACGGAGGTGCAGCCTTCGGGGACAAACATGAGGGCGCGCAGACTCGGGGGTACAAACTCGGGGTCCGCTCCCGGGTGTGCACTCAGGAAGCGCGCACACAGAGGAAGGCAGGGACACAGGAGTATGGATGGGGGGAGTGCTCCCGGGTGTGCAGAGCCCGGTGCTCCCCGCGCGGTGACCACACTCAGGTGTGCACGCGGAGTCCTGCGCAGATCAATCCCGGCCCCCCAGGCAAGTCAAGGCAGGGAGCCCAAGCCCCGGTCGGCATCCTGCCTCCATCAACTCACCTCCTCCAAAAATTTGGTCAAATCGTACACTTTGTAGTGCAGGATCAGCCAGGTGCTCTTGCTGTGGTTGTGCTTCTGGATTTCTTCCAGGGTGTAGTACTTGACGGCTTTGCTGGACTCCTCGGCCATTTCTTAACGGCAGCGAGCCTAAGGACCCAAAGGCAGCAGGAGAGCGGGACGGAGAACTGCGGGCGTCTCAGCGAACTCACCCTGGGACATTCCCGGCTGCCGGCTCGGCTCCTGGGCGGGGCTGCCCGCACGGAGGAGGGGAGTGGCCGAACGCCTCCGACGATTGGCCAGAATTCCTGCCGCTCAAGGGCCCCGCCCCCAGCCGACGCTCTCCACCAACCCGGCGGGCCCCGCCCAGTGAGCAGCTGTTGATTGGCTACAGAAGGTGCCCTTCACAATCACTGCCTCGGAGAGCGCGGGGGGCCGGGCTTCCTCGCGACTGCGCCGAAGGCGGTGGCGCTGGGGTCGGAGCGTCCGGGGTCGCGTTGACCCGGCGGAGTGGCAGGCGCAGAGTCCACCTTGCTCAGGGTAGCGACGCCAGATCAAAGTCGCCGCGGTTTCCCAATCCGGTCAGACCTGGGCGTTCGTTAATTTGTAACGGAGTCCTTCCGCAGCGAGTGTAGGGGTGGACTGCGAGAGATGGACACACGCAATTCCCCGCTTCGCCTCGCCGGACGAGTGTGCTGCCCGGAGCAGGGCGCCGCGACTGCTTGACCCATCCCCTCCCGCCCCAGAACTGCCCCATTCTCTCAGGGGGAAAACAACAACCCGGGAACTGTTCCATAAAAGCAAGAGCGGCCTCAAGCGTTGGTTCCGAGGGCGTCGGTCGCTCTGAAGCTGTTCTCTATTGACCCCTGACTAGGAGAGAACTTGTATTAATGTCTCTTGTCTTTTCAAACCAGTATATTGTTTAAGGTAAATTCTAAATGATTGATAGCTCTTGGAACAGAGTCTGGAGCAGTACCTCCCCAGCTGAGCATCCATTGGAAGATTTACAAATGTTCCATTTTTAAAAGGCGGGGAAGAAAATTCCAGCACCTTAAAAAAAATAAAGTAGTCTGATTTTTGTTAAGGCCTTTTTCAGCAACGGTATTTCCAAAAAGAAAGACACAATGGATTACACATGTAGGTCGTCCTCCGGGAAACAGCGCAGTTCTTTCCACTAGCTGCTGCTAGTGTTGACTTCCTATGCCCTTGCTTACCTCCTCCATAGGAATGCAAGGCCAAGGAGACAAGTTCCCAAACATTCCAAATACTCTTTATCCATTTCACATGATGGAATGCATTGGTTTTCAAATACTGCACCGGACTTGCATCTCTGGAATAAGCCCTACTTGCTTATGCTATGTAATCCTTATTTTTTTAATGTGCTTTTTAAAAAAATTACAAAGGAGGCAGAAATATACTATGGAGAAAAGACAATCTGTTTATAACAAGTGGCGCTGGGAAAACTGGTCAACCACCTGTAAAAGAATGAAACTAGAACACTTCCTAACACCATACACAAAAATAAACTCAAAATGGATTAAAGATTTAAATGTAAGACCAGAAACTGTAAAACTCTTAGAGGAAAACATAGGCAGAACACTCTCTGACATAAATCACAGCAAGATCCTCTATGATCCACCTCCCAGAATAATGGAAATAAAAACAAAAATAAATAAATGGGACCTAATTAAACTTAAAAGCTTTTGCACAACAAAGGAAACTACAAGCAAGGTGAAAAGGCAGCCTTCAGAATGGGAGAAAATAATAGCAAACAAAGCAACTGACAAAGAATCTCAAAAATACACAGGAACTCATGCAGCTCAATACTGGAAAAATAAATGACCCAATCAAAAAAAGGGCCAAAGAACTAAACAGACATTTCTCCAAAGAAGACATACAGATGGCTAACAAACACATAAAAAGATGCTAACATCACTCATTATCAGAGTAATGCAAATCAAAACTACAATGAGGTACCATCTCATGCTGGTCAGAATGACTGCCATCAAAGAGTCTACAAACAGTAAATGCTGGAGACGGTGTGGAGAAAAGGGAACACTCTGACACTGTTGGTGGGAATGCAAACTAGTACAGACACTATGGAGAATAGTGTGGAGATTCCTTAAAAAAAAATTGGAAATAGAACTGCTATATGACCCAGCAACCCCACTGCTGGGAAACCAGAATGGAAAGAGACGTATGTACCCCAATGTTCACTGCAGCACTTTACAATAGCTAGGACACAGAAGCAACGTAGATGTCCATTGGCAGACAAATGGATAAGGAAGTTGTAGTACATATACACAATGGAATATTACTCATCTATAAAAAAGAATGTATTTGAGTCAGTTCTAATGAGGTGGATGAAACTGGAGCCTTATACAGAGTGAAGTAAGTCAGAAACAAAAACAGCAATACAGTATATTAATGCATATATATGGAATTTAGAAAGACAGTGATGATGACCTTATATGCAAGATAGCAAGAGGGACACAGATGTAAAGAACAGACTTTTGGACTATGTGGGAGAAGACAAAGGTGGGACAATAAGAGAGAATAGTATTGAAACATGGATATTAGCATATGTAAAATAGATGACCAGTACAAATTCGATGCCTGGTGTAGGGCACCCAAATCCAGTGCTCTGGGACAACCCAGACAGATGGAGTGGGGAGGGAGGTAGGAAGGGGGTTCAGGACGGTGACACATGTACACCCATGGTTGATTCATGTCAATGTATGGCAAAAACCACCATATATTGTAAAGTAGTCTCCAATTAAAATAAATAACTAAAAAATTATAGTTAATTTACAATGTTGTTGGTTTACTGATTTGTTTCAAAGAGCTCGCTTCTGGCCTCTGATTTTCTCCACTGTTTATCTTTTTTTCTTTTTTTGGTCACTGATTTCTGCTCTGTATTGAGTTGTTCCTTCTGCTTGCTTTGGGTTTCTTTTTTTCCCTAGTTTCTTGAGGTGAGAGTTTAGATTATTGAAGGGATTTTTCCTCTTTTCAAATACATGTATTTCGTGTTATAACTTTCCTAAATGCTTTAAAAAGGTAAATCAGGTTATGTATTCCATTTCCCTAACAGTCCCCAGGTCTGCTGAATCTCCCCATGACTCTGGCAGAGCAGTGTGTCAGTGACGACCGCCTCTATAATCCAATGTCAAGACTGTTTCAGATTTCAGTGCCCGTTCTGAGTAACTCCAGAAGTAGATAAAACAAAACTTTGGTGCCAGTGACCTGGATCCTATTCCTGGTTTAGTAACTTATCAGATGCATGGCTATGACCTAATCAGTTAACTCTCTAAGCCATTGCTTATAAAACGTTGAGCCAGGGTCTGGCACAAAGAAAGCAATCAACAGATTTTAGTAAATGCTATTGTCAAACAAGACTTCCTTACTTTAAAACACAGGTATAAGGAAACATCCTACATGGCAAGTGCTCCAAGGTGAAGTGTCTGCTAAGTCACTTCAGTCATGTCCAACTCTGTGGGACCCCATGGACTGCAACCCCCCAGGCTTCTCTGTTTATGGCATTCTCCAGGCAAGTATATTGGAGTGGGATGCCATTTCCATCTCCACCAAGGTGAAGTAAATTTAGGCAAACTTAGAAACAAATCTAAGAAATTAAAAGGAATACAGATATTTACAAACTTCCTGATGTTCCCTCCAGCAAAGAAACTTTAATAAACATTTAGAAAACCAACTCTACTCCTGAAGTTATTCGGTCAAATATACTATAGAAAGCACTCACTCTTTTACTAAAAAACAAAAATAAGCAAACAGCATTACAGTTTTTATTCCTTTTCTAATTCCTCCTGCCACTCATGCACAAGACACACTTTAGCAGCTCTTTACTTTCCATTGACAAAGCATTATATTTGCTATAACCATAGAAAGCAGGTTCCCTTGACAAATGGGCACTCTACAAAGATGGACTCCAATTCAAATTATCTACATAGATAATTTGCATTAAATCCATGTCTTTTAAATATGTTAGCATAGGTTAATTGTTCCCTTCTAAAAATATCTATTTCTCTAGTATATATACCCAATGTAGTTGATTTCCAAACAATTCCCCATCTATTAGCAATAATTTCCAAAGCTTACTAAATTTTTAAAATTTTCATTCATTTTAAAATGGACTTGAAGTTGTTTTTACCCATGTATCTTTATAACACACCAGATGTCAGCTGATAATCTCTAATCAACTGAATATCAGAGGCAGAAATGAGGAGCAGAGAGCAACACATACCATCTGATCACAAAGAATACAAATGTTGTAAGTTCACTGCTGAGGTAGGGCCACTTTCCTCAGTAATCTCAGACAAGGCAAGCTAATTATTTGTAGGAAATCTTATTGTAAATACATTCTTAGGCATATTTCCTTGTATGTATTCCTACATATTTCCTTGTATTTAATATGTCCATCCTTAAGTAGGAGCAGGTAAATAAAAAGATTAAATGTTTGACTGTACATGATTGTGGTATTAAATTTATTTTTAAAAATTTTTTTGTCTCCAGCACAAGTAAATAGAACAGAGTAAAATGGTATAGATAAGGAAAATTCCAGATATGCTATGTAACTTTGTAGAGTTCAGGGTTCTAGACAGTTCTATGAAATACAGCTGATGGTGTTATCATCACCAGGTCCACCAAGTCAGAAGACTGGGAATCAAACAGGTCAGTCTCCTCTTTATCCCTACTACCACTGCCCCAGACCTGCCTTTCCTGATTAGCTGCCTATCTGTTTACAATAGCTCCCTTACAGGTTCTTCCAGCCTCTAGTCTTGAACGTCTCAGACCCATCTTCCATCAGTAATGAGCCCCGAATTAAAATCTGGTCACATCCCTACTTGTCTGTGTTAGTATCGGCTGCTTGGTTGTTTCTGACTTTTGGCAACCCCAAAGACTGTTGCTTGCCAGGCTTCTCTGCACGTGGGATTTCTCAGGCAAGAATACTGGAGTGGGTTGCCATTCCCATCTCCAGGGGGATCTTTGCAACCTAGGGATAGAACCCGGGTCTCCTGCATTGCAGGCAGATTTTTTATCATCTGAGACTACTTAGCTAATACCTTCCAATGTCTCCCAATAACTAAAGTTCAAATTCCTTACCGAGAATTTCAAGATCACCCAAGATCTTTCAAATCTGCTTCCTCTCTCTAGCTTCATCCTTTTTCATTTCCCCCTCAAGCCTCATAGCCTAGCAACAGCGAGCTATTTTTAGATCTCCCACATGTAGCATTCTTTTCTCACTTTCTCAAGCCCTGTCCTCTGCCCCTTACCATAAGTTTACCTCTTACCCCTTATTCTTCTTACCTCCTTTATCCTGGCCAAAGACTCAGGACCCTTTTTGACTCAGCTTAGGAGGCAATTGTGGTTGAGACATGTGCTGACCACACCCTTCCCCTCCAAGTAATGCTCTCTGCTCCTTTATTCTCCAGTCATGGCTATCACGCACTGGCTACATCACTGATCTATGTGTCTGTCTTTCTCACTGGACCAAAAGTTCCTCAAGGACAGGAATGGTTAGTCACATCTGTATCTTCAGAGTCTAGCACAGTGCCTGGCACTCAGCACAAGCTCAGTAAATGTTTTTGAATGAATAAGGGTATAAAAGTGATACAGAAGAGGGCAAGTACTTATACTTGGAAAAATCATAATTATACAATAATCATACTGAGAAACGTGGATTAATTTATAAGTTACTAGTAAGAACATCAGCCAAGTTTTTAATGTTTTCATGGACATCTGCTGAAACTGGGGGTAATCATCAGTTAGTTCTATTACACCTGTAACCTGCTAATATCAATAACCTGTAACACCTATAACTATCCCAAATGCCTTGCCTTTGGGGAAGCGGATATGAGATTTGTTCTCCCATCTCCTCACTTGGTGGCCTCGAGAATAAACCCTTTATCTGCTAAACCTCATATGGCTTGCTGCAACAAACTTGGTTCGGTAACACTATTAAAAGTAAAACTGTTTTATTTCTTTTTGGGTCTAGGAAATGGGGGGGGGAAGAAGCTAAAAACAAACAGGAGCATGTAAATAATTTAAAATGAATAACTGAATCTAACACCAGTCCAAGGTGCTCAACGCAGCCACCTAAGCATACAAGTAACGTGGATGTTGGAGTTGGGAGCCCTGTGTCAGAAACAAAGCTTCCTACCAGAATAAAAGTACTATCTAGGACCTCTAGGGCTTCCCAGGTGGCGCTAGTGGTGAAGAACCCGCCTGCTAATGCAGGAGACATAATGAGACATGGGTTTGATCCCTGGGTTGGGAAGATCCTCTGGAGGAGGGCATGGCAACTCACATCAGTATTCTTACCTGGAGAATTTCTTGGATAGAGGAGCCTGATGGGCCCAGTTCATAGGGTTGCAAAGAGTCAGAAATGACTGAAGCCATTTGGCACGCATGCACACACAGGAGCTCTAAGGCTGATGCTAGAAGGAAGTAAATATTCGTTAACAGGTACGCAACTGCATCCCTCCATATCCTTCTGACCCTGATTGTCTCTCTGATTACTGATTACCACTCCCCACCACCTACTATGAATACTACATCTCCTTGACTCTCTGGCATCAGTGTGGATAGAACTCTTTCTTTGCTTTTTACAGCAGGCCAGAATATTCAAATGAACTTTACTAAAGGATAGCATAAAAGAATTTTCCACTATGAGAACCTGACATAGTTCATTCACCTTTAATAAACACAGCAGAGATGCCAATTCAAAAAGTCTGTCTGCTTGTCAAACCTCAAGTGATTGTGAGGCGCATACCCAGTGAGGACCCTTTTTAGGGACCCACTCTACTGAGTCCACCTCTCCCTCTGTGTGTTTGAGGGCAGTGGATTATATTCTACCCATAAATACAATCTTAGACATCCAAATTCTTCAAATCCCAGAGAAAGGTACATGCTGAACCCAGCCCTAACACCATCAAGGTTTTGTCATCTTAGTTCCAGTTTCCTGGCTAAACAGCTGACTCTTCCCCAGGTAATTTTTCTAGAAATGACCTTCATCTTCATGTGGTACTTGGCTACTCACAAAATATGGTCTTATCTTTGCATGTCCTGACAATTTAAACATGATATAAACCAATACAACAATCTTAATCTTCATAAAGGAGATACAGACAGTCAAACTATCAGGCAGAATTCTTAGGATTCTTGCCCATCTTGAAGGCCTGTGAGTGAGATAAAGGGAAACTTAAATAACTCATATCTGGAAAACTGACAACAAACTTGTCATCAAAATATATCCTGTGAGGAAAGTTTTTCCCTGAATGAAAATTCTTGCCATGCTAAGTCATTTCAGTTGTGTCTGACTCTTTGCAACCCCATGGACTGTAGCCCACCAGGCTCCTCTGTCCATGGGATTCTCCAGGTAAGAATATTGGAGTGGGTTACCATGCTTTCCTCCAGGGGATATTCCCGACCCAGGGATCAAACCCGTGTCTCCTGTCTCCTGCACTGTCAGGTGATTCTTTACCACTAGTGGCCACCTGGGAGCCCAGGGAGCCCAGGTGGCCACTATTATGTATGAAACATTACATCATTATGTATAAAACATTACTTATGGATGTAAGTGGATGTGTATATGTATTTTGAAGCATATCTTAAAAATGACAGAATGTGTGTGTGTGTGTGTATATATATACACTATATATATATACACACTATATATATATACACACTATATATATATATACACACACTATATATATATATACACACACTATATATATATATATACACACTATATATATATATACATTGAAGCCATCTCAAAAACGACAAAATGACCTCAGTTCATTTCCAAGGCAAACCATTCAATATCACAGAAATCAAAGTCTATGCTCCAACCACTAATGCTGAAGAAGATGAAGTTGAAAGGTTCTGTGAAGACCTACAAGACCTTCTGGAATTAACATCAAAAAAAGATGTCCTTTTCATCATAAGGGGCTGGAATGCAAAAGTAGGAAGTCAAGATATACCTGGAGTAACAGGCAAGTTTAGCCGTGGATTACAAAATGAAGCAGGGCAAGGGCTGACAGAATTCTTCCAAGTAGTATAAATAAATACCAATGAACACTTCACTTGACTTGAGGACTGTGGGTTCTTCCCATATCCCATTCTTCTGCCTCCCCCAAATCATTGTTATCCTGAATTCTGTTCATCATGTCCTTGCTTAGCAAAAAAACAAAAACAAAAACAGTTTTTCACATAATGGATATACCAACAAACAATTTATTCAGCTTTCTTGGAGAATGATTGAGCTTTATAAAAATGGGATTATACTGTATGCAGTCTTCTGGAACTTTCCTCCCCATTCAAAATCATGTTTTTAAAAATTCATCAATATTGAATAGAAGGTGAACAAAACAAGTGAACAAGAATGGTCTTAGCAGCATTCTTCATAATAATTCTAAACTAGAAGCAATCTAATTGTCCTTCAACCTCAGAAAGGATAAATATATACACAAAATGGAATCCCATCCAGCAATGAAAATGAATAAAATACTCAATAATATGGATGAATCTCATGAACATAATATTTACAAAAGAAGCTAAACACAGGAGAATTTGTGTTGTATGATTTCATTAATATAAGGTTTCAAAGCAAGCAAAATAATGTATGGTGTTGGCAGGTGGGACACTAGTTACCTTGAACGAAGTGGGTAAGTGGCTAGGAGAGGGCACCAGGAGCACTTCCTAGTACAGATAATGTTCTACCATTAGATCTGGGTGTTAGGTATATAAGGATGGTCATTTTTTAAAAGCCATCTAAGTATGTACTTATGATATGTTCACATTTTAATTTTGAAAGGTTTACCCATGTTGTTGCACATAACTGTAGTTCATTATTTTTTGTTTGCCATATAATATACAATTATGTAAATATAATTCAGTTTATCTATCAATTCCTTTGTCCCTAAACATTTGGGATTTTGTTTGCTTGTTGTAGCTATTTATTTTATTCAACAAACAGTGCTGCTACAAACATATTTCTTGGTGCACATATGCAAGAATCTCTTTAGGGGAAGTGTATAGAAGAAATTTCTAAGTCTAAGGGTATGTTACAGTATTCAACTTCAGAAGATTACATCACATTATTTTCAAATTTTCATTCCTGCATTCCAACAGTGTATGGGAGATCTAATCCTGCATCCTTACTACATTGTCAATACTATGGTATCTCATTGTGGTCTTATTTAAATTTGATAATTAACGATGTTGAGTATCTTTCCACAGGCTTGTAAGCCATCCTTCTTCTTCTTTCTGCAAAATTCCTGTTCATAACTTTACTGCTTTTTTCTATGACACATTGTCTTACCCTAACTGATCTGTGAGAGTTCTTTAGTCTGGAAACTAGCCACTCACGGATTACTTTTATGAAAATATCTTCTCCCAATTTGTGACCTGTATCTTCAATCTATTTTACTTCTGAAAAACATAATTTTTCAAAGCTTTGTATTATGGACAAGTTCAAACAAACACAACAAAAGAGGGAAGGAGGCGAGACAGCCCGTCTTTTAGTCAGCGCAGGGCTCAGCCACTGGCCCTCCCCAGCGGCCATACCCTGAGGGTGCATCCTACCTCTGTTTGGGAGAGGGCAACGGCCTCGAGCCGGGCCACGCCAACGCCAAAGCCAGCTCTTCTCGCAGAGAACCGTGGGTGCAGGATGAACTGCTTATGCCAGCAAAAGCCGTGGCGGGAAAAAGCTGGGTACACAGAGGCATGCTAGGACCGCTCAGAGCATGCTGGGACCCCACAGGGGATCCTGGGAGCACGCGGAGTATGCTGGGAGCACGCGGAGTATGCTGGGAGCCCTGAGAGAGCTGGGGTCTGCTGGGATAGGTGAGGGTAAGTTGGGGCGCTAGGGCTGGTGAGGGGCGGTCCGGGATGGCCAGGCGTGCTGGACACAGTACCCCTGAGCCACGGGGAGGGCGCTGAGGAGCAAGGACACGCAGGCCAGGCCGGGAGCCCCGGAGGGCTGGGCGTGAGGAGCCCAGAGGGCGAGAGGGAGCGGGGAGGCTGCTCCAGGCCTGCGCCCCGCCGCTGCCTCACCGCGAGGCTCAAGCGTCGCCTCCCAAGCGGTTTTGATGGCCTTCCTCTGATAGGCTGCGCCTGCTGAAGAGATAGGTGTAGCTTTTGAAAGGGAAAGGAACAAAGATTCGTTCTTTCACGAAGGCCCAGGGGTTCCAATATTACGGCATCTAATTTAATCAGTAATTTGTAGAATCGCCTTTTAAATAAGGCGCTTAAGGTAGGTAAAGACCTTGGAGATATTTCCACCAATTCCATGCGGTGTGTAAGAAAATGAGGCCCCAGGGGAGGAAACTTGCCTGTTGACCTTGGAAGCGGTAGGTAGTGCCGGTGGGAATCCGACCCCCAGTCAGGCCTCTTCCCACCAAGGCCCCACAGAGGGAGGACCAGTGAAAATCCGGCGGGGCTGGACCCTGCTTAGGCGGCAGGTCACTGACTTCACAGCCTGGGCGCTCACGATGACCTTGGTTCTCTTGGGGTTTTGAGTCATCAAATGGACAATTTTGTAGGTACCTGTTCCTTACGGTAATACTTATCACCAGGGCAGAAATGTGGTCAAAATTTTATTTTGTAGTCTGCAAGTTTTCCATTAATCAGCTTGGATGTGAAAAGTGCTACTCTCTAAACAATCTGTTAACAGATCATCCGAATATATTATACATATCTGAATTTTGAGCCTTCCAATGAAGTCCTTACACAATCTAGGGCAAGAAATTTGTACGTTTTAATTTGTAAGTCTTACCAGTTATGAATTGAAAAAAAAATTGTTTTCATGTAATGCTAAATAATAAAATTAAATAAATTCCTGCCTATTCCCGAACAGGTCAGAGTTGTTTACACACAGTTTTCTGATCAGCCTTTGAAGTTGACAAGAGAAGGGAAGGACCACTCACAGGAATTTTTTTGGTGAGTTTGCTGTAAGATATTTAAAGGAAAAATGAGGCAGAAAGTAATTTTAGTGGGAAATGTGTTTCAGAAATGAAAGCAACACATCTTTAAATTTCAGCTGTCTAACCTATTTTCACTAATGTGCACTTTTGTACTTCTGGGCCCAAGCCGTAATCAGTTCTTTGTTTTTTATTTTACTACGTTCATTATCGCTGCTCTTTACCTTGGTGAAATAGATTGTGTTGGCTTTGGAACTTTGTACTTCATTTAAAAAATTTTTTTTCCTCAATAGTAAGCATTTAGCATAGAGAGAGAGAGTAGAAAAACAGGGAGAAGGAAGGAATGTTTACTATCAGAAATCATCTTAATTAGGTACACCAAATTAACACGTCATGTGACTTTGTGTTAATCTTTCTAAGAGTACTCAGAGTTGTAAAAGAATTCCATGATCTTTAATGAGGAAAATTTCAAGCACTGTGGTACTTGAGTGAGAAAGACGCGTGGGAGCCAGAAGGGCAATGCCACCATTGGTCAAATGGCACCACAAGGGTATTTGGTTACTGAGATCAGACCTAAGGCTGGTCACACTCCAGATTCCAGGACTGTGTTACTACTTCTCAAAGAGAAAATATGTGGATGCTTAAAAGTTTGAAGTACCAGAATACCAGTTACCTTCTCTGGATGTGTTTGTGTATCCTAGAGAAACTGAGTTTAAATCATTTCACATTGCAGTTTTTTTTTTTCTGTTATATGTAAGATGGACCCCAAAGGTATGCCCTGTGAATTATCAACTGTAAAATGTGTCCCACAGAGAAGTTGGAAAGCCAGAGAATTAGTGGAAAAGGAAACTGGATAACAATTTAGAGATCTCAGTAAACAATTTTCTTTAGTGTAAAATGGTGAAAAGTATATTCTTCGGCTTTGAAATGCTTTATAGAGATAACTTAAAATAGCAGAAGGCTTTGCTATATATTTTGATTTTTTTTAAAGTATTGTTGTAATAGGAAACATTTTGTTTTCCTGAAAACAAAGAGAAACTTAATAGCCAAAAATTTTAGAAAGAATTTTTTAAATAAAAACAATATAGCAGAAATATATCTAGTACCCAAAACAGAGTAGGCATTTAATACACATTGCTGGTGGTTCTTTATAATATTTGTACTCAAATTATTCTATTTGTTGTATAGAAGTGCAGGTTTAAAATTCTAGATTTTATTTTTGGGGTGGCAGAGTGTTCTAAAGTGTATTGCGGTGGTTGCAACTCTGTGAATGTAGTAAAAGCCATTTAATTATATATGTTAAATAGGCAAATTGTATGTGATATGAATTATATCCTAATAAAACTTGTACCCCCAAAATTCTAGATTATCTTTTGAAAACCTCAAAGGTAAAATGTAAGTGGTATTTAACTGCTAATATTTGCTCAGCTTATTTTTACCATCGTATACCAATGCAATATCAAATATTCTGTGATGGATTGAAATGCTTTACCCTATTGGTAAAATAAATAAAAGTTTACTATGTTTTTATTGTTGTTTGTTTTTAAAGGCCTGATTACTGAGGCATTCAGTCAACAGGAAAATATGAATGATTCTAAGCAGCAGTCACTGTTCTTCATCACACTTCCAGATTTACACAAACTCTGTGCTGTCAAGATAATATTGAGTAACGGAGTGGCAGACACTGAAATTAGGAGTAGACAAATGAAGATATGCAGGTAAAAAAACACAGTCTTTTTTTTTTTAATTTTTATTTATTTATTTATTTTAATTGTTTTTGCCATACATTGTCATGATATCACCATGGGTTTACATATGCTTCCCCTCCGGAACCCCCCTCCCTCCTCCCTCCCCCCCGGGAAATCTCACTGCACCAGTCCCGAGCATCAGTCCTGGGCTGGTGATTGATTAGACATATGAAAATTAACATGCTTCAATGCCCTTCTCCCATATCATCCCAACCTTACCCTCATCCACAAAGTCCACGAGTCTATTCTATACATCTGCATTCCTTTTGCTGTCTCGTATGTTGGGTTCTCGTTACCGTCTTTCTAAATTCCATATATATGCGTTAATATACTGTATTGTTGTTTTTGCTTCTGGCTTACTTCACTCTGGATAATGGGCTCCAGTTTCGTCCATCTGAGTAGAATTGCTTCAAATGAATTTTTTTTTAATGCTGAGTAATATTCCATTGTGTAAATGTACCACAGCTTTCTTATCCATTCGTCAGTTGATGGGCATCTAGGTTGCTTCCATGTCCTGGCTATTGTAAACAATGCAGCGATGAACATTGGGGTACACGTGGCTCTTTCAATTCTGGTTTCCTCGGAAAACACAGTCTTGTAACTAATACTTTCTAAACTTTTTACACTTTTAAGAGCTGTTTTAATAGTACCTCCTTTAAAGCAAGATATCATTTGCTAAATCTGTTTATACAGTTTTAGAAGAAAGGAATTCAGTATTGTTCTCACCAAGTATATTGAATTACATTTAATAGAGGACTTAAAGTACTTCAGATAGAGTATCTCACTGTTGAGTCTTTATATTTGTGGCTTCTTGTGTGTTATTTTAATTTAAAATTTTTATAGACATTGATGAATTAAGTCAATAGATTAAGTCAAAACTTTGTCATAAGTTTTTGGAGATAGTCATTAATAACTGTTTATGAAGTACCTACTGTTTATGAAGCACTTCAGGAGATACTGTAAATATTTTAGATTAATAAATTTTTTAGATTTTCAGGTTGATGTAAGAGTATTTCTCCAAGAATTATCTTGAAATATCTAACCTAAGATAGTTTTTGGAAAATGCTTCCAAAAGTTGGCGCCTAAAGTATAACGTTGAAGACCCACCATGTATTAGTCCCTTAAATTGTTTGAGATATTCAAGAAAGAACTCTTAGAATAAATAACAAGATTATATCTCTAATTGAATTTCTTAGAGAGGAACAAACACTTAAAAGATGGCTAGGAGTCAGAAGTAAAATACTCTTGGTTGTCCTCCACCTTGCTCTTATTTATAAAACTTGTCTTCTGACCACTGTGTATTTTCCCGCTCAAGTACATCCAGGAATCTGTACCCTTACTGCTAAGGTATAATTTGATACCCACTGAGCATTTACTGGTGACCCCTTAGGGAAGGAAATAAGTAGAAAACCTTAAGAGAGATTTTCTGCCATTCACTCTCATATTGAAGGTGGTCTTGCCCATAGAGAGGGGTGCTTTGCCTCATCATCCCAGTAACTGACAAAGAGGCTAGAACAGAAGGAGCAAAGACCTGGTTGTGTCAGACAAAGGCGCATCTTGTACAAGCACATACTGGGGACGTCCCTGGTGACCCAGTGGCTAAGACTCCATGCTCCCTGTGCAGGGGGCCCAGTTCAGTCCCCTGTTGGGAAACTAGATCTTACCTGCTACAACTGAGTTCACACACTGCATCTAAAAGATCCTGTGTGCTGCAATTAAGACCCGGCACGGCCAAATACATAAACATTAAAAAAAAAATCACAGTTCCAACAAAGATAAGCCTAGCAGAGACACATTGACCCATCTCACATTTTGACCTAACCCTACATACACATGCTCTCCTAGCCTTTAAAATTTGTTTTGTTGATGGCTAATAATTTTGAAAATTTTTGTATTTCTACCTCTATTCTCTTTTGTGTTTTTCGTATCTTTTATAATAAAATTATTGATGGTAATTTGAATTGTAATGACTATTGCTATAAGTTCATTTGTCTTTTGAATACTAAGCTAAAACCACTACCCACTTCATTTTGGCTTGGAAAAAATTTCCTTTTGGAAGGAAAAGAATCTAGTCAATATTTCTGACACTGAAGTAGTTGATAACTACACTGTTCCTTAGACTCTTTTCTCCAGTGCTTCTGACCACCACTTTAAAAAAAAAAAAGGAAAATGGAAGAAATAGGAGTTAGAAGAGCTAAAGTCTTTGTAGTGCTTTGACTTTTTCAAGTCTATTCTTAAAATAGAAATGGAGTTTTAAAAGAGAAATTTTAGTTCACCGATGAAAGGGTTAGGAAACAGATGTGCAGACAGTTTTTATATTAATATCATATCTAAAACTATATGGTTCTCTCAATTCAAATCTTGGCTGATTGCTTACAATATTCAAGGTACCATGCTAAGTATGGGGAAAGATATGGAAATCTGTAATACAATCCCTGCCTAGAAGAAGCTTAAACTTTTTATTGGAACTAAGCAATTTTTAAATGTTCTGATAAAATAAAAACAGAGAGTGAGCAGTCCACTTTAAATGGATATATTTCATCTCCACAGGCAATTGCTGTTTTTGCACCAAGATATCCTTACATCACCTGTTCCTGGAGTATTTACCCAAATTTGGGTGGTGATGACGGTTAGTATTGTAACATTTTATAAAGTATCATTTATAATTATTTAGAGCAATATTGCTAAGCATTAATTTGAGTATTAATTATAGCTCAAATTGAAGATAGTTTATAAAGACTAATTACATTGTGTTGTAGGTTGATCAAAACATTAACAGACTTTAACTTTGATATACCCATGTTTAAGATCCATTTTTGTGGCTCTAAATTCATATTTAGTTTTCTCTGTTGTTGATGTTAAAATAAAGATTGTCAATGAATAAAATATGTTAACAACATAGTTTTTAAGATAGCACAGACTTAATCCTTTTTTATATTTTATTCTTTAGAGTTACACTTAATATAAAAGAAGTTCCTCATTCCAACAGATCTCCAGTTGTTTTTAAAGAACTTGGGTCAACATGTTTTTTTATTTTGGAAATTTCATTAAAGTGTTTTTCTTACTTAGTATAATTAGAACAAGAAATATATTTTCCAGTGCTGTATATAGCTCTTATTCTGAGATTTTAATTTCTCAGAAATTAATATTTATTAACAATGCCAGTCGATCATTCAAAATGCTTAGTTTTTTATTTTTCTTCTAGGTTTTAGGTTTATATCCATTTTTTAATTTTCTCATCCTTAATATGGTTTTTAAGAAAGACAAGATGTTGGTGAACAAGTATACAGTAATGTCTATATTCTTTTCTGCCTGAAAAACTTACGAAATGAGGGCATTATTTTAGAGTTCTCATAAATTCTAGTATCCTAATCTTGGCAAGAATAAGAAGAAAGTCACCATCTAAAAATATGTTTTGAACTTTCTCTTGATCTTCCACTTGTGTCCATTTTTTCCTTATTCATGTCTAAGAAATTATTGTTTATTAAGAAAGGTATTAAATATTTATTACATGAAATTTACTGGCCTTTTCCTATGTATGGTTTCTGGATTCAGGTCATTTCCAGAAAGGCTTTTCTCACTTAGGAATGCACCCATAGATGCTGTTGGGTTTCCCAGAAAGTTCATTTGGTTTTTCTGTAAGACGACACTTGTAGCACTTCGTTGTCTTTAACTTCATTTGAACAGTTGTCAGACTGCATTGTGACAGCTATCATATCAGCATGCAGTTTTTAAAAAATCAAAACGTACATTTTTGTGTAGCCATTTTAGTATTGAAGATGGAAGAAAAAAGCAACACTTTCAGTAAATTATACTTTATTATACAAGAAAGGTGGGCTTCCCTGGTGGCTCAAATGGTAAAGAATCTTCCTGCAATGCAGGAGGCGCAGGTTCAGTCTCTGGGTGGGGAAGATCCCCTGGAGAAGGAAGGCAACCCACTCCAGTATTCTTGCCTAGAGCATCCCATGGACAGAGGAGCCTGGTGGGCCACAGTTTACGGGGTCTCAAAGAGTCAGACGTGACTGAGCGACTAACACTATACCAGCTAGGTAAAAAGCAGCTGAAACAGCAAAAAGATCTGTGCAATGTGTGGAGAAGGTGATGTGATTGATCGAACATATCAAAAGTGGTTTACAAAGTTTATGCTGGAGATTTCTCACTAGACAATGCTCCATGGGCAGATAGATCAGCTGAAGTTGATAGTGATCAAATCGAGACATTAATTGAGAACAATCAACGTTATACCACGTGGGAGATAGCTGACATACTCAAAATATCCAAATCAAGCATTGGAAATCAGTTGCACCAGCTTGGTTATGTTAACCACTTTGGTGTTTATGTTCCACCTAAGTTAAGCAAGAAAAACCTTGACCATATTTCTGCATGCAATTCTCTACTTAAACATAATGAAAAGCTTCTCTTTTTAAAACAAATTGTTATGAGTGTTGAAACATGGATACTATACAATAAGGTGGGACTGAAGAGACTGTGAAACAAATGAAATGAACCACCACCAACACAACTAAGCCTGGTCTTTATTCAAAGAAGGTGATGTGTGTATATGGGGGGCATTGGAAGGGAGTTCTCCAGTATGAGCCCCTTCCAGAAAACCAAACGATTCATTCCGACAAGCTGCTTCCAATTAGACTAACTAAAAGCAGCACCCGACAAAAAGTGTCTGAAATTAAGTCAACAGAAAAGGCGTAGTCTTCATCAGAATAATACAAGACCTCATGTTTCTTTGATGTCCAGGCAAAAGCTACTACAGCTTGGCAGGGTAATTCTGATTCATCCGCCATACTCACCAGAAACTGGACTTTAAGATTTCCTTTTGTTTACAAAATTCTCTTAATGGAAAAAAATATCAATTTCCTGGAAGACTTTAAAAGGTACCTGGAATAGTTCTTTGCTCAAAAAGATAAAAAATTTTGGGAGGATGGAATTATTAAGTTACCTGGAAAATGGCAGAAGGTAGCAGAACAAAATGATGAATACATTGTTCAATAAAGTTCTTGGTAAAAATGAAAAATGTGTCTTTTATTTTTGCTTAAAAATCAAAGGTCCTTTTTGGTCAACTCAAAGTTTCAGGAAGAGAATGTTTATCACTTGCTTCTTTCTCCAGAGCATAGAAACTGTTATGATGATGGTCCTCTGCTGTGTTGTTCTGTATAAATGTTTAAATTCTTTATGTAGCGCATTATTTAATAATATATTTAAGTCATTTTTATAAATATGGATTTTTTTAATAGATAACATTTTATAAAGCTGGAAAACTTAATGCCTATATGGAAAAATACGGAGCTAAGGTAAGTTTTTAAAAGGATAATAATTCCAGATGTTGTTTTATTGATTTTGTATGTTCAACTTATTTTGTCAGTAAACAAAAATTGGACTGTCTTTCCCCATTAGTTGTTTCTATGCATGTGAAAAAACTAATTTTTTTCCAGGAAAGTTTTTTTATGCACAATTAATAGAGAAAGGGGGAAGAGGCTTAATTTTGTTGGATACTTTCTTGCAGGCATTTTATGTGACATAATTTCATTTGTCATCTCTATTTTCCAAGAAGTGAATATCCCCTGTTTACAGATAAAGAAACTGAAACCCAGAGAAGTGAAAAAAATTGTCCACAACCATATACCTAATAAGTAAGGGAACAAAAAAATATAGATTGTATTCCCCATGGTGACGAGTGTCTGGATCTTAGCAAAGAAAAAAGAAATGAATCCTTGGAGTAGAGCGCCTCTGGTGTCTCAGTACTCAGGCTGTTGAGACTCTGCTAGAGCTCCCGTCATGTCTCTGCATGGCTGTCTGAGGCACTGTATCCTCGGTTATTCTAGCAGCCTGTCCAGCCATCACTGCTGGCCTCTGTTCCTAGCTAGATCTAGTGGAGGTTGGAATGATGAGGTTTTTGGTCATTTTCAAGATGAAATGCTTTAAGTTCTAGGAGAGTGATAAGGTCTCAATAATACCCAGAGATGCTTCGCAGTTCCCTGAGAAATACTTGAATAACCTGAAAGCTGATTTTAGCCATCATTTACCATCTGTGAGAAAGCAGTGTTCTTCTTACCTGTGTTGAGGCTTCACGATTATGCTCAATTTGTCTTTATCTGGATACTTTCTACATGAGTAATAATCACAGCAGATAGTTATTGAAAATCTATGATATCCTGAGCACTTTGCTTGATTCTGGAGATAAAGTTGGGAACCTGATAAACTTCTTGCCCTTAGGAATCTATCTTAACATAGAAAAATATTTTCCTCTTTATTTATTGGGTGACATTTCTTGGCTTTCTCACTTTTGTCTTGCTAACAAAGGCCCTGGCAGTGTTTTCGTCTGGGCTGCATTTGCAAGAATGTTTGTATAGCAGACAGCCCTGAGCGTTTCCTCATATGTATATGCTATTCCATATGCAACTGAATACTCAAGGAGGGACTCGCTGATGTGAGTTTTCTCTCTGTGCAGCTCTCCTCTCTCAATACTCTGCCCTCCAAACTCTAGCTCCCCTGGCCTCCTTGGACTCTTGGTTCTGTCCATTCAACCTAGGGAGCCGGCTGCCTCTTCCAGGATTCCCCCTGCCTGCATTGCAGCCTGGAAAGCCTCTGTAATCAATGGGCTGGGGTCTCATGAGTTTCCCAGCTCCTAGGGGTTCCTCTTTTTTTGTTACTTGATGTCCTGTGTCTTGTGAAACATTGTTTCATTGAACTTACCAAGTGTTTTAGTTATTTCAAGTGGGACAGTGTGTCTGGATCCCATTGGTCGTAAGTGAATATTCTGACCTTTGAAAATTGTGCGCAAGTAGAGATACTTGTTGCACGTATCTGGTGCAAACACATGCAGACTGCTGGTTCCATGTGCTCCCATGTAAACGTTTAACTGTTTTCTGATATTGGACTAGAGTGAACTGTAATGAAACGTTACAGTGTAGTTCGGGGCTGGCTTCCTTGTGCAGAGCAGAATACAAAGTAAAGTGTAAGGTTCTAGCACATGAGCTCCAAACATTGGGGTCTATTGAGGCAGGACAAGCTGGTAGAGTTTGGCCATTACAACCATAGCGTCAAAGTGAATATATTTTAACACTTCCTTAACTTCAGAGCCAGACAGGATTAGCTGCAGTGATGGCTGTAACTTCTACCCAAGACAGCCCAGTTTTGTTGGGAGGTGATCTAATCACGCAGACATTTTCTCTGAGTTTATAGGATAGCATAACAATTACTATGAACTTGCCCATATTTTGTGCTTTAATATTTTTAGGTGGAGGCTCCACAACAAGTAATTCCTATAATTCTTCAAAACTGCCTTTCATATTCACTCACAGCTAGACTTGCTCCAGCCTGGAATAAAGCTGGCCATCTCTTGATACAAGGTGACTTTATCTCTTTCAATCATAGGGCTTTCTGAACTGGATTACTTCTATTATGTACATCTGTTTTTAAGGAATTTTTTTAGGGAATTTTTTTTCAAAAAACTTTTTATTTTGTATTGAACATAGCTGATTAACAGTGTTGTGATAGTTTCAGGTGAACAGCAAAAAGACTCAGCCGTACATATATTATACGTGTATCCACAGGGAATGGTTTTTTAAAGCATAGCCCCAACCAAACATTCTTAAGCAAGCCCCCATCAACAAAAGTGTCCTCTCCTTCTTTTGTGATTATATCCAGAGGAGGTCTCCTAGTGTTTTTAAGGAAAAAATGGTTTTATTATAGAATACTTGATGTTTAAAAAGGAATAAATATAAGTTATGAAGCACTATAATAAAATGAACACAAATTATTAGTGTTGTTGGAACCAAAAGTCTATTCTTAATTTTGTGTTGTGATCTGTTTTCTAAATATTTTATACCAGGAAAAAATATTTGTGGGAAGAATTGAATATTTCTGTCTTTTTAATTTAAGAAATACTTTTTGAGTGTTATTTTTTTTCTCTGAACTATCATCAGATATTCATTTGTATAAAACTGCTTTGTTAAGCATTTTCTGCAGCTTTGATAACTTTGCATAAGAAAGTTACATTAAGCATGATTTGTGAGTTTTAATAATATGTGTATTCTATGAATTTTTTAAGGAAGAGAATTTCTTTCTCAGATGGGAAAGCAAAGTGCTGTTGGTAAGTAAAAATATGAAAGTTAATAGATAAAACATTAATAAAATAGTTGTTTAAAAAGTGTTACAGATTGTTGGGTTGTTAAAATCTTGATTAGATTGTATCAAAAGTTAATCAGATACTATTATAATCACAGTTTCACTCAAGAAATCACTTCTGATTCAAAAATATATATTCTACTTCATGTGAAAAAAATTCACTTTTCTTAACTGAAATAAAAGCTGCATTTTTAATTTCTCTAGTTAAAGAAGATTATAACAAAAAAGAGTTTAATTTTGCAGGTATTTATAATATATAGTCTCTAGGACCACATTATAAGAATTCTTTAGTACTGTTGTAAGTAAAAGCTTTGGTTTTTTTTTTTTTATGAGTACATGATTCTTGTTTTAAAAAAAAGATTGCCCGAAGAGACACAGATTGGTTTAATCTAATCTAACTCTTTCATTGACATGTGTGGCTGTATTGCAGGTAGCCACATTCCTGTCAGTAGTCCAGAGATAGCAGAGAGATGGACATCCTGGGCCAAGCAGACATTGTCAGTCACGGTGGTTCTCACCAACAGTTGACCATAGCCTCGAATCTGCATATGATCCACAGACTGTTCCATCTGAGTGGACTTTCAAGCTGAAGCCCATTTGCCACTCTTGCTCTGGGTTTATGTTTAAGTTGGGCACCGGCATTCAGCTCTGGATGACTTCTTTGCCTGTCCCCAAACACTATCAGGGGACTAAGCTGTCGGAGAGTAAGGAGAACAACACTCCTCACTCGGGTGTTAGAATTTTTTCTTTTAGTTTTACTGAATGTAATATTCTAGAGCAAAACTTACAAGCTCTAGATGTATAGCTCATTGGATTTTCACAAACTAATAATATCCTTATAACCAGTTCTCAGATCAAGAAATGAACGTTACGCGTACACCAGAAGCCCCCGCGTGCTTTATTCCAGGTAGCACTAGCTGACTTAGATCTTGTTGTGGAGTCACTAAGTCAGGACTGACTTTTTGCGACCCCGTGGACTGCAGCACACCAGCCTTCCTTGTCCTTCACTATCTCCCGGAGTTTGCTCAGATTTGTGTCCGTTAGACGATGATGCTATCCAACCACCTCATGCTGTAGCCCTCTTCTCCTTTTGCCTTCAATGTTTTAATTATGAGAAAGCAAGATAGAAGCCTTGGGGCTCTGAAAGATTTGAAGTATATCTGCCAGTATATTTGAGGACATTTGTTAGTCAGAAACATGGGATGGCACCTCTTCTGATTTAAGAAGAGTCTTCGTTTTTCACATATAATGAATGTCAGGCTTCTAGGAGGTGTCTGCTGAGTTTTCCTCTCAGTTGTGGGGGCCTGATTTTTCTCATTGTAACCGTACCCTACACATTATACCCACATACGTACTATTCTGTGTGTTTGTCTTCTTTTAGATGTCTCATCTGTAGACCATCAAATAATATAATAGATTCACCATATAAGATGACTACTTGAATTTTACCGTGTGTGAAAAAAATCCATTCTTGACTGAATTTCTAACTTGAATAAATTGAGTTAATTTCTGATGCTACTAAAATGCTTAATTTGTTGGGCTGGAGTAATAATTCCAGAAAGGTCATGGCTGATCATTTTGTTTTCAGTGTTAGATATCAATGTAACAGCAGCTCAAGTTTGTCTAAGCATCGAAACTCACACGGTCAGACTGCCACCACCTCAGGTACCACGTATTTTCATTTCTTAATATATAGTTAATATATTTTTACTACATAATTAATATATTATTTATTATCATTACTGATAAGCTGGGAGGTTTTAATTTTTAGTAAGAGTGATGAGAAATTTTTTATTATCAAAATCCATATTATTAAATACTTGACATATTGATATTGTCTTAAATCTGTTTACCAAAGAAAACATCATTCTGTCAGTTTAACACAGATCTAATTATGTTATTCCTTTGCTCAAAAATCTTTTTAGGTAGCATTCAAGACTCCACAACGCTGCCTTGCCTCAGCACCCACTCTTTGCCTTTTCTTTCACCTCCAAATATTAAAAGTACTATTTCAGCTCGTACTAAATATGTTAATAATAAACCCCCATTGGCATTATTATAGTTTTTTTCGTCTTTTTTTTTTACACCTAACAATTTTTGCCTTCTTAGTAGAAGGCTGTGTCTTTTATTTTGCTTACTCTCATAGCACCCAGTGTAGAAACTTTCACATTAATGGTAACTCAGTGAATGTTATTTTCCTTCTTCTGTGGCAATGGTTCTCAACAGAAGGGGATGGAGGGTGAAATGAGTGATTTGTTTCCCGTGAGACATCTGTAACATCTGGAGAAAACTTGGCTATCACTAGGTGGGAGGGATGTGTTGCCACTGGCGATGAGTGGATAGAGGCCAGGGTGCCGGAGAATCTTCTACAGCACACCGCACAGCCCCTCCACTCCCATCCCCACCAAGAGTTTTCCAGCCCAAAGGATCAACAGTGTCCACACTGGGAAAGCCCAGACACAGGACAGAAGACTCTTCTTTGCTTAGAGTGCCCCTTGATGTGCCATACTCTCTGCTTGTTCTTCAAGGACCAGCTCAAAAGCTGCTCCAATCGTTTCTCTATAATGTTTGATTACTTATTATGTTAAGGCAATAGACAAGTCAAAAATGAATAGGGTCTGCTTTCTGGCCCTCAGGAATTATGTAAGCCAGTAGGAAAGCTGACCTGAATATAAGTAATTGGAATTGTTACTGAGTCCACGCTCTTACGGCCCACTGCACAGCAGGCTAGTAGATTGAAGCACGAGGTGTTTGCGCAAAGACCTGTCAGCAGACGGAGAGGGTGGTGGACTAGTGTTCCAGAGAACCATCTTACCCACGTTCCAGTTCAGGCTTCTTTTATACTAAAGAGGGAGCCGGTGAGGGTAGCTGTTACAAACTTCTTGGAGCCCGAACCCTTTGTTCTTGCAGCTGTCCACGTCAGTCAAGTCACGATCTTCCTATAAACCTCCAGCAAGACAAAGGTTCCACAGCTTTCTATATGAATGAAAAGTGTTATACCTTTCAAGATCAGGCCTGGGAGACAGGGCTTGAGAAGGGGCTATCACATATATTTCAGGTTGGTTCTTCTCTGTCAGAGCCAGTGGCATAAGGTGAATATCTTATACTGAGGAGGAACCTCCCTAAGGCTCCAAACCCGCTGTGATCTAAAACCTCCACACTATGCCTCACCACATATATTTCTAGTATCTCTGTTAATCTCAGAAACGCAATGGAAATTCAGAGCAGGATTAGTCATTGAATGTGGAGGAAAAGGGTCTAGATTAGGCCTGTAAGGTTTGTATTGGCAGAATGCAGGTAAGTCAGTGTGGGGGCAGTGCTTTAAGCCAAGGCCTTGTTACAATGCTGACAGCTCGTCCAGGAATGGGAAAATTGGCTGGGTTAGCTGGAGTTCCTCAAGAAGCAGCAGACAGTAGAGTTAGAATGTTGTTTCCCCAAAGATGAATGAGTAAGAGCAAGGGATGTGAAATGTTCTCTCTAAATACAGTGTCCTCTCATCCTTTAATATTTTATTTTGCACCTCACTTGGGGTCTCTTCAACCTCTGCCTCGCTGTAAGAAAATGGCCCCTACTACCCAGAGTGAGGAAACTGTCAGTGGCAAGTCGTTGCCACAGACAGGGCACCTGAGGACCACAGAGAAAAGCATTCCAGATCTTGGAGAAGGGAGATGAAAAGCGAGTGTGGGCGTTGGTTCTGTCCTCTTGCCTCCAGAAGACCGGAGAGAGGGATAACGGCCTTGTTATCCTCATCCTCCACTTTAAAAATGTGGTTTAAAATTTAATTAAGAAGCTATTCTGAGGAAATGTAAATATCTTCCTTTGGACAGAGATTCAACTCCCTGTAAATTAACATAATTAAAGAAGCTGAAAGCCTGTTCAAATAAGTACAAAATAGGAGTTTGGCTTTGGACGATAAGAGGGAAAGTATGAAATATTTGATAAACTCTGTAGAGGAGAAAAAGGGGTGAGCTGAAACACTGATTACATTATGTAAAGTGGCTTAATTGATTCAGTGTAACAGGTTTTGAAACTGTTTCTTAACTGATGGTGTATGTGTGATAAATCTTTTTTTTTAATGAAATCTGTTTTTAAATGTTTCCTTTTGTTTGCCAAATTCTTTGGAGGACTTATACATTAAATTTTTATTTCTATCAAAAGCTAAGAGAATTTGGTATTTCTCAGAATATTATAAAGAATTTTGAAACTAACCAGAATGCTGTTATTGAGGAACAGTCCATTTTAAGCAACTGGTGCTACGTTTTGCCAAGGTGAGATTTCAGTTTGTAATATCTGGGATGGGTTTGGAATACAGTAGTTTTCTCTTATTTTGCTTCAACATTGATATGTGCAAAGTATAAACCATTTTTGTGAATTTTGGAAACTGAATTATAACTTTAAAAAGATATTCAAATAATATTGTCATACTTGCAGAAGCCATCAAATTACTAAAATCATTTTATTACACATTTGTATCTTTATTAGACCTCATTTTAAAACAGTAAAATTTCTAGGTATCTTATTATGAAATTACAGCTATATATAACATCAATAGAACCTTATAAACGTGTACATATAATTAATGATTCATTATCATTTGATATGAGCTAAGTTATAAGTTTGTACTATCTTCAAGGGAAAAAAATGACTTGTTATTAACATAAATATGACTATTAGCATGAAATTTTAACCAGATTAGGAAGAACTTTAAGTAGTGGCATCTGCATTATAACTTGGTCATTGAAGCAGAGAAGAGGTAGATAGGGAACATAGATTTGCTTCCGATTCATTCAACATTTAACAAACTTTTCCCTAAAGTCTAAAATTACCAGGCATACCTCTGTGTCGCAACACTGTATTAGTCATTGTTTTGTGTTTGTAACTGGCATATTGTTTGCATCAGTTCAACTTTGTTTTTCCTAACAATTCTTTGTTAAGAAATTTAATACAATGTTAATTTAGAAAGGGGAGCAAGTGAGTAGTTTATTACTTGTATGTTGATAGTTGCTAAAACTTTTGACTGCTTTCCAAATCACATAGTTGACTTAAACCAACCCAGGGATCGAAACCAGTTCTCATATCTCTTGCATTGGCAGGCAGTTTCTTTACACTAGTGCCACCTAGGAAGCTCCATGTCTAAGCACTGGCTCATACTATTTTACCAACTGTATTTTTCGTAGTATGAAAATGGGACAAATGATAAGTATTCTTCACACCACACCCCCTGACTGTCCTTTTCACTCATATGAAGATTTCCAGATGCACTGGGATGGCCTGGTAAGGAATAAAAATATATATTATATTAGTAGCTATTTAATTTTGCTTCTTGTAATTTAACCTTAAGTTTAGCTTTCACTCAAGAGAATTTCAACTTTGTTCTTAATTTTTAGTATGGCTATAAGCTTCCAGAAGACCTTGGAACTATTAAAATATACTGCAACATGTACTTCAAAATGATAGGAGAAAGAACCTTCACATATCCTTTACAGATGCTCTCTGCCCACCCTAGGATCCAGGCATGACTCCTAGCAGAAAGGAACAAAATAATTGTATACAATTCTGCTTAGCCAAGGGCTCCCTCTGGTGGCATGTTGGACACTACTGAAAGGGTGGGATTGAAAGAAGGTCACTTAATGAAAACCTCTTTTTTGGAGAATAATTTCACGGGCAGAGTTTAGAGGATTTAAATTGCACTTAATGCACCTCATTGATTTGAGAAAATATTTTTTTAATTAGTTTTGCCATACAATGACATGATATCACCATGGGTTTACATATGCTCCCCCTCCAGACCCCCCCTCCCTCCTCCCTTCCCCCGGGAAATCTCGTTGCACCAGCCCCGAGCATCAGTCCTGGGCTGGCGATTGATTAGACATATGATAATTAACATGTTTCAATGCCATTCTCCCATATCATCCCACCCTTTCCCTCATCCACAGAATCCACAAGTCTATTCTGTACATCTGCGTACCTTTTGCTGTCTTGCATGCTGGGTTCTCGTTACCGTCTTTCTAAATTCCATATATATGCGTTAATATACTGTATTGTTGTTTTTGCTTCTGGCTTACTTCACTCTGGATAATGGGCTCCAGTTTCGTCCATCTGAGTAGAACTGATTCAAATGAATTTTTTTTTTTCTGGCTATTGTAAACAAAGCAGCGATGAACATTGGGGTACACATGGCTCTTTCAATTCTGGTTTCCTCGGTGTATATGCCTAGCAGTGGGATTGCTGGGTCATATGGCAGGTCTATTTGCAGTTTTTTAAGGAACCTCCACACTGTTTTCCATAGTGGCTGTACTAGTTTGCAACCCCACCAGCAGTGTAAGAGAGTTCCCTTTTCTCCACATCCTCTCCAGCATTTATTACTTGTAGATTTTTGGACTGCAGCCATTCTGAGTGGTGTAAAGTGATATCTCATTGTGGTTTTGATTTGCATTTCTCTGATAATGAGTGATGTTGAGCATCTTTTCATGTGTTTGTTAGCCATTTTTATATCTTCTTTGGAGAAATGTCTGTTAAGTTCTTTGGCCCACTTTTTGATTGGGTCGTTTATTTTCCTAGAATGGAGCTGCAGGAGTTGCTTGTGTATTTTTGAGATTAATTGTTTGTCCGTTGCTTCACTGGCTATTATTTTCTCCCATTCTGAAGGCTGTCTTTTCACCTTGCTTGTAGTTTCCTTTGTTGTGCAAAAGCTTTTCATTTTAATTAGCTCCCATTTGTTTATTCGTGCTTTTATTTCCAGTATTCTGGGAGGTGGGTCATGTAGGATCCCGCTTTGGTTTATGTCAGAGAGTGTTTTGCCAATGTTATCCTCTAGGAGTTTTATAGTTTCTGGTCTTATGCTTAGATCTTTGATCCATTTTGAGTTTATCTTTGTGTCTGGTGTTAGAAAGTGTTCTAGTTTCATTCTTTTACAAGTGGCTGTCCAGTTTTCCCAGCACCACTTGTTAAAGAGGTTGTCTTTTCTCCATTGTATATTCTTGCCTCCTTTGTCAAAGATAAGGTGTCCATAGATGCATGGATTTATCTCTGGGCTTTCTATTTTGTTTCATTGATCTATATTTCTGGCTTTGTGCCAGTACCATACTGTCTTAATGACTGTGGATTTGTAGTATAGCCTAAAGTCAGGTAGGTTGATTCCTCCAGTTCCATTCTTCTTTCTCAAGATTGCTTTGGCTATACGAGGTTTTTTGTATTTCCATACAAATTGTGAAATTATTTGTTCTAGTTCTCTGAAAAAGACCTCTGGTAGCTTGATAGGAATTGCATTGAATCTATAGATTGCTTTGGGTAGTATACTCATTTTCACTATCTTGATTCTTCCAATCCATGAACATGGCATATTTCTCCATCTGTTTGTGTCCTCTTTGATTTCTTTCATCAGTGTTTTATAGTTTTCTATATACAAGTCTTTTGTTTCTTTAGGTAGAAATACTCCTAAGTATTTTATTCTTTTTGTTTCAATGGTGAATGTAATTGTTTCCATAATTTCTCTTTCTGTTTTCTCATTGTTAGTGTATAGGAATGCCAGGGATTTCTGTGTGTTGATTTTGTATCCTGAAACTTTGCTATATTCACTGATTAGCTCTATTAATTTTCTAGTAGAGTCTTTAGGGTTTTCAGTATAGAGGATCGTGTCATCTGCAAACAGAGAGTTTTACTTCTTCTTTTCCAATCTGGATCCCTTTTATTTCTTTATCTGCTCTGATTACTGTGGCCAAGACTTCTAAAACTATGTTGAATAGTAGTGGTGAGAGTGGGCACCCTTGTCTTGTTCCTGACTTCAGGGGGAATGCTTTCAGTTTTTCACCATTGAGGATAATGTTTGCTGTGGGTTTGTCATATATAGCTTTTATTATGTTGAGGAATGTTCCTTCTATTCCTGCTTTTTGGAGGGTTTTTATCATAAATGGATGTTGAATTTTGTCAAAGGCTTTCTCTGCATCTATTGAGATAATCATGTGATTTTTATTTTTCAATTTGTTAATGTGGTATATTACATTGATTGATTTGCAAATATTGAAGAATCCTTGCATCCCTGGGATAAAGCCTACTTGATCATGATGTATGATTTTTTTAATGTGTTGTTGGATTCTATTTGCTAGAATTTTGTTAAGGATTTTTGCATCTAAGTTCATCAGTGATATTGGCCTGTAGTTTTCTTTTTTTGTGGCACTTTGTCGGGTTTTGAAATTAGGGTGATGGTGGCCTCATAGAATGAGTTTGGAAGTTTACCTTCCTCTGCAATTTTCTGGAAGAGTTTGAGTAGAATAGGTGTTAGCTCTTCTCTAAATTTTTGGTAGAATTCAGCTGTGAAGCCATCTGGTCCTGGGCTTTTGTTTTTTGGAAGATTTCTGATTACGGTTTCAATTTCCATGCTTGTGATGGGTCTATTAATATTATCTATCTCTTCCTGGTTTAGTCTTGGAAAGTTGTACTTTTCTAGGAATCTGTCCATTTCATCCAGGTTGTCCAGTTTATTTGCATATAGTTGCTGATAATAATCTCTTATGATCCTTTGTATTTCTGTGTTTTCCGTTGTGATCTCTCCGTTTTCATTTCTAATTCTGTTGATTTGGTTCTTCTCCCTTTGTTTCTTGATGAGTCTGGCTAATGGTTTGTCAATTTTATTTATCTTCCCAAAGAACCAGCTTTTGGATTGGTTGATTTTTGCTATGGTCTCTTTTGTTTCCTTTGCATTTATTTCTGCCCTGATCTTTAAAATTTCTTTCCTTCTACTAGACCTGGGCTTCTGCATCTCTTCCATTTCTAGTTGCTTTAGGTGTAAAGTAAGGTTATTTATTTGATTTTTTTTCTTGTTTCCTGAGGTGAGCTTGTATTGCTATGAACTTTCCCCTTAGCACTGCTTTCACAGTGTCCCATAGGTTTTGGGCTGTTGTGTTTTCATTTTCATTGGTTTCTATTCATAACTGAATTTCATTTTGTATTTCTTCTGTGATTTGTTGGTTATTCAGCAGTGTGTTGTTGGGCCTCCATATGTTGGAAGTTTTGAATGGTTTTCTCCTGTAATTGATATCTAATCTCACTGCATTGTGGTCAGAAAACATGCTTGGGATGATTTCAATATTTTTGAATTTACCAAGGCTAGATTTATGGCCCAGGATGTCATCTATCCTGGAGAAGGTCCCATGTGTGCTTGAGAAAAAGGTGAAATTCCTTGTTTTGGGGTGGAGTGACCTATAGATGTCAATTAGGTCTAGTTGGTCTATTGTATCATTTAAAGTTTGAATTTCCTTGTTACTTTTCTGTTTAGTTGATCTATCCATTGGTGTGAGTGGTGTATTAAAGTCTCCCACTATTATTGTGTTATTGTTAATTTCCCCTTCATACTTGTTAGCATTTGCCTTACATATTGTGGTGCTCCTATGTTGGGTGCATAAATATTTATAATTGTTATTTCTTCTTCTTGGATTGATCCTTTGATCATTATGTAATGTCCATCTTTATCTCTTTTCACCGCCTTTATTTTAAAGTCTACTTTATCTGATATGAGTATTGCCACTCCTGCTTTCTTTTGGTCTTTATTTGCATGGAATATCTTTTTCCAGCCTTTAACTTTCAGTCTATATGTGTCCCTAGATTTGAGGTGGGTCTCTTGTAGACAACATATATAGGGGTCTTGTTTCTGTATCCAATCGGCCAATCTTTGTCTTTTGGTTGGGGCATTCAGCCCGTTTACATTTAAGGTAGTTATTGATAAGTATGATCCTGTTGCCATTTATTTTATTGTTTTGGGTTCGAGATTATATCCCCCATCTGTGTTTCCTATCTAGGCAAGATCCTTTAGCATTCGTTGGAGGGCTGGTTTGGTGTTGCTGAATTCTCTCAGTTTCTGCTTGTCTGAAAAACTTTTGAATTCTCCTTCAAATTTGAATGAAATCCTTGCTGGGTACAGTAATCGGGGTTGTAGCTTGTTTTCTTCCATGACTTTAATTATGCTTTGCCATTCCCTTCTGGCCTGAAGCGTTTCTATTGAGAGATCAGCTGTTATCCTTATGGGATTCCCCTTGTGAGTTATTTTTTGCTTCTCCCTCGCTGCTTTTAATATTTGGTCTTTGTATTTGATATTTGTTAATTTGATTAATATGTGTCTTGGGGTGTTCCGCTTGGGGTTCATTCTATTTGGGACCCTCTGTGTTTCTTGGACCTGAGAAGTTATTTGCTTTCCCAATTTAGGGAAATTTTCAACAATTATCTCTTCAAGAATTTTTTGATGGTCTTTCTTTTTGTCTTCTTCTGGGATTCCTATGATTCGAATATTGGTGCGTTTAATACTGTCCCAGAGGTCTCTAAGATTGTCCTCATTTCTTTTAATTCTTTTTTCATTATTCCTTTCTGTTTCATTTATTTCTGCCATTCTGTCTTCTATCTCACTTATCCTGTCTTCTGTTTCTGTTATTCTACTGTTGGTTCCCTCCAGGGTGTTTTTGATCTCATTTATTGCATTATTTATTGTATTTTGACTCTTTTTCATTTCTTCTAAGTCCTTGTTAATGCTTACCTGCATCTTCTCGATCCTTGCCTGCAGGTTATTGAACTGCAACTCCAACTTATTTTCCAGGTTTTGAATCATTTTCACTATCATTATTCGGAATTCTTTATCAGGTAGACATCCTATCTCTTCATCTTTTTTTTGGTCTGGAGGACTTGTATCCTGTTCCTTTACCTGCTGGGTGTTTCTCTGCCTTTTCATTTTGTTTATCTTGCTGTGTTGTCCCTTTATTGTGGGGGTTCCTCACTATGGGAGGGGTTGGATGTGTGTTTTGTCAAAGTTTCCTGGTTGGGCTCTTAAGCGGTTCGTCCTGCTTGTTTTGGCGTCTTCTGTTTGCTGGCCCCTTCAGTGTCTATTCAGCGCTCTGGGGTTTGCCCCGCTCCTGGTGCCTACACTTTTCCCGCCCCCTCTGCTCAGGCTCTCGGTCTCTCCCCCGTCATGATTGGGGGCTGTGGCTTCTCCCCTCCCCCGGCCCAGCCGCTTAGTTTTTTCAGCATGCAGCTGGGCGCATCTTCTCAGATGTGAGAAGCGCCAAATTCTGGCGGCGACTGTCCAGAGTCCCCAGAGGTCTTGGCTAGCACCCAATTCTGCCTGCGGTTTGGGGGCAGAAGCCTCGCCGGGGCGCCCTCTGGCGGGGGCTGGGCCGGTCCGTAGCCCGCAGCCACCCAGCTCCACCCGGCTGTCTCACGCATTGGACGGAGTCCTCACTGCCCTTTGTTCTGTGTGCGAGCCTGGCGGGGGTCTTCCTCAGGAAGGCTACCCAGCGGTCTATCTCCGGTTAGCAACCTCGGTTAGGACCCTCAGTCTGCCCCAGGCGTTCAATCTCAGTCTTCCCCCTAAGTGCAGGGCCCGCCCCTCCCTGAGCAGTCCACGCTGGCTCCTGGGGGATGGGGCGCCCAGGCCGCTGCTCCACTGAAGTTTGCAGTTAGAGACGTTCTCTGAGGGGCTTAACTATTTATCTGCTTCTACTCCCGGCTATTATGCTCTCTGAGATTTGCCTCAAATCCCTCAGATCCACCAGGGAGAATGTTTCCTGACGTTGGAAAACCTTTATCTCTTTCGAGACTCCCCTTCCGAGATGAATCTTCGTCCCTGCCTCTTTGCCTCTCTTTTTACTTTTTTTTTTTTTTTTTTGGTCCTACCTTCTTTCCTCGGCAATGGGCTGTCTTTCCAGATGCCCGAAGTCCTCTGCCAGCATTCAGATGTTGTTTTATGGAGTTTGTTCGGTATTTAAATGTTCCTTTGGTGTATTTGTTGGGGAGAGTGTGGACTCCCCGTCCTATTCCTCCACCATCTTAGTTCCCCCTCTCCGAGAAAATATTTTTCTTGATGCTATTATTAAAAATCTACACACACAGCACAAGTGCTCAGGTGAAACGCTCCCATCTTAATGACTGGTTTCATCATTTTTGTTTCTTTGTATTCTGACCAGCTGGTCTCTAAAAGGAAGAGGGAGGAGCCTAGTGCTCTCTTTCTGTATTCTATCTTTTCTAACCCAAATCTTAATATAAAGTTGAAATTAACAACTATCAATTATTTCCCTTCATTAGATGCCAAGATATCATTCCACGTCTTCAGAATGTTTTATATCAGAAAAGGTTAACTGCTTTGCTCAAAGAACCACATTCAGAGCTTGAATACAATTCATATGTGGTGTTTCTCTGTGCTGAATTTTTACTGTTCTTGGAGATGCAACCTATTTATTGTTTACTGTGAACATTTACATTTACAATCTATGAAGATCATAATGTCTTTTTTATAAATCATCTTTTGGATAACTTAGTTTGCCAGTCTGTGGAGAGAGCCATATAGTAATAAGGGTACTACTGTGAGTTGTTTTTATTGTGAAAGTTAAAATTTAAAGTAGTTAGGATTTAGTTATTTGTGCCTTTTTAGCAGTCACAGTTTTAAGGCCTTTTTACATCAGTTAAAAAAAAATGCTTTCTCCTATCTGTGAAAAAATGTCCTGTTGTTCTTTAACAATGTTCAGGTACCCTCTCAGTTGCATCAGAAGTCAACCCATACAGTTCTTTCCAAGGGTGGATATGGAAGGTGTGTTGAGAAGTTTTCTTTCAGATTTAAAATGTAAACTGCCCCATATTTGCGGATGTCCTATAAGGATGACAACTAAACCATGCTACCACACACAAGAACTAACCATACTGCATTTGCAGGTGAGCAGCTTTCATGTCCTACCAAGTTCTCTAAGACGTGCTTTGGACATATATTACTTGGGTCTTTGCCTTCAGTGATGGACAGCCTAACCAAGTGTGCCATGTCTTTTCCCTCAGTTAGGTGTTTCCCTACTACTATTTGTTATTGTTGTACTGTCGTTCCTATTGTTATTGTGTTTACCTTGGTATTATGGTAGTTGTTGGTCTATTTCTTCTAATTAATGTAACGTAACTTCCTAGAAGGCAGAGAGCATATCCTAAGTTCCTGGTACTTAATATATGTTCATTACATGTTTTTTCAAAAAATCAAAGAATAAATGATCTTACAGGATAATTTGGAAACATCTGCCTCATACAAATCCAAATTTTCTTTGAAGTTCTGTCACTTGGAGTCCAATTGATTGAGAAAGCCTTTGAATAATTGATAGAAATTGAATTAGCTTGAGAACATTTTTATTTTAAGATGATATGCTAAGTGAAATTTATGAAAAAAAAGTAGCAGTTTAAGCAGTACTGATGAAGAAAATAAGATAGCCTATCTTCACACTCAATACGATACGATTTCTTTGTCAAAAGGCAACAAAATCAAAAGGGAAGCTTTGGAAGAACAAATGGAAATTTAACTTAAATTTTTCAATAAGAATCTCTCTTTTAAATGACAGATATAATGTGTTTTCATCGGAAGGAAAGACAGAGGTTTAAATAATTTGAGCAGTTTGAAATACAATATGGTCTACTGGAATATTGCTGAGTCTCGTTTCTTGACTCGCCAGTGCCTTGTTTTATTGTAGCCTCCGCTGCTCAAATGACTTAGGCTGTCATGCATGCTGACTTGCAGTGGCTCCAACACTACGCCTCGTGACGTTGTTTGCTTTATGTTTTCAAGCCGGGTCACGTCGCCTGTCACTAGCCAGCGTGGGGGTCCGGTGTCCCTGGATTAGGGTGAGCACCTCACATAAATGCTCTAGGAGCGTGACAGCTAAGACACCATGTATATAGGCAAGGCCATTCCCTGGGAGGGGTGTGGGTGGATGAATACCAGCTGGCGTCTTTTTGAACTTTATGAATCTTAAAATTTTGGGCAGACATAACATTTTAAAGAGTTTAGTTGTTGGCCAAGTCTATATCTGAGGAATTTAGAAAACATGTCATTGCATCATGCATCAAATATATTTATATATTGACTACCTAATATTTCCAGCCCATGTCTGTTTTGGAAATGGGTGAATGCAGACAATGTATTTGTGAAAATTTGCTTGTTAAATGCACAATAACACTTATATAGAATTTCTGGTCTTTATATTGCCTCTGACAGATGGAACATTGACAATAAGAATTTCTCCTACTCAGTTTTATTGCTCGCCTTCTGTATGCCTTCTCATTTAATTACCAAAATAGACTCTTGGGGTAAAAAATTGTTTTCTCAATTTTGCAGAAAGGGAAACTGAAGCTCACAGCATTCAAGTAATTCAACCAAAGCTGCACAGTTAAATACATTGCAAAATTAAAACTGAAACCTGAAGAATCAGATTCTTAGTTCTAAAATTGGAAAGTTTAGATTTGTGGTTAAGAGCTCAGGCTCTGGAGACAGGCTGCCTGGGTTTGAACCCCTTACTATTTATATAATCTTGAAAGTGAAAGTCGCTCAGTCATGTCCAACTCTTTGGGACCCCATGACCTATACAGTCCATGGAATTCTCTAGTCCAGAATACTTGAGTGGGTAGCCTTTCCCTTCTCTAAGGTATCTTCTCAACCCAGGGATCAAACCCAGGTCTCCTGCATTGCAAGCAGATTCTTTACCAGCTGAGCCACCAAGGAAGCCCGTGTATAATCTTGGACAAGTTACCTGATCTCTCTGTGCCTCTGTTCCCCCAGCTGTAAAACGGGGACGCCGTGGGCTCTCCAGAAAGCCTGCTCTGAAATCGAGTCCAGTGTGTGTGGTGATCGTTGAGAACTACCCTGGGAATCAGCACCTGTGGAAGGCAGGGGAGGAGGACTAGGTGAAGGGAGGAGTCAGAACCAAAGCAGGCATTAAAATGGCCAATCACGGTGGTTCTGCATGGGCCAGAATAGCAGGCCTTTACACCCCCCTCCAATCTGTCATTGGATTTGGGCCGCCTCAAGACAGGAAAATTCTAGGATGAGATGGGCGTCCATTACCGAGGTCATCTCTGCAGGGGCTGACTGCCAAAGGAGGTTTGCTGGTAGCACCCGGCAGCGGGGATCCCCCTTTCTGGAAGGAGCTCTACGCAGCACATCACCGTTTCCTTCCCCGAACCAGACTACACAGGGTTTTGTGGTTTTTATTTTCAGATTAGATAATCCTCCTTGGAACAGTTGCTTGTATTTAAGCCTTCAGTAAATGTTAGTATCTGTTATTGCTACCACTTTGTTAGCTCCAAGAGTCATGCAGTACTAAAAAAGAATAATTTAAAAAATGAAAAATAAATGGATCAAACGGCTTGGAAAACCTCAACTGACTGATAAGAAGGGTTTCATCAATTAGCAGGAGTGCCTAGCCCAATTAGCTTTAAAAAAAATTGTAAGAATTCTCCAAGATACATAAAAGAAATTAGTATAATGAACTCTTGTATGCCTACTATCTGGTTACTCCTTGTCATATTTTTGGAATGCAGGGTAAACTGTAATAAACAAATCCAGGATATACTATTATTTAATTTATAAAGACTTTAGTATTAATATGTATCTTTTTCTGATAAGAGCTTTTTAGAAAAATTATTGAACAGTAATTCCCTTGTGTGTGTGTACTTAGTCATGCAGTCATGTCTGACTCTTTGCAACCCCAAGGACTCCTCTGTCATTGGATTCTCCAAGCAAGAATACTGGAGTGGGTAGCCATTCCTTTCTCCAGGGGATCTTCCCCACCTAGGAATTGAAGCTGCGTCTCCTGCATTGCAGGCATATTTGTTACCATCTGAGCCTAGTTCATACTCTAATTCCCTAATTATCTCAAAGATTTTTATTTTAGAGGTTTTGTTTAAATCAAAATCCAAGCAAGATCCACTTAATTTGGTTGTTATATCTTTTAGATCTCTTTTATTATATAACATGCCAAACTCCTTTCCCTTTTATTTATGCCAGTTATTTGCTGGGAAAAATGGATTATTTACCCTGGAAAATATTCCACATTTTGCATTTGAATGATGGTTTCCTTTCTGTCATGTCTTTTAAACTTAACACTTTCTTCCAAGACCCATATATCCTACAAACCTCTAGTTAAATCTGAGCTTAACTGAATCCTGGTTCGACTTTAATTAAAGAAACACTCGGGTGGTGCAAGGCACAGAACTACATTTTAATAGATAAAGCACATTTGATCCATCATTTTGGTTAGTCTTCAAGCTTTATTTAAATATTTCCTTAATTCTAGGCCTCTAGATATCAATTTAAACATAGCTTAAAGCTTTTGGTTTCTCTCTGTAATTTTACATTAATGTACAAAGTTATATAAATTGTATACAGTTCTAGAAATTAAAAGTCACCTAAGCCACAGTGACACCTGGCAGAATAGTGGTCATAATGTGGTAAAGCATGTTTTCTCTTAGGTTATTATTTCACAAAGCTTTGGTTTGTTGACAACTTACGTATTTTAAGTTCTATGAATTATTTATGATTTCATCTGCTGTTTACATGAGCCCTTTTTGTAGGCTTTTAAAAATTTTTGAATATAATAAACCTATAGGTTTCCCCCTTTGGGCTGTTAATTGTATTTTAGAGATTGAAAGAATGCATAAATAATATATTGACAGGCCAGGGAGCAAAAAAAAAAAAAAAAAGCCCCTGGAAATGATTTCCATCAGAGGTATATTCCTGGAAAATATTCAGGTATCTTCAGGTATATTCCTAAAGATGAAACTGGACGTGAATGTAAGTGTTTCAGATATATATTCTAGATGAGTTTTATATCAGACTACAAGTAACCTATTCTTATATAAATCTGCCTACATTGAGCTTTTCTTTTTGTATCTCAAGTAGTATATATGCTGTTTAACAGTTATTACAGTTTATAAGAACCAAGAGTCTAAAACTGTTCTTGGATTTTCTGTAATTGAGTTCAACTTAATTCTTGAACCATTTTTTTTTTGTCAAACATAAAATATTCAGTCTAGGCACTTTAAGATGATTTAGTTACTTCTGACAAAGCATCTTTTTGAGATAGAATTTTATGCAAATTTAGAAATCATTCTCCCCGTGGTAGCATCTATGTACAGAGGAAAGCCTCGTAGGATGAGGGTGGTGTGTGGTGGAGTACATGTGGTATGTTTACGTAATATGATCCACACCAGGAAAGTGACTGTCCTAAGCTCTGTTTCTAGACATCTACAAAGCTGGTGAGTGGACACTTGGACTTCTGCTAACTCTGCCACCACAGTTCCAAAGTCATCCATAAGTAAACCTTTCAGCAGAAACTACAGAAGTATGACTTTACCTCACTTCTTTCTTCCAAATATTGTATGAGTACATCTGATTGGTTGATCCTAAATCACATCTTGAACCCTAGTTGCAAAGGAGAAAATGTTCATTTTAGATTTCTAGGCTCTAGAAGGAGTGCCAAGAGAAGAAAATGGAGTTATTGCTTAAAGCCTCCAAAGTTCCTATTTGGCATAAAGTTTTATAAATAGATAGTAGTAATGATTACACAGCAGAAGTACAGTGGGGGATATACTTAATGCCACTGAATTGTATGCTTAAAAATGGTTAAAATGGTATATTTGATGTTTTTTTTTTAACCACAATTTGTTTAAGAAGACTATGAACACTTGTTTCTCCTTCATATATCTGACAAGTCAGTTTGACAGGTATTTCCAAAACACTTCCGGTACCAGGCACTCTAGTAGGCGGTGAGAAGACAAACTGATTAACACAGTCACTGCCCTATAGTCAATACAGTACTTGCTGTGAAAGGCCCAGTGTGAATGCCTCTTCCATGACTTTGATTTCTTTGAATTAAGTGTTTTGTTGGTAACTGTGTGGAGAATTTCCTTTAGGATAGACTGGTTGGATCTCCTTGCAGTCCAAGGGACCAGTGTATCCTAAAGGAGATCAGTCCTGGGTGTTCATTGGAAAGACTGATGCTGAAGCTGAAACTCCAATCCTTTGGCCACCTGAGGCGAAAAGCTGACTCATTGGAAAAGACCCTGATGCTGGGAAAGATTGAGGGCAGGAGGAGAAGGGAATGACAGAGGATGAGATGGTTGGAGGGCATCACCGACTCAATGGACATGGGTTTGGGTGGACTCCAGGAGTTGGTGATGGACAGAGAGGCCTGACGTGCTGCAGTTTATGGGGTCGCAGAGTCGGACACAACTGAGCAACTGAACTGGAACTGTGTGCAGGATTTAAGAATGTGAAGGATGTATGAATAAGTAACTTATGGTTCCTACCCTCAAAGAGTCTAGTATTTACTTAGGGAGAGTGAACATGCACACTAAAAGATAAGAGGGCTACAATGTCCTCTTTTTTTTTTTTTTGGTGGCAAATACTGACTGATCAGTGATCTTTGGGAAGCTGAAAGGGAAAAAACGGAGAGAAGAGAAAAAGACATTCTGAGGGAGAGAGACGCATGAGCTGAGCACATTTGAAAGACAATGGTAGTAACTAAGTATATAGTTTTTACAGTTCATTTACTACAGTTTAGAACACAACTTCATCTTAAAACATTATCTTGAATGGATAGTATCGAAAGTAGGATACAAATCTAAGAAACACACACATGTCCTCAATAAGGCCCATTTGTTTTTTGTTTTTCTTTAGCTGTTCTACATATTGTAGTGTTACTTTTTATTCTTATTTTGATGATATTTTATAAATTATTTCTTTTCCTTTAAAGACAGTTTTACATTTTCTAATGTTTATCCTTTCAGGAAAACAAAGTCAAGCTGCCCAATCTAACCGCTGAACAGAGGTTCAGGTCCTCTCCAGCTCAAGCCCCTTCCACCAGACCCGCCCGGGCTCTGAGCTTCCCACCATGCTCAGTAGCTGCGGGCCACAAGAGGGTACCCTCGGTCAGCCAGCCGAAGCCCTCAGGGTCCTCAGCTCTGCGCCTCCAACCAGGGTCTGTTCAGAGCAGCAAGAAACCGCCATCTGACCAGGCCGCACACGTACTGGAAGTACCCAAGCCCAACCGAGGACAAGACACAGACTTTAGCTCCAAATATAATATTGCCCCTAAATTCATACCAGTTTTCAAAAGTCGACCGTTACAGATAAACAAAAGTATCTTAGCACCTGAGAACCTGAGAAGAAAACAGCATGTTAATACAGAATCTAAGTTGTTTTCACTGAAATCTAGTGAGATCCAGAATGATAAACCGAAGTTAGATCTAACTACTAAGAAAAGACCTAATCTTAGTATTCAGATGAAGGCTAAAAGTCTGAATCTCAGGACTTGTAGATCTCTGCAAGAAAAAAACACCGAGTCCTATGGAAATATGACAGAAAATCCCCTTTCTAGTGGAAAATCATTGACCATGAGCTTAAGTGAAAGTAAACAGCTGTCTAATAGTTCAGCATTTCAGATGCCAACTAGCAGTTTAGGTGTAATAAAAAGTGCTGTTGGCCCCCAAGTGAACGGAAAAGAGAATTTGACAAGCAAATATATAGCACAAATTTTAGGGAAAAGCCATGAGTCACTAAAAGTGAAAAGACAACCACGTATTTTTGAATCAGACACAGATCCCGAAGATTCCCAACCGCTGGAGCCGCAATCAGTTGATCAAACTGAAGAAGCTGATGTAACTGACCACCGATTAACAGAAAGCAGAACAGCCCCCAGGTCTAAAAAGAAGTTATGTAAGGACTCTCCAAAAACATCAAAGAAGCCTCACTCCAATACTGGCCTTTGTGGACAATCCCATGCTTCTAGGAAACAGGTAAAAAACCAAAACACAATTTTAATCTGGGGCCACTCATCATGTGATACACTTTTAAACCCCCTAAATATAAATGATTTGCCAAAGATCTTCTAGAAACACACTGAGAGTCAGAAGTGTATGCAATTAATTTATAATAAAATGTGATTCTTCATTCTGGTTACAGATACATCACTTGGATGAATCAAAACCCAAGAAGTCTCTCATTCCTAAAGCTTAGGACATGGATGTAAAAGAAGGAAATATCTACCAGGTAACTTGGGTGATATCTTCTGAGTCGTTTTTTATGGCATTACCCAAATTGGGATCACCAGGAGTAGGGGTCCCCAATCTCCTGTACCAAAGGAGCTACCTGTAATTCCTTGAAGCCTTAAAATCTAGGAAATAGTAAATGGTGGGGGCAGTACAGCCCTTGACGAAGGACTGTGCGCAGCAGCTGTGGTGTGTTGTAAGAGGTCCCTAAAGAGGGGTGAGGCAGAGGGGTCCCATTGCTGGCTCCCCGACTCTGTTCTGGGGTCTCGGCAGACTGAGAAGAGGGCATTGCAGCAACAGACTACCTAATAATGTAAGACTGCACAGCTGTTAGGACATCTGCCTTTTGGACTCTCACCCAAGATAACTGACCTCAAATGATGTTTCCAAAGTTAATCATAAGTTCAGGTTTACTCCAAATAGTTTTACAGTGCTGGCTAGAGTTAAACATGAGATCTAGCTGAAAGTGCTAGTCCACAGCACTGAAGTCACAAAACCACGCATCTGGAAACTGCATTCTAGTTTATCCTACCGTCTGTCTAATTAAGAGACAAACATATTTCTAAAACATACACAAATACTTTTCTGCATAGAACTGTTGGAATATTTTCAGTTCAAGTTTATTATGAACAAACTAGAAAGCATTTTCTTGTTTTCTCTTCCAAAGGCTATTTCTTCCCATAATTAATAGAATTTTAGCCTGATTTGAATTAACCAAAAGATAAGTCTATTTTCATTTATTCTATAGTTTTATGTTTCATGTAGTTTTTGATGTCTTTCTTTATACAACCAGTAAGTGGTTGAGGAAAATTTTTTATTGTTTAAGATAATGAAATCTACTCTGGGTTTCATATTGTTTTAGAAGTATAGCACTTTGCCACTTTCAATTTTGTTGTTATTTAGTCTCTAAGTCCTATCCAACTCTTTTGTGACTCTATGGACTATAGCCTTCCATGCTCTGTCCGTGGAATTTCCCAGACAGGAATACTGGAGTAGATTGCCATTTCTTTTTCAAGGGAATCTTCCCAACCCAGGAATCAAACCTATGTCTCCTGAATTTCCTGCATTGGCAGACAGGTTCTTTATCACTATAGAGTCACCTGGGAAGCCCTCTTTGAACTATGTGAGACCTAACACAATTTTTAACAATTAAAAAATCATTCCATCAGCTAGGAAGAATAACATGATGAGAAAAATCATAGGATATCATTATGGAAAACAGTATCCCCCAAATATAAAATTAACATATATGCCTGTAACATTTTTGAATAATACAAAACAGGTTCAAGAAAATGTAAAAAATAAAAAACCACCTGCAGTTCCTCTTTGCAGAGATAACCACTCTGAACAATGGTTGGATATACACACGCTCCTGTGAACTGGAATTGGCCTCCATACGCTGCTGTGGAAACGCTTTGTTCACTCAGCAGGATTTTTCATCGTCGGATACTATTCCATTGCTATCAAATACATTGCTACTGTATTTGACTGTTCCTGATGATTGACATTTAAGTTGTTTCCAACCTTTCACTATAACAACACACATTACATATTTAGTCTAGTACAGATCTTTGCAAAGTGTCCAGTCATACAGTAGTTTCGTTCATTGGAAATGTCTTTATTTTACCTTTACTATTTTTATTATTGAAACTTGCTTGGATTATTTATTTTTACTGTTAAAATTTTCAACCACAGAACATATAGATAATAGTATAAAAGAACTCTGAATGCCTGTCACGCTGCTTCAAGAATTATTAATATTTTGCCACTCTGTTTCATCTATTTCCCACTGATACACTTTTTTACTATACTAATTTAAAGAAAATTCAGCACATCATTTGGTTTTACCCTAAATATGTTTTTTGTTACAGATAAAGTATAGAATATTTTTAAGGAAAAAAAAAGAATGTGTTTATATACATAACATTTTGAAGGTCTACCATATCTTTGTTGAGTCACTAAATTTCATTTTAGTTTAATAGGCAAACTTAACAAGAAGCCCTCAATAAAAATAAAATCTATTTCACAGAAAAACTAGAGCCTTCAATCATATAATCAGGATATTGAAGGGAGATTTTATTCGTTCAGTCTTGAAATGATAAGACTGCAATTGACCATGTGGTCTAGTGACCAGCAATCCCATGCTATTCTGGGTTCCTGGCAAAGATGCAGAAGTATAATATATCGAAGCAAATGTCAACAATGACATTTGGTCTAATATTTAAAAGGAGGGAAACCAAAATGGAGCTTCTGTTCTAACAAGTATTATTCTGGCTTTCAAAAATTTTAGATATTTAATTTACAAAATGTGATATAATTGTTGTGGTAAGATATTTAAAGAAATCAAAAATCCTAATTGATGTTCCACTGAAATAATCCTTCATTAACAAAGAGCTAGTAGAGAGTCAAACATAAGTTGAACTTAGATTTTTTTAGTGTGACTTGCTGCTTTTACTACTTCACTAAACCATTGCAATTAAAGGCAAAAATGAACACAAATTTTATTTCAGAACTGTAAATATAATTGTTGCTCTTAAAATTGTACCTTGTAAGTTTACTATATACCTTTGCTGTAAACATTTCTATTTTCCAGAATTATCTCTGTTTCATAATTATTTTACCATTTTCATAGGGAAGTACATCTGGTTTAAACCAACTATTTTGAATATGCCTTTCTCATTCTAAAACTAGTATGATGGACAACTAGTAGACTGCAGTAAAAAATGGTATGTCACTTTGTGAGGCTATGGTGAAAATATTCGTTTATCAAAGTGCTGTTAATAAGGATAAATATTGGATCACTTGACCAGTCGTCCACAACACGTACTCATTCCTGGAACCAGTGTTCCTCCTGTTCCATGTATCTCTAGACTGCCTTTCTGTTACTGTTCTGTTATCATGCCTCAGGTAGTTAAAACTGATTTTACTATTGGACTTAGCAAAAACATTTAAAAAGATAAATCCACTTGATCAAGTAGTGTATTGTATCTTCCTGTTCATTATATAAAAAATCTTGATAGCCCCTCCTCCACTCCATTAGTGTCTAAAACTTAGAATTTATAAGAAAGTATTTCTTTAGATAAATATTAACCTACATGGCAAAAGCCTGCTTGTGTTAGGATCAGTCTGTTTTCTGGTGTAAAGTAGGTTTATTTTTCATCTTGTAATATATATAATATCTAAATGAAAATTTACCAAATATATATGTACATATATAACATATAAATGCATATACATATATGTATGTATATATATGATTTACTATAAAGATAAATTGATTGATAATTAACTAGTCCATATTCAGACCACATTGTGCTCAAATTCACTGGAGAAATCAATGAAGTTTTTGTTTCATTTTAAAGATTATAACTTTGAAAGCCAGAATAATTCTAAATCTAGTTAAGGAAATTTCTTGTTTAAATTTTTGGTAATCTATATGCATTGTGGGATACCCCTAACTTTGCCCCCAAATCATTTTTCACATTCCAATTGTATGTTAGCTTTAGTACCATTACAATTTTAATAACATAAATAAATGATTTTGTTTGCCTAAATACAGAATCTGAAAAGATCAGCCATTGCATTTAAAGACCAAGTATGCTGAAATTAATGCTAAAAATTACCTTCATAGATATTTAAAAAATTCTTTCTACCTTTTATATTTTAAATTTCACAATATTGCTTACTATATCACTATTTTATTTGTATTTTATTATAACTATAATTTTTATATCTCATCTCATTTATGTTTTATTTGTTATTACATAACAAGAAAGAAATATAAGTTAGTCAATGATTAGCTTTTATCTGACTAGCCAGTTTACTAACCAGTTTTTGCTGTTTTTCAAATTTCACATCATCTGCCGCTCTGCTGAAACTGACAGTATATTAAGTATTTGCTGATACTTCAGAATGGTTAATATTGATAAGAAGATGCTTGAAGATGTCATGTTCATTATTTATTGATATTTAAAATACTCATGTTGTATCCTATACGGTGTCATAGTGTCTTATTTTTAATGAAAAAAATGTATTTCAAATAGATGTATTTCCCTATCAGAGTGACTATAAGTAGGACTGGAAAGGTTTGGATAAATAATCAATTCTTTTACCTCTGTGGTTCCATTTCTTCACATGCATTTACTGCTGGACCCATGTAAACAATTTTAGATTCTCACCCCTTAACAAAACCTTTATTCTCAAAGTCGCACATCCCTTTTTTTTTAATATAGTTTCATTTATTTATTAACTTCAGCTGTGCTGGATCTTGGCTGCTGTGTGGGCTTTCCTCGAGTTGCAGAGAGCAGAGCTCCTCTCTAGTTGCAGTGCGGGGGCCTCTCGTTGAGTGGCTTCTCTGGGTGTGGAGCGCCAGCTCCGAGGTGCACGGGCGCAGTGTGGCAGCTCCGGGGCTCGAGAGCACAGGCTCAGCAGTTGTGGTCCATGGGCTTAGTTTTTCCATGGTATGTGGGAGCTTCCCGGATCAGGGATCAAACTCAAGTCTCCTGCGTTGGCAGGTGGATTCTTTACCACTGAGCCACCAGGGAAGCCCCAAGTCTTACATTCTTTCATTCAACAGACATTTATTATTTGCTGTGTCCCAAGAGCTACTGCAAATGCTTGGTATATACCAGTGAGCACTGGCAGAAGGAGACAAACAGTAAACATAACAAATTACATCATGTTTTAGAAGGTGACAAATGTAGGAAAAAAGAAATATATAGTCGTGTATAAAAATAGAAACCCACAATCATATTCAAGGAGAAATCTGGCAAGAAAATAATTGGCTTTGTGGTTTATTATATATCTATCTACTTATCTCACCATTAAAACAGTTTGGGAATAAAATATTAAAATCTCTGAAGAACATGAGTTAAGCCGCTTTTAAAATAAAATCCTGGGTCTGCACACAGAGGGAACATATGTCAGTATAATCATTTAGCTAAGATGAATAACATAATGGAATTTTAAAAACATGCTATTTAAGTCATTATAAGGTTTTATTTCTAAGAGTAAAGATTTTATATAAATTTCCTTTTCCAAATCCAGTTCTAGCTCTGCCCCTTACCATTACTACCAAAAAGAAAGAAATATGGGACTTTTATGAAGCAAATACAGCCTCACTGCCCTCATTTCCCTTTGGCTCTCAGCTTGGTAAATGCTTGTTTTGGTCTGGATCAGAATTTGAAAACTAGATACCTTTTTGGAGCTCTTGTTTTTAATAATGGCACACTAGGTTATTCAAGCTAACCCTCTTCAGGGAAAGCAACTGAAAATGCTGGATGAATTTTCTTAAAGTTCATAGAAATATCCAGGAACCAAAATGACATAAGGAATTACAGTCAAAAAACGCTAAGAAAAAAGCCAGAAAGGTAAACAGAGAATTCAAAATCATTTTTGCTCCTAAGATATGTGATAACCCAGACTTGACATGGAGCTGTGTTTCCATGCCGTCGAAGAGTGAGAGGAGACAAATGTCAGTGCAGAGTCCACAGAGATAGAGAGCCTGAAGGAGGTGCCCCGCACACCCTGCAGCACGCGCTTTGCTGGGACCCTGAAGGCCATGCCCACAGTAGAGGCAAGGCCTCAGTGCCAGCTCCATGCTCTCTTCCCCCAGGGACCTGTAAAGGGGCCCCCAGTGGATTTCTGCCCAAACGTATATTGCCAAGGTGATCCAAGAAACCTCAAACCAAGCTTAAAGTAATATCAGATGTATAAAACTATCAGAAATACCAAAACCTTTAGGAAGAAATGGGACTTTATTGAATTATGTTAAAGAATACTATCCAAGTAAATGGAGAACTATGTCATGTTCATAGATTGGAACGCGATGGAAAAATTGAAAGAGATTTCGATCCAAATTTCAACATATTTGTTTTAGAACTTTGTTTTAGAACTTTGATAAGAATTTGATAAGCTTCTTATAAAATTGATATCAGAATGTAAGAGTCAAGAATAAACAAAGACTCTTAGAGGACAAAAGATAAGGGAAAACTTGCTTTCCAGATAGCAAGATTTATGCAGAGCTGTAATAATTAAAACAATACGGTATTGGTATGCAGATTAGCAAACCACTGGAAGAGAAACCAGAAAGGGCCTGATACATACAAGACGTCATACTGTCCCTGTTCACAATAGCGCAAACACAACCTAAATGACCGTTAATGGATTTTACAAACATAAGGACGCAAAATAATGAAAGAGCTTCCACTCATGGATAGTCCAAAAAGAGGACAAACTCAACCGTGTTGTCCAGGGGTGAATGCTTGCACGTGTGCTAAATTACTCAGTCGTATCTGACTCTCTGCAACCCCATGGGCTGTAGCCCGCTAGTCTTCTCTGTCCATGGGGTTCTCCAGGCAAGAATATGGGAGTGGGTTGCCATGCCCTTCTCCAGGGGATATTCCTGACTCAGGGATCGAACCTGAGTCTCCTGCATCTCCTGCATTGCAGGCAGATTCTTTACCGCCAAGCCACCAGGGAGGCCCTCAAGGATGAATATATAAGTATAAAAATTATAAAGGAAAACAAAGAAACTCTTGTTTAAAAATCCAGTACAGTGGTGCCTCCCAAGGGAGGGGAGGGTTTGTAACCTGGGCTGGTAGATGGTAGGAAAGTCCTTTTGGAACAGTGGTAATTTCCGTTTCACTTCTTGTCCTGGGTGATATTATACAAGCATTGGCTTTATAAGTGTCCATTAAACACTATCTATATGTTTATGCACTTCTTAATGTGTAGGTTATATTTCATGGGGTATGTGTGTGTGTGTGTTATTTTGAGAAAAATAATACAAAAAAAAGAAAACCTTCACACAGCATAGAAGCCAGAAAGGTCTTACCTTTGGGGCTGTAAGGTAGTAAAACGGGGCTGTGTTCATAAGGATTACATTCTGACAGTTCTCTGAAGGATGGTGGGCACCCAGGGCTCTCAGGACGTAACGGTGGCTTGAAAGCAGAGTGAGCTGCCTTTGGGGGCATGGGGGCAAGCGGCGAGGGTCAAGGGCAGCAGTGGGACCACCTGGGGTATAGGACTCACAGGGCAGCAGGTGAGACTCGTCTTTTCCTGCCCAGAGCAATGCACTGCTTCATGCTTCTCCAGCCAGCAATTCGGTTTCTAGAGGGTTATCCTGACGAAATGACTGGATAAGAAACCAACTACACACATACATGCTTGCTAACATTGTTAGCACTGCAGACACAACGCTTCAGACGCTCATCAAAGCGGTGTCGTGTCCTTCTGATGGGTCCATGCACTCTGCTATGGGGAAGGAAACAGCAACCCACGCCAGCATCCTTGCCTGGAAAGTCCCAGGGACAGAGGGGCCTGGCGGGCTATGGTCAGACATGACTGAGCAACTGAGCGCGCGCGCGCACACACACAGACACGCACACACACACAAAAGGCAGTTAATGATGATGACCCAGACTTTTACAGCAAATCTATAAAACAAAGAACTTTTATATATTATAACATTAAGCAAGCTATGTTTCCCAGAGCAATAAAGCCAGCCTGCCTGTTCTCTCCTAAGAACTAGTTTTAGTACTTCATAAACTAAAGAAAGCCATGCTCTAGATGGGGCTGCTGAGATGAAACAAAGGAAAGTGTTTTTGGTCATATTTCTCTTTAACCAGATTTACCACATTTCATTACTTTGCTGCCTACTATCGCTCTGCAGTCCCTGAGGAAATAACTAGATGAAATTGAGAATAAAAACAACATAAAGTAGGACATTCAATACCCCAGGTTGTATATACCCAATCCGGTTGCACAATGATTAAATTTAGCTCTAGTTAACCTGATTTCAAGTGCAGTTCAAATCTGGGGGCTATGAGAAACAGAATGCTTGCTCTACGTGATCAGAAAATATTTATATTGAAACATATGGTTTTGAGTTTCCCTTGCATTTAGGAACATTAACACACAACAGGTGGGTTCTTTGAGAGATCACTGAGTTGTATTTGTACTGCCAGCGTGACAGAGATTTTATTTGGCCAAGAAGGGCATCAGCCCAACAGTCCTTGCTGCTCCCCTGTCTACACGTGCGTCTCCCCCTGCGGCGTCTCCACCCTACGGTGCTTGAGGGATGGGTAGACGGCTCCCTCTGAATGTCGGGGACCGTGACATTTCCAACAGGCAGCTCCCATTAGACTCAGTCTCCCAAAGCTTTCTGACTTTGAATGCATCATCTCATTGTTTGAAAAGAGACCGCAAAGCATAGAGCATCTGGGTAACTCAGAAGGAAGAATTTTCAGACATTTAAAGTCGATTACATAACAAGGCTGTGTAATCTCTTCCTGGAGAAGGGGAGAGTGGAATTTCCAAGTCAGACTGGGTCACTTTTGCCTGGACTGGCTTTAATTAACTGGCAAATCTTCTGGGAAGTATAGAAATAGACCAAATGTCCCCTCAAGTTTCCATCAAAACCTGCCTACTCTTTGCTGAATGACAGAACATAAGGCCAGAAAGAGATCATGGCCAAGGAGTCCAAGTCCTTCACAAAACAGCGAGGGACCTGAGGTACAGAGTAAATGTAGTTCACATTATCATTATAATGATGAGGAAAAATAACTGTTGCTTTCTAGTCCCATCTTGCTCTTTAAAAAATCTTCTCATTGTGAAAATTATCGTGGATTCAAAAGAGTTTATAGAGTATACATGCGAGGTTCAGTACCTCAGAAGCTTCTCTTCTTTTTTTTAATTAATTAATTTAATTGGAGGCTAATTCCTTTACAGTATTGTAGTGGTTCTTGCCATACATTGACATAAATCAGCCATGGGTGTACATGTGGCTTCTCTTCTTTAATATTCATTTACTTATTCATCTGGCTGCGCCGGGTCTTGGTTGTGACCTGTGGAGTCCTCCGTCTTTGTTGCAGCACTCAGGTCCTCGTTTTTAGTTGCAGCATGGAGCATCTTTAGTTGTGGCATGCACACGCTTAGTCCCGAGGTCTAGTTCCCCACCCAGGGATTGAACTGAGGCCCCCTACACTGGGGTGCGGTGTCTCAGACACTGGGCCATTGGGGAAGCCCCCCTCAGAGCTTCTTCAGCGTCCTTCCTGCCCCCAGAGAAGCAGCACAGGGAACACTCCTCGGTAGTCTGTAACAGACTGTGTGGAAGGGGAATCCAAAAAGGAGAGGATGCGTGTGGCTCCCCTGTGGCTCAGACGGTAAAGAGTCCGCCTGCAGTGCGGGAGACCTGGGTTCGAAGGCTACCCCCTCCGGTATCGTTGCATGGACTGTATAGTCCATGGGGTCTCAGAGAGTCAGATACGACTGAGAAACTTTTTCACTTTCATAGCTGATTCACTTGACTGTACACCTGAAACTAACACAACATTGGGCATCAACAATACTCCGATACAGTTTTTTTTTTAACAATTAAATGGAGCAAGAACACAGTATTTCTTTCTCTTGGCCAGACAGCCATTTCCTTTTGCGTTACATATACAAAAATACCACGGGAGTGATACTGTTTAGGTTAATTCCACTTGGTTTTCCTCTTTTATTCTTATCTGTTTCATCTTCTTCACGACATCAGGCATGCTTCCCTCAGATGTGTGCCAAGTCTCTGCTTTTTCTCTTTCGAGGGCACTGGGCAACCCCCCAGACCCTCCCAAACCCTCCTCCCAGGGAAGCAGGAGAGGGGCACTGCCGGACAACATCACACACCAGCTCTCAGGGCGGGAAGACGAGAGAGGAGGCCTCCAGGGAGGGCCCTGGAGCCTCAGAGGGAGTCCCAGTAACTCAAAATTGAGAAACTGCAGTTTCAAGCAGTTGAGGCCACAAGAGCTGATGAGCTTTCTCAAAGGTGAATATTTAAGTAACTACTGGAGCCACGGTAAGTACACACTTCCTGGGAACCACGTATATCCCCAAACAGAATTCAGGGCCCTTGCTAAGCTGCAGCAAGTGAGTGCTGGGAAATAACCAATGTTGGCTGCAAGCTGTAACCCCAAAACCCTGACCTTGTCAACCTGTAACCAAAAACTTAGTGGTCATATTTCCACTAAAAATAGGCTTTCATTCATTCATTTGTCAAATATTTAGAAAGCACCTTCTATGTGCCAGGACCCTGGAGAAAGAAATGGCAACCCACTCCAGTACTGTTGCCTGGAGAATCCCATGGACAGAGGAGCCTGGCGGGCTACAGTCCATGGGGTCTCAAGAGTCAGACACAACTTAGCGACTAAAAACCCAACACACATGTGCCAGGAACTGTGCTACGGGCCAGATATATATCAGATGTAAAAGACCCAGTCAATCCTCCCCGAATCCAGCAGGGAAGAGAGGCAATCAGTCCGTGAAGAGATGTTAAATGCTACCAGAAAGGAAGTGTGGGCTGGCCTGAGAGTTCTTTCTGCAGCAGTATACAGAAAAAACTGAAGGAATTTTTGGCCGACGCTATACAATGAGCTATTATGGAAGCTATCTAGAGCAGCAGCCAGGCTTCCAGAAAGAAGAGACTTTTAAGGGTATTTCCATGGGTGAGAATTGGTAGTACGCCCTGGGGGTAAAAGAGTAGTTTGCATGCTAAGTTGCTTCACTCATGTCTGACTGTGGCCCCATGGACTGTAGCCCACCAGGCTCCTCTGTCCATGGGATCCTCCAGGCCAGAACACTGGAGTGGGGTGCCATGTCCTCCTCCAGGGGATCTTCCCGACCCAGGGATCGAACCCTCGTCTCTCATGTTTCCTGCACTGGCAGATGGCTTCTTTACTACTAGCACCACCTGGGAAGCCCAGAAAAAGTGGTCTAGACAGAGGAATACTGTGTGTGAGAAGACCCAGAGAAAGGCAGGGTAAGTCTAAGGAATTAAAGCAGGTCTGTGAGGCTAGAAGGAGTCAAGGAGGAAGGAGTAGTGAGAGATGCAGATGGACAGAAGGGGTGGGGGGTTGGGATTGGAGGAAGACAAGGCTGGATATGAGGGCTCCTGTTAGGAGGCTGTGGTAGCATGATGCAGAGAGCAAACTGATTTAGAACACTGATATTGGAGCTCTCTCTTTTCCAATATAAGCATTTTTAGCATTTATAAATGTCCCTCTAGGCAATGCTTTTAGCACGTCTCATAATTTTAACATATGCTTTCATCTCAATTCAGTTTAAATTGAGTTTTTCTAAATTTCTCCTTAGAAGCTTGATTAATTTTCAAATATTTATGACTTTTCCAGATGTTTATTCTATATTTGCTTTATAGGAAGTCTACTGTGGTCATTTATTTTTAATTTACTGAGACCTGTTTTATACAAGACTTGTTACACCCCATGTATGGTGTATGTATGGGCCACCCCAAGTCCAGTTGAGTCTTTCCCCTTTTTATCTGGCCTTGCCATCCAGACTTTTCCTTCTTTCTCTTTCCTTTTCAATGGTCTCTCCTTAAGTGCAGAGAAGTGAAGGTCAGACCTGCATAGATTTCCTACAGTCTGGGGATTTTTCTCAACACTGCTTTTGAGGAACAATGTAGCAACTTCACAAAAATAAATAATAAAATATTGGCATGGATGTGAGAGTTGGACCATAAAGAAATCTGAGCAGGGAAGAACTGATGCTGTTGAACTGTGAAAGTTCAAAGACTCTTGAGCTAGAGAAGACTCTTGAGAGTCCCTTGGACAGCAAGGAGATCCAACCAGTCAATCCTAAAGGAAATCAACCCTGAATATTCATTGGAAGGACTGATGCTGAAGCTGAAGCTCCAATACTTTGGCTTCCTGATGTGAAGAACTGACTCACTGGGAAAGACCCTGATGTTGGCAGGAGGAAAAGGGGAGGACAGGATGAGATGGTTGGATGGTATTATTGACACAATGGACATGAGATTGATCAAACTCTGGGAAATAGTGAAGGACAGGGAAACCTGGCGTGCTGTAGTTCATGGGGTCACAAAGAGTAGGACATGACTTAGCAACTGAACAACATGTTGCAGTATAAATCCATATTTGGGAAAGAAAATTACTCTAAAGGATTACAATCTGCAGAAATGTGACTGGCCACAATAATTACAACCTTCATATTACTATGCAGAGGGGATGGAGCCAGAGCCACATGACTTCAAATATCTCCTTTCCCAGAAGAGAGTCTTTCCCCATTGTGGTGGCTTCCCAGAAGAAAAAGATATTCAGCCTCAAGGACAAATTCAAACTCTCATCTCTTATGAGGGAGGAAATCATTGCATTTTTCTGTTCTTTCTCCGTTCATCTCTCTTTACAAATCTGATCTCATGCGCAGTCATTGTGTTTTATTGCTATTGTTCAGTGAGGAAGAGAATCATATATTGAATTAGGAATTACAGATTCTGCCTTGATTTCCATAAGTGGTTCAGTTCAGTTTAGTTAAGTCGCTCAGTCATGTCCAACTCTTTGCAACCCCATGAATCGCAGCATGCCAGGCCTCCCTGTCCATCACCAACTCCCAGAGTCTACCCAAATCCATATCCATTGAGTTGGTGATACCATCCAGCTATCTCATCTTCTGTCATACCCTTCTCCTCCTGCCCTCAATCTTTCCCAGCATCAGGGTCTTTTCCAGTGAGTCAACTCTTCACATCAGGTGGCCAAAGGACTGGAGTTTTAGCTTCAACATCAGTCCTTCCAATGAACACCCAGGACTGATCTCCTTTAGGATGGACTTGTTGGATCTCCTGGCAGTCCAAGGGACCCTCAAGAGTCTTCTCCAACACCACAATTCAAAAGCATCAATTCTTCAGCACTCAGCTTTCTTTATACTCCAACTCTCACATCCATACATGACTACTGGAAAAACCATAGCCTTGACTATATAGACCTTTGTTGGCAAAGTAATGTCTCTGCTTTTTAATATGCTGTCTAGGTTGGTCATAACTTTCCTTCCAAGGAGTAAGCATCTTTTAATTTCATGGCTGCAATCACCATCTGCAGTGGTTCTGGAGCCCGAAAAATGAAGTCGTTCATTGTTTCCACTGTTTCCCATTTATCTGCCATGAAGTGATGGGAAGGGATGCTATGATCTTAGTTTTCTGAATGTTGAGATTTAAGCCAACTTTTTCACTCTCCTCTTTCACTTTCATCAAGAGGCTCTTTAGTTCTTCTTCATTTTCTGCCATAAGGGTGGTGTCATCTGCATATCTGAGGTTATTGATATTTCTCCCAGCAATCTTGATTCCAGCTTGTGCTTCCTCCAGCCCAGCGTTTCTCATGATGCCCTCTGCATATAAGTTAAATAAGCAGAGTGACAATATACAGCCTTGACATACTCCTTTTCCTATTTGGAACCAGTCTGTTGTTTCATGTCCAGTTCTAACTGTTGCTTCCTGACCTTCATACAGGTTTCTCAAGAGGCAGGTCAGGTGGTCTGATATTCCCATCTCTTGAATTTTCCACAGTTTATTGTGATCCACAGTCAAAGGCTTTGGCATAGTCAATAAAGCAGAAGTAGATGTTTTTCTGGAACTCTCTTGCTTTTTCGATGATCCAGCGGATGTTGGCAACTTGATCTCTGGTTCCTCTGCCTTTTCTACATCCAGCTTGAACATCTGGAAGTTCACGGTTCACATATTGCTGAAGCCTGGATTGGAGAATTTTAAGCATTACTTTACTAGCATGTGAGATACTCAATGAAACTAAGCCATGTTGTGTGGGGCCACCCAAGATGGACGTGTCGTGGTGGAAAGGTCTGACAGAATGTGGTCCACTGGAGAAAGGAATGGCAAACCACTTCAGTATTCTTGCATTGAGAACCCCATGAACAGTAGGAAAAGGCAAAAAGATAGGATACTGAAAGATGAACTCCCCAGGTCAATAGGTGCCCAATATGCTGCTGGAGATCAGTGGAGAAATAACTCCAGAAAGAATGAAGGGATGGTGCCAAAGCAAAAACAACACCCAGTTGTGAATGCGACTGGTGATAGAAGCAAGATTCAAGAGCAATATTGCATAGGAACCTGGAATGTTAGGTCCATGAATCAGGGCAAATTGGAAGTAGTCAAACAGGAGATGACAAGAGTGAACATTGACATCACTGGGAATCAGTGAACTAAGATGGACTGGAATGGGTGAATTTAACTCAGATGATCATTATATCTACTACTGTGGGCAGGAATCCCTTAGAAGAAATGGAGTAGCCATCACAGTCAATAAAAGAGTCTGAAATGCAGCACTAGGATGCAATCTCAGAAACGACAGAATGACCTCTGTTCGTTCCCAAGGCAAACCATTCAATATCACTGTAATCCAAGTCTATGCCCCGACCAGTAACGCTGAAGAAGCTGAAGTTGAACGGTTCTATGAAGACCTACAAGACCTTCTAGAACTAACACCCATAAGTGGTTAGAACATAAAAATAACCTCCAAACTCAGGTGGGTGCCTACTGAAATCTAATGCCAGCCCCTAATCCTGCTACCTTCTTCCTTTTGTAATTGTAATAGTGTCTGGGAAGTTCAGCTAAGAACTCACTCAACTTAGTTCTCACAACACTGGATTCCTGTAAGTTTTAAGACACTAGTCAGTTCTCTTGTTGCAGAAGATGGAGTCCCTTGAGGGATCACAGATATTCTTACGCAGGTCTCTGCCTTGTAAATTAACAAAGGAGCAGCTGATAAACGTTGGTGAAGACATGTGGCAGAGGTAGTTTGAATTATTTTAAGTTCTTAAAGTCACAAATTCTGAGGAATCTAGTGATATTTAAAGGGAAAAAAAAAACAAGGGACATGTTTTTTTTTTTCCCCATCATTCAGAATTTTGTGCTTTGAAAGAGGAAGTAGGCTACAGACAGAGCTGTGAGGTGGGTTACAGAGTCACGTGGCAGCTTGCATCAGCTTTAAATAGAACAGCTTGAGGGCTCTTTTCATTCTCTTTTGATGGTCATTTCTTCCTGGGGTATGTAAAACCGCATCTCTCCACACCACTTAACTGGAAATGGTCAGCCACAATGGCACCCCACTCCAGTGTTCTGGCCTGGAGAATCACTGGGACGGCAGAGCCTGGTGGGCTGCCATCTACAGGGTTTCACAGAGTCAGACACGACTGCAGCGACTTCACAGCAGCAGATTCACCCCACATCTGAGGTCACACTGTGCCTCTGTTGGCACACTAAGTTCTCCTCTAGCCATCACCCTCACATTTGGCTTTTACTTCTCCTCCAGACTCCAGTTTGAGTTTCACAAGTCCTGACCTACCTGCAGCCTAACGAGAGGAGAGGGCATGCATCCCTCTACGCTCTCTAATGAACACTGGAAACCTCCACATCCTACAGGCTGCCAAGCCAGGGCAACAACTCAGCTTCTCTCCAGATGAGTGTCTGTCACTGTCCTTAAGCTGCTGGCCCAGCTCATAAAACACTACTCAGCAGCTACCAGCTGCTCATGGGTTCCCTGGTGGCTCAGGTGGTAAGGAATCCGCCTGCAATGTAGGAGACCCAGGATTGATCCATGGTTGGGGAAGATCCCCTGGAGAAGGAAATGGCAACCCATTCTAGTATTCCTGCCTGGAGAATCCCATAGACAGAGGAGCCTGGCCAGCTACAGTCCAGGGGTCAGATCACAGGGCTACTCAGCCTCCACAATTTCATAATGCAGTTCCTCATAATAAATTTCCATATTAGTGTGTGTATGTGTGTGTATAAACAGGAAGTACATATACCTTATGGGTATTATTTCCCTGGAGAGTGTTGAATAATACAACACCTTTCTTCAAAAGAATTCTGAGTTCTTTCATGAACATTTTGCATTTATTTATCTCCACCCTATCCTGTAAAAGGATGAACTCTGTGAACCTATCTAACCTCTTGGGTGGGCGGAGCACCCCGACCTACAGGGAGGTGAGGCAGGACACCGGGGAGCGCGCCCCAGGCTGTGCGTTGCTCACAGCCCTCTTGGCCTCACGGTGGCTGCCTCTGCCCCCTTTGATGGCACTCGCTCCTCTCCACGGTCGGGCACCCATCGGGCTCTCCCTGCCAGGCCCCAGCTGAGGACGTTCCTAATCCAAGTTGAGAACATTGCACTTTGCTCTTTACGTGGAGCTCAAGGTCAGAGGCTGCTGGTTCTCATAATTTCAGAAACTCACACACACATTCCTCAGATGTGAAGCACTTTTAATTGGGCCTCACGAACACATGGAGCACAAGGAGGGGGACTGGCAGGGCCAGGCAAATGTCAGCGCCCTCCCGATTATCAACACTGCTCAGTGTCCGCAAAGAACCGTGTTCTTCTGTTCTGTTTTGTTTTCCCCCTTGAACTTGGGCATGGCCATCCCAAAGACACAGAGAGAAGAAACTAGGACTGGCCCTACTGATGAAGGGTTTCCCTAGTGGCTCAGATGGTCAAGAATCTGCCTGCAATGCAAGAGACCCAGGTTCAATCACCTGGGTTGGGAGGGTGCCCAGGAGAAGGGAAAGGTCACCCACTCCAGTGTTCTTAACTGAAGACTCCCAGGGACAGAGGAGCCTGGCAGGCTACAGTCCATGGGGTTGCAAAGAGTGGGACACGACTGAGCGACTATCACTTTCACTTTTCATATTGATGAAATGCCCATATTTTATGGCCTTTTTTATAGGGTTTAATTCTTACTTAATTTGATTCACCTTGAAACTTTACCACTGTGTGTTTTCAAGCATTATTCCTCATGTATTATTTTATTTGTCTTATTGAAGGAAAGAAAAACAAAATAAACAAGTGGGACCTGATTAAACTTAAAAGCTTTTGCACAGCAAAGGAAACTATAAGCAAAGTGAAAAGACAGCCCTTGGAATGGGAGAAAATAATAGCAATTGAAACAACTGACAAAGGATTAATCTCCAGAATCTACAAGCAGCTCATACAACTCAATACCAGGATAACAAGCAACCCAATCAAAAAGTGGGGAAAAGACCTAAACAGACATTTCTCCAAGGAAGACATACAGATGGCTATTAAACACATGAAAAGATGCTCATGCGTTAATGAGACCTGGAGCTAGCAGACAGCACTGGGGTCTTCTGCAGGCGGATGGCAGGGCAGTGCCCTCCCGCTGACTGTCCACAGCCGGCGCTCTCGACCGCTGGTGGTGGGCTTCTCGCTCCTCCCTGAGGCTCCTGGCACTTGGCTTCTCTGTACATCCTCGTCTCCCAGCCCTGCCTCACCGGTCAGCTTGCAGTGGGGACTGCTCCAGCACACAGCTCACAGGAGCATCGGGCCCTTGCTCCTGGACCAGCTGGGGCTCGTCAGGGGCACGCCAGAAAGCACGAGGGACAGACCCCAACACCATGAGACACGAGGGGAAGAGACATGCTTCGGGACTGTGACCCGCGACGTGGTCTTATTTCCCAGGCTTGCAAACGTTTGCCCAGCCCCAGATCTCCGGGCGTGTTCTCAAGAAACGCTTCTACTTCCGTCTCTTATAAATAAGAGCTCCAAAGGGAGAGTGGGGACCGGCAGGTAGGATTCCAGTTTATGTTTTACGGCCTCAGATTTCCCAACTTGAGATGCCACAATCATTTATGCACATTACAAACGCAGCTCTCAAGGTATTTACTAAGGTTTCATTTAATCTCACAGGTCTCTGGCACCTGGAGAAATTAGGAGCCTGGGGAAAACAGTGATTAGCAACCATTCAAGACTTAAAGGGCCTTGCAATTGCAAAAAGCACTTTTAAATGCTTTTCAAATATGTATTTCTCAGCACCTCTCCCCTGAGAAGGTAGCTCTGCTCCAGAGAAGTTAATCTGGGTAATTTTTACAGATGAGGGAGATCAGAACTCCCCAGGTTTTCAGTCCAGGTTCGCCTCCTTGTGTAAAATGTAGGGGACACCTCCTCAGCACAAAGCTGGGTATGAACCTGGAATCAAGGGGTCTCTCTACAACTCTCCACCCTGTGAGCAATAGAGGAAGGAAACCCCTCACCTCACCCAGGTAGATGTTTGTACGCAGAAAATGCAGATTACTTGTGCTGTTTTTTCTGACGTGGTCAATCCCAACCTCCTCATACTTTTTCATCTCATTCTATGACATTAAAATAATTCAGAGGGCCAGAGTCTTTGAAATGACACAAGACATCCTTGCAGGAGCTGTGACTCTCTTCGGTTGTAGAGTCAAAATAGCCCTGGGTCTGAGGAAGCCCTGGCAGCCACAGAAAGAGCACAGTAAAAGAGAAAGTGTTTCTCAGTGTCCTTTTTTAAAAAGGGGGCAGTAATGCCTAACCTCAAAGTGCTGCAGTCCATGGGGTCACAAAGAGTCGGACACGACTGGGCAACTGAATAACAAAAGGACTGCATCGCAAATTGCGGAACTGCGTGTACCTGCAGGGGTTGTGGAGGCTGGGAGAGGGATCCTGTCCGTGAACGTCTCACTCAGACAGTGGAAGCCGGACCTAGAGATCACAACTGTTCCTGCAGACTAGACTCCTTGACGGTCCCAGAGGAAGATGATTCTCGAATGTACTACTCTGGGCTGGGAAGTTGCAGCTCCCACGAGCTCCCGGGTGATGCTCCTCTGAGAACCACAGGGCTGGCGCACCTTCCTCAGGTAACCTCGTGTGCTTGTAAAAGCATCTAAGCCTGCCTTCACTCTTCCCCCTGTTGTGTTGACAAGCACCAGATTTGAATCATAGTGTGTGCTACAGTGCCTGCTGGCAATATTGTGCTTTATAGCAGAAATATGGGCTTCCCAGGTGGTGTGGTGGTAGAGACCTGCAATGCAGGAGACAAGAAACGCAGGTGCGATCCCTGGAAAAGTGTATTTGGCCATTCAAATGAGAAGTAGCCGGAGACATATATACTTGGTCATTCATCCACAGTTCCTGGCTCACGGCTCCCCAAACCCTTGGAATTCCCTGAGCTATAAGGGCAATGAGATAATATGTGGTCTCTTTAGTTCCTGAAAACACATCCGGGAATCCCACGCAGGGGTAGGGGCTGGTTGCCATGAGAACCATATGATTAGAGAATGGAACCCTCAGTCCCACCCCCTGATTTCCGGGAAGGGAGGGGGCTGGCTGTTGAATCAACCACCAGTGGCCAATGATGTAAGCAATCATGCCTGTGTAGGGTTCAGTTCAGCCACTCAGTCATGTCCAACTCTTTGCAACCCCATGGACTGCAGCACGCCAGGCTTCCCTGTCCATCACAAGGCTCAAACTCTTGTCCATTGATGCCATCCAACCATCTCATCCTCTGCCATCCCCTTCTCCTCCAGCCCTCAATCTTTCCCAACATCAGGGTCTTTTCCAATGAGTCAGTTCTTCGCTTCAGTTGGCCCAAATATTGGAGTTTCAGCTTTAGCATCAGTCCTTCCAATGAACACCCAGGACTGATCTCCTTTAGGATGGACTGGGTGGATCTCCTTGCAGTCCAAGGAACTCTCAAGAATCTTCTCCAATACCACAGCTCAAAAGCTTCAATTCTTTGGCGTTCAGCTGTCTTTATGGTCCAACAATGCCTGTGCACTGTTGTTTAGCAACCTAACAATGAGTAAATCGATGATCTAGTGAGAAAACAGGTGTCCCGAGTTCTGGGAGCCATTCTAGCACATGAATGGAACCTGCAGTGGGGGTGGTGGGAACATCTGATTTACAGCCGATGGGTCAGAAGTACAGGTGACAACCTGGACTTGACGTTGGTATCTGACGTGGAGGCTGCCTTCTGGGGCTGAGGCCTTGGCCTGCGGAATTGGAGTCTGTCTCGGGGTAGAGGGCCTCAGAGTGAGGTTGGATTTGTCAGAGGGCGTCTGAGAACAGTGTGTTGGTGTGAGGAAGCCTGCACAAACGTCCTGGAATTGGGTTTGGGGATCCAAAGGCCATCCCCACCCCCATCCCACCCCCATCTTTTCTGTTTACTGTATTGAAAGTGATAGAAGTTAAACAATTCAAGGGAAGAAAAAAAAAGCTTTTAAGGTTAAAAAAAGAGAGAGACTATGAATTGCTTTAGGTTCTATCTTTAAAGAAAATTCCTAGGCTTTGGCACGGTCACCTTGAAAATGGAAGTGTGCCCATCTATTCCTGTTGAGAGTCTCGAGTTTCCCAAGCAACGTGTTCCTTTTCTGCTTCCTAATGTTAAAATTCACACTTCCAAAACAACCAGCTGCTGAGCTTATCTTGTCTGTCCAGCTACCAAATTATGTAAGGGCTGTTATTGTTTTAAGGAAAGAGCAGAGGGGTATTAAAATGCCACGTCTAACAGAGGAAAAAGATGCAGAAATGATGTGAAGTTCTAGAACGTTTCTGCGCTTACAAAAACCCAGCTCCAGGCTGCCCGACTTGTTCCAAAATCCCCTCCTGACTCTACTCACAGCTGCATTTGGAGAAATAACAGAAATATTGCCTTGCCATTAGTGGTCTTTCTCCTCCCTTTCCTCTGCTAAGTCCTGGAGGCTTCTCATGCAATCAAAAAATATGAAAATGAGGCAGAAGTTGATAATAAAGAAGTAATAAAGAATAAAGAAGTTGATAATAAAGAAAGATAAAAACCAAAGGAGGTGGAGGGAGAGAGACAGGCCCTTTGAAGCAGGGTTGTCATCCTTCTGTGGAGCAAAGTCAATGTCCAAGAGAAGCCTTTAGCAAGCATCCAGTCGGTGGAGGCGGCGCCGCCTGTGTGGGACTCGAGGGCGAGAAAGGTAGGAATGAGAAGGACCAACACAGGCCTCACTTCAGGGTCCCACGGTGCACAGGGCGGGGCCAGAATGGAGACCTGGCAAGATGCACCAACCCAGTTCACAGAGACTCTGAGTGTGTCACCTTGTACATGTGCATGTGCGTGTGTGTGTGTGTGTGTGTGTGTGCTCAGTTGTGTCCGATTCTGCAACTGCATAGACTGTAGCCCTCCAGGCTCCTCTGTGCAAGGGATTCTCCTGGCAAGAAAACTGGGATGGGTTGCCATTTCCTCTTCCAGGGGATCTTCCTGACCCATAATCGAACCCAGGTCTCTTGTGTCTCCTGTATCGGCAAGTGGAGTCTTTACCCTGAGCCACCTGTATGTCACCTTGTGTGTGCGTAAATTGCTCAGTCGTGTCGGACTCTGTGCGACCCCATGGACTGTAGCCCGCCAGGCTCCTCTGTCCATGGGATTCTCCAGGCAAGAACACTGGAATGGTTTGCCATGCCTTTCTCCAGAGGACTTTCCCAACCCAGGGACTGAACCCAGGCCTCCCCCATAGCAGGCGGATTCTTTACCATCTGACCCACCAGGGAAGACCTATGTCATCTTATGCACCATAAAGTGCTTTGCAGGGGTTACTAAGTTAATGACCTTGAGTCTGGGGCATCATCTTGGAATATTCAGGTGGATCCAGTGTAATCACAAGGGCTCTTCTAAGGGCAAGAGGGAGACAGGGGAGTCAGAGAAGGAGATGTGAGGATGGTTATGTTGCTGGCTTTGAAGATGAAGAAGGAGCCAAAGAATGAGGGGCTGGAAAGAGCAGGGCTCCCAGAGCCTCTAAGAGGAACCTGATCCTGCCGACACCTTGATGTAGCCCACAGGACCCATCTCAGACTTCTCCAGAGCTGTCAGATGACTAATACCTTATTCACAGAATAAGTTGGTGGTGACAAGAAACTGATCAGAGGGAAAGGGAATTAGAAAACCCCAAGCAGCCCCGGTCCCCCACGCCCAGCCCTGATCAAGGCCTGGACACAGGAGTCTGTTCCCACGTAGGTGAGGGGGACACTGACCTGGGTTTCCATTTGTAGGGGGAGCAGCCCTGCCCAAGGGGTTTCTTCACCCCCAAAACATGTGGTTGACTCCTTCACCTCCACTGTTGACCACAAAATTTTAGAGGCTTAAAAAGCCTTATGTTAATCAGTTCAGTTCAGTTAAGTTCAGTTGCTCAGTCGTGGCTGACTCTTTGCAACCCCATGAACTGCAGCACGCCAGGCCTCCCTGTCCATCACCAACTCCCAGCATCTACCCAAACTCATGTCCATTGAGTCGGTGATGCCATCCAGCCATCTCATCTTCTGGAGTCCCCTTCTCCTCCTGCCCTCAATCCTTCTTAACATCAGGGTCTTTTCCAGTGAGTCAGCTCTTTGCATCAGATAGCCAAAGGATCAGAGTTTCAGCTTCAACATCAGTCCTTCCAATGAACACCCAGGACTGAGCTCCTTTAAGATGGACTGGTTGGATCTCCTTGCAGCCCAAAAGACTCTCAAGAGTCTTCTCCAACACCACAGTTCAAAAGCATCAATTCTTCAGCACTCAGCTTTCTTTATACTCCAACTCTCACATCCATACATGATCGCTGGAAAAACCATAGCCTTGACTAGACAGACCTTTGTTGACAAAGTAATGTCTCTGCTTTTTAATATGCTGTCTAGTTTGGTCATAACTTTCCTTCCAAGGAGTAAGCATCTTTTAATTTCATGGCTGCAGTCACCATCTGTAATTTTGGAGCCCCCAAAATAAAGTCAGCTATTGTTTCCAGTGTTTCCCCATCTATTTGTCATGAAGTGATGGGACAGGATGCCATGATCTTAGTTTTCTGAATGTTGAGATTTAAGCCAACTTTTTCACTCTCCTCTTTCACTTTCATCAAGAGGCTCTTTAGTTCTTCTTCATTTTCTGCCATAAGGGTGGTGTCATCTGCATATCTGAGGTTATTGATATTTCTCCCAGCAATCTTGATTCCAGCTTGATCTTCTTCCAGCCCAGCATTTCTCATGATGTCCTCTGCATATAAGTTAAATAAGCAGGGTGACAATATACAGCCTTGAAAGTGAAAGTGAAGTTGCTCAGTCATGTCTGACTCTTTGCGACCCCAGGCTCCTCAGTCCATGGAATTTTCCAGGCAAGAGTACTGGAGTGGGTTGCCATTTCCTTCTCCAGGGGATCTTCCCAACCCAGGGATTGAACCCGGGTCTCCTGCATTGCAGGTAGACACTTTGCCATCCGAGCCACCAGCCTTGACGTACTCCTTTTCCTATTTGGAACCAGTCTGTTGTTCCATGTCTAGTTCTAACTGTTGCTTCCTGATCTGCATACAGGTTTCTCAAGAGGCAGGTCGAGTGGTCTGAGATTCCCATCTCTTGAAGAATTTTCCACAGTTTTATTGTGATCCACACAGTCAAAGGCTTTGGCATAGTCAATAAAGCAGAAATGAATTTTTTTTTTTTTTGGAACTCTCTTGCTTTTTCAATGACCCATCGAATGTTGGCAATTTGATCTCTGGTTCCTTTGCCTCTTTAAAACCAGCTTGAACATATGGAAGTTCACGGTTTGCATATTGCTGAAGCCTGGTTTGGAGACTTTTGAATGTTACTTTACTAGAGTGTGAGATGAGTGCAATTGTTCAGTAGTTTGAGCATTCTTTGGCATTGCCTTTCTTAGGGATTGGAATGAAAACTGATGTTTTCCAGTCCTGCGGTCACTGCTGAGTTTTCCAAATTTGCTGACATATTAAGTGAAGCACTTTCACAGCATCATCTTTTAGGATTTGAAATAGCTCAACTGGAATTCCTTCACCTTCACCGGCTTATTTGTCATCATGCTTCCCATTGCTTCCTACTTGACTTCACATTCCAGGATGTCTGGCTCTAGGTGAGTGATCGTACCATCATGATTATCTGGGTCGTGAAGATCTTTTCACACAGTTCTTCTGTGTATTCTTACCACCTCTTCTTAATATCTTCTGCTTCTGTTAGGTCCACACTATTTTTGTCCTTTATTGTGCCCATCTTTGCATGAAATGTTCCCTTGGTATCTCTAATTTTCTAGTTAGAAAATTATGCTAATCAGGAGGGATTAAATATTATGGAAATCCTAACACCGTATTTTTCAGACCCTCCCCCCACTACCCCAGGAAATGGAATCTGAGAAACAGTTCCTCCAGGGGAGAACCACTTAGAATTCTCCATCAGCCTAGGCGAACAGGCTGCACAGCACCCACAAGGAGGGTGCCGGCTGAGGGACAGAAAGATTTATTAACAAGTGACACTTTCCAGTAGTGCTCTGAATACTACATGCAGACAAGCCCTAAATTAAGTGCTCGGGACAGAAGAAGTTGATTTAAAGCCATCCACTGAATGAGCCAAAAATAATTGCCCAAGAGGCTTGGGATCAAGCCAACAAAAGCAGGGAGCAAAGCCCACAGAAACACATGAAGCCCTGACATAAATTTGCTTCAAAACTGGTAGCTTACCAATCATTTGAAGTTGGTCCTCCCTGTGCTGCTTCCTACTAAAAGGAGATGGAAAGGGGGGAATATACGACCCCCGAGTGCAGGTCAAGAGGAATGAGCAACTCCCAGTGGCTCGGAACATAACCTTGGTTCAGCCAGTTTCTTTACGTGGCAAAGAGATCAGAGGCTGCGATAGGAAGTGTGGCCACAGGAAAGAGGACCGGGTATTACTGAGCTGAACTCCTCAAGCATTCATGCCACCAGCCGCCCAATGCCTGGGCAATGGGGACCACAGAGGCAGGTGGGGCTCTGTACTCTCGAGAATCCTGCCGGTAGGGAGGGGTGGGAAGTGCTGGGACTGGAGATGTAAGCCATTAACTAAGATCTGAAATGTGGAAGAATGACGTGGGGCCCTACAGGGCCGGACTGGGTGAGCAGCTAGTGGTCTTGTCTTGCTCTGGCCGGGCCAGAGCGTGCAGGCTGACAGAACTTCGAGTCAGAGTGGGAGAAAAGAATGGTTGGCCAAGCTTAAGAGGAGATAAGAGGGAGAAAAGAGGAGATAAGGGATAGAAGAGAAAGAGCAGGAGTGAAGCAGCTACTACAGGGAAAAGGATCTTGGAGAAAGAATATTGTAAAGAGGATTTTTATGAATTCGTGTGATTTGCAGGGGCTTCCCAGATAGTTCAGTGGGAAAGAATCCTCCCTTACCAGGAGACGTGGATTTGATCCCTGGGTTGGGAAGATGCCCTGGAGAAGGAAATGACAATCCATTCTAGTGTTCTTGTCTTCAAAATTCCATGGACAAAGGAGTCTAGTGGGCTACATAAATTTCCATCGAGTCGGTGATGACACCCAATCATCTCATCCTCTATTGCCCCCTTCTCCTCTTGCCCTCAATCTTTCCCAGCATCAGAGTCTTTTCCAATGAATTGGCTCTTTGCATCAGGTGGCCAAAGTATTAGAACTTTAGCATCAGTCCTTCTAATGAATATTCAGGGTTGACTTCCTTTAGGATTGACTGGTTTGATCTCCTTGTTGTCCAAGGGACTCTCAAGAGTCTTCTCCAGCACCATAGTTCAAAAGCATCAATTCTTCAGCACTAAGTGTGTTTTTAACCCCCACTTAACAAGGCAGAGACTGGAACCCAGTGAGATTAAGTCTCTTGCCCAAGGTCACTCAGCCAGAAATCAGGAAATTCTGTCTGAGAATTCTCTCTGAGGTTTGTCCGAGCCCCTTGTTCCCCTTACTGCTCTCTGGAAACTTCTCAAATGTTTGCCAAACAAATGAGTGTAGAGGAGGAAGAAAATGTATTCTGCACAGTCTCCGTGGTCAAATGAGGTTAATGGGCAGAAGCTAAATGGAAACTGACTTTGACTCATATGAGAAATTTTTATACCAATTAAAAAGGCCAAATGAGCCTCCTAGGGTGGTAATGAGCTCCCAGGCATTAGAAAAGCTGGGACGTTGACTGGATACCCTGCTGGGATGTTGCCAGGTGGAATTCCAGCAGTTGGCTGAGCTGAGCGGTCCTACAGTACTGGAAGGTTTTGTTTTAGGTCCTTTGCGACCCCTGGATTCTGGGAGTCTGGAACTCCAGCAAAAGCTGTTTTCACATCTATTCAGAGCCGGCCATTCACTGGACTATAATGCCTCTTTGATCTAACTGATGATCCAAATCGCTCTGAGCCACTCTCAGCGGGTGGCCCGGCCTGTGTGCAGGGTGTCCAGTTCAGGAAGCGGCAGACCGCATCCTGGGCACAGTCCAGCACCCCCCAGGGTCAGGATGAAGGAACCCTGTGGCTGGTAGGGTCCCAGCCTGTCCCCACAACCTCACCAGGGAGCCACGAGGAGTAGAATGAGGAGGAGGAGAAGAAAGAGAAGAGGAAAGCGGGGTAGGGATGGGCAGGAAGCTTTTTTGAAAGTGTTTTCCAGCAACTGATTCTGATTACCTGCCACCTTTACCCCCGAAGAGAGAAGCTCATTGTGCATGTGCTGACGCAGGGGCACGGATAACAGTACTGATGCCCATTTAACCCCAGCCCAACAAGACAGGTTAGCTCCTGGCTCTGGGGTCTGCAAAGCAGGTGTGCCTGTCATCTAGGTGGAGGACCCCAAGCGTTATTGTCCTGCAGGCTTTGGATGCCCAGGACTGCTAGGTCCAGTGATGGCACTTCCTCCCAGCCACACACGGAGCTCAGCACCCAGGATCTGAGCCTGGATCAGGGATTGCCTTTGTGGGAACAGGTAGGGTCCTCCCCCATGTCTTCCCGTGCCAGCGGAACCTCCATGTGGCCCCACGTTGCGCCTTCACCGTCAGCCTCCGGGGCCCTGGCCTCCAGCCCTCCTCTCCTCTCCAGGGTCTTAGACGCTGTCGTGCCTCTTTTCTTAGGAAGCCTCCCCTTCCTGGGAGCTGCACGTGGACAGAAGCTTCCAGGATGGCTGTTTGAAAGAGGGTCCTGAGGTCTGAGTGTCCGTGTCCCCCCAAAATTCACACACTGACACTTCACCTTCTAGGTGCTGGGGTGAGAAGGTAGGGCCTTTGGGAGGTGAAAGGGTATGAGGGCTTCCCAGGTGGCGGTCGTTGTAAAGAGTCAGCCTGCTAATGCAAGAGATGTGGGTTTGATCCCCGGGTGGGGAAGATCCCCTGGAGGAGGAAATGGCAACCCACTCCAGTATTCTTGCCTGGAGAATCCCGTGGACAGAGGAGCCTGGTGGGCTATAGTCCATGGGGTTGCAAAGAGTTGGGCATGACTGAGCACACACACGCATGCACACACATACACACAGGTCATGAGGCTGGAGCCCTCGCAGGTGAGATTAGCTTCTCATCAGAGCCTCCAGAGAGCTCCCCGCCCCCCAGGTCACGAGGAGACAGTCAGAGGACGCCACCCAAGATACAGCAGGAGGGTGCTCACCAGACCCCAGACACGCCTGGACCGTGGACTTCCAGAACCGTGAGAAATAAATGTCTGCTGTTTATAACCCTTCACTCATACCCTGCCAGTCAGCCCAAGTCTGCCACAGTGGCCGGAACGGATGAAGACGTGTACAGCGCTGACCAATCTATCCTGAGCGTTGCTCACGGGCAGGCCTGGGGCTTGCTCTAGAGACCCGTCCTCAACTACTGAAACATCGAACATTTCCTTCTGCTCGCTGAGCCTAAGATCTCTGCACTAGCATCAGCCTTCCCCTGTCACCCTGGTCCAAGCCCCGGGTCAGACGGGAAGGAAGAACCCTGGAGGGAAGCAGACACCCCAGGTTCCAAAGATGGGGAGCCCCACAACCCTCCATCTTACAACCACAGGGGCGCAGCTGCTCTGGGAATGAGGGAGTGAGTGTGAGTCGCTCAGTTGTGTCTGACTCTTGCGACCCTATGGACGGCAGCCCGCCAGGCTCCTCTGTCCATGGAATTCTCCAGGCCAGAAAATTGCAGTGGGTAGCTGCTCCCTCCTCCAGGGGATCTTCCCCACCCAGGGATCAAACCCAGGTGGATTCTTTCCCAGCTAAGCTACCAGGCAATCCCTGGAACATCGAAATCTTGACTGAAGTCACTCCCGGGCACAGGTTTCCCGTAGAAAGAGGAGAGGTCACCGGCAGGCCCCCACAGTCAAGGTGAGGGTCCCTGTGGCCTTTGCTGCCCTCGGGCTGGCGGGGCTCCTGGCAGTGGTGCTCACAGAGCCCCTGGGGCCTCGGAAGCTGTGAGGCCTCGGGGATGGGGGCTGGTCCATCTCTCAGTAGGAGTTCAGATAGATGCCGCAGCTGGGGGAGGTTAAGCCCGTGGACCAGGGCAGGCCTCCTGCAAACCAGGGCCCACTGAGAGCGTTTCAGATGCTGCAGGCCTCGGGCCCTGGGGGCCTGCTGGGTGTGCTCCTGAGAAAATGTCTGTTCCTTTTGCTTCTCCCAAGCAGATGTGGTCTTGTGAGCCACTCACAAGCCTTTTGGGTTAGACTCCTTGGCAACCCAATAGGCACTCGGGGCAGCGGCCGAGGGGCTGGTGCTGACCGAGCTCCCCACGGATGTGGTGGAGCACGAGCCCTGTCAGCATCTCCGGCACCCCAAGTGGCCCTGGGGCTTCGTTCCTCCCCAGGTCTGCTTTCCCTCGTCTCAGGCGTTTGGCTTGGACGAGGGCCGGGCCCCAGGCCTCTCTCCCCTGTTGCTGTTGGTGTCCAGCCACGGGGCCGCTCTCTGGCCGACAGAGGCCTGGGTGCGGGGCTTCGGGGCGTCAGCCACACGCGGGCGCTCTGCCCGTGAGGCGGGGAGCGCAGGGGCAGGGAGCCGGGAGCCGGGAACCCCACAGCCGTCCCAGCCTCCTCCCTGAGGGCTTCCCCTGGGCCAAGGTGGCGATACCCTCCCCAGCTTCTCCTCTGGGCCTCAGGCCAGTCCCACAGCTCATGGGCCCTTTGGGACCCTCTTCAGAGAAGAGCACATTCCCACACACTCGGGGCGGGGGCACGGACACTCACGTCTAAGACGGTTCCAGGCATTAGCAGCTCGAAGGAGTTTTTTATCCTAAAAGACTTTATTTGGTGTCCAAGACAAAAACAACATTATTCATGTATGGCTTTAAGGAAAAGAATGTCTCTTTTTAAAATACAGTTATTTGAGCTCATAGTCAAGACTATTCATAGTCTTGAGGTACTTTTAAAAAATACTCCCCTAGCTGCGACCTCCCCAGGAAGACTTGTGGACAGGCTCCCCAGTGATTTGTAAACTGTTGGTCTCCATTTCCACAGTCACAGCTGCAACGAACAGAAACAGACCCCCTTCCAATGTCTGCATTGGTGAACTCTTGCTGCACATATGGAGAAATTTTCTCAGAGCAGTGTGGCTTTAGGTTAAAAGGACAAAAATAAACCAAGTGAAATTGAGTATTTCCTTTCAGGAACTTGATAGCTCAGGCTGCAAATGATCTTCAGAGCAGGTTGAAGCAGTGATGGTGTGTGTGTGTGTGTGAGTATGTGTGTGCTTAGTCGCTCAGTCATGTTCGACTCTTTTCGACCCCATGGACTGTAGCCCTCCAGGCTCCTCCATCCACGGGATTTTCTAGCCAAGAATACTGGAGTGGGTTGCCATTTCCTCTTTCAGGAGATCTTCCCAACCCAGGATGGAACCCACATCTCCTGTATTGCAAGTGGATTCTTTACCCACTGAGCCTCAGGGAAACCCACTGATAACCATGTGACCCAAAAGATTCACGGCCGTCCTGAGCGGAGCAGGACCCTCGGACACATCCCTGCAGAAGCAAGGCCTTTGCTCTGCCCGTCTCTTCCCCTACTCCCTCCCCTGGGCTGGGCCTTCTCAGACCCGGGTCTGGAGTCCACCCAACTCCCGCAGAACCTGGCAGTCCCTGTCTCTGGGTGCACTGCCCAGGCCTCCCTCAGCTCCGTAATTCTCCTTCTCATCAAACAAAGTGAGCATTGCTCTGTGCAGCTGACTTTAGGGAGCCAGTGAATCTGCTCCGTGCCTGCATTGGGGACTTCGCTCAGGCCAGCATTGCAGAGCGCTGACCAGTGACCCACCCCGAGATATCCACATCCCCTTTCCTGTGAATACCTCCTTAGGTGGCAAAAGGAACTTTGCAGATGTGACACATTAAGGACCTTTCGATGGAGAAATTACCTTGGATTACCTGGTGGCCCTAAATAATACTGAGTGCCTCCCTAGGAGGAACACAGAAGGTTATCAGACTCCAGATGAGAAGGAGGCGAGGATCGCAGGGCGTGGGAGGGGGGACGTGGCCTGGAGCCCAGGGGCAGAGTTGGACGAAGCAAGGAAAGGGCTGCCCCAGGGGCTCAGGAGAGCCGGCCCGTTCACACTGTGCATCCAGCCCTGGGAAACTGGTTCTGCACTTCTGGCCTCCAGAACTGTAAGGGAATCAGCTTTGGTTTGTGGAGATGTGTTACAGAAGATACAAACACAGGTGTGTTATGTGATAGCGTCCCAGGTGGAGCTAGTGGTAAAGAACCCACCTGCCAATGCAGGAGACTCAAGAGAGGTGGGTTCATCCCCCGAGACAAGAAGATTCCCTGGAGAAGGGATAGGCTACCCACTCCAGGATTCTTGGGCTTCCCTGGTGGCTCAGACGGTTAAGAATTCATCGCAATGCAGGAGACCTGGGTTTGATCCCCGGGTTGGGAAGATCCCCTAGAGAAGGCAAAAGCTACTCCCTCCAGTATTCTGACCTTGAGAGTTCCATGGATAGAGGAGCCTAGTGGGCTCCAGTCCATGGGGTCACAGAGAGTCGGACAAAATGACAGAAGTGACTTAGCACACACCATGTGATAGCTCAAGTGAAGTGACAGGTGCTCAGTCGTGTGTCCGACTCTTTGTGACCCCATGGACTGTACAGTCCATGGAATTCTCCAAGCCAGAATACCGGAGTGGGTAACCTTTCCCTTCTCCAGGGGAATCTTCCCAACCCAGGGATTGAACCCAAGTCTCCTGCATTGCAGGCGGATTCTTCACCAGCTGAGCCACAAAGCAAGTCCCTAATTGGCACTTATTTTGGTGCCTCCTGGAGACTCCTTGGTGGAAGCTCTGCACACACCTATTCTCTGTAGTCTCGGGACCCATGAAGGCAGTAAGCTCCTCAGGGTAAAGGAAGGCCTTCACAGGGCCTGAACCTGTGACACTCTGTACCCAGTTGCCTTATTTCCTCGGTTATGAGAGCGACACCCAGTAAACTCAGTGTGACAGTTAGGCCTTGGTAGTTTCCTCTCCCAGAAATGCAGCTTTTGCTTCTGTAGAGGTGCATCCTTGCAGTGGGGACTCCTCTGCTGATTGTGGAGTATCCTGCAGAATGAAGGGCAATTTTGCGAGCGGTGTCCTGACGGGGCGACCCTGCCTCGGCTCACTGGCATAAGGCTGGCCCTCAGCCTCCACAAAGGACAGCAGTGAGACCACTCTGAAAGACCAGTCAGTTTGTAAAGACATCGCACTGGGTTGTTTTTTGGCAGACCAACCTAGCTGATCATCAGAATCACACAGGGAAGCTTTTAAAAAAGGTCAGGGGACGGTTCCAGTGTTGCCCTTAGAGTTTCTGACTTAGAAGGTTTAGGATGGAGCTTGAACGTTTACTGTCTTGGCGAATCTTGGGCTCAGCCAGCTCGGAAAAGCACTGCTGTGAGCTTGCCAATGTCCCTTCTTCTGAGAGCATTGCCTCACTCTGTTTATAGCTAAGTGTGCCTCTGCAGCTTCCCTGGGTCAGGTAATATTTAAGAAACCCTTTAGTCACTACTGGACACCCTGCCCTTCCAGCACGCAGGAGATGGGTATTGAATCACGCCCTCCTTCAGACACGACTGCTTCCAGAGGCAGGATTCCACGATGAGAGCCAGAGCTGGTGATGGCCAGGCAGGGAAGCTCTTCACCCTCAGCGAAGCTCTCTCTTCTGTAGTTTGTCTACCTCATTCATCCAAGACATTTGTTTAGCACCTGATATGTGCCAGAGGGCTTCCCTGGTGGTTCAGACGATAACACAAGATAATAGAATGCAGGAGACCCAGGTTCAATCCCTGGTTGGGAAGATCCCCTGGAGGAGGGCATGGCTACCCACTCCAGGATTCTTGCCTAGGAAATCCCATGAACAGAGGAACCTGGCAGCTCCTCTGAAGAGTCAGACATGACTGAGCAACTAACACTTTCACTTAAGTGCCAGGAACCAGGAATATAAAAGTGAAGGAAGCACACACAAGTCCCTGCCCTTTAATCCACATCAGATCATCCCATCCTGTCACCCTCCAGACTGAAAGTCCCCCTGACCGGTGGGCCACGGTGTCTGATTTCTCCTTTCAAGGATGAGGAAGCCCAATCCATCTTTTTATTCTTTGACCATCTTCCAGCCCAGCCCTGACCACAACCCACCCATCAACTTTATGGCTCTTGCCCGTGTGCCCTTTGCAAGTTCCCCTTCTTTCTTCATGAACAAATGGAGCCCAGAGGATTTCTAGGGCAGTGAAACTACCCCGTGTGATGCTGTAATAGTGGATGTGTGTCTTTGTGCATTCGTCAAAACTCATAAAGTAGCCGCCAATGTGAACTGTGGACTCTGGTTATGAGGATGGCGGGGGGATGTTGATAGTGGCAGAGACTGTGCTTTTGTGGGAACTCTCTGTCCTTTCTGCTCAGTTTTGCTATGAACCTAAAACTGCTCCAAGAAATAAAGTGGTTTTTTTCTTTTTTTTGGATAGCATGACTTAGTGCAGAGCTTGCATGATTCAGCTCAGTGCAGACCAGCTCCAGCAGCTCACGATAACCCACGTTACCCCAGCTGGCACTTGAACTGTTTCTAGAGGCAATGCAGATTTTAAAGCAGAAAAATGATGAGATCGTTAGCAAGGTTTAGGAAGATGGCTGAATGGGACTTAGATGAGCCAGGAAGGAGGCAGGGGACCCATGGGAACCGTGTGGGGAGGGCCTCTTCTGCCTCACTGCTCCCACGCCATCCACTCTAGAAACCTGTGGGAGCAGCAGAATTCCCTCAAGGCCTAGGGACAACCCTGGTCTACTTCCTCCCAGCCCAGAATTTTGCCGTAACAGATTTAGGCATCCCCCATTTGAGAGTGGAGGAAGCACCTTGGCAACGCTGGGTTCCACCTGTGAGTTAGGGATCTTGGTCAGGAAGCCTTCGGGGTAGAGCTGACGTGCATGCAAAGCACCTGCGTGTGATGGGGAGATACTTGGCCACCCTCCTTAAGGGTGGCGTAGACCCCCGTCAGGCCGCAGTGGGCACCAAGGAGGGCTTCAGTCTTCACGGTCTCTCTCTGAGGCTCGCTCCTCTCTGCCTGCTCAGATGTCTGTCATCACCATTTTTCATTACTTTTTGTAGTTTTTCTAAAAAAAGTTTCCTTTTTTAGGCCTCACCCAGTCTTCTCTCATTGATTCCCCTTTATTTCCTCCAAGGATTCAGAAACCTTAATGTCAATTTCAATTTCCAAACCTTGGAGCAATTGAGAAAAGTGCTTCTTCTGGATCAATACTTCCTCCTGACTTGACATGGAGCTATTAATGACTCTTTGGTGTATGATTTCACTGGGGGAAAAAAAAAAAAACAGAAGCCAATAGAACCGTAATCCAGGGATATAAAGCGTACTGGTTTTATGGAGAGGCCCCAAATGCTCAAAGAAGAAAGATACTCTAGTTCACTGCCCTTTCTTTGTCCACTAAGCTTGTCACCACATCCAGAAACTAGGTCCATTTGGCAGCAGTCCTTCATGATTATTCTGCCAACTGTGTGTGGACATTTCTTTCCCTTCCCATAATTTCAAATAGACTACTTTGCCAACCACGTCAGCGATTTGTTCAGCAATTATAAGTTATTTACAGTCGCTAATTGACTTACTGGGGTCTCTTCTTGAAAAGGGAAAGTGTTAGTCACTCAGTCATGTCCAACTCTTTATGACCCCATGGACTGTAGCCCACCAGGCTCCTCTGTCCACGGCATTTTCCAGGCAAGAACACTGAAGTGGGTTGCCATGCCCTCCTTCAGGGGATCTTCTTGACCCAGGGATGGAACCCAGGTCCCCCACTTTGCAGGCGGACTCTTGACCGTCTGAGCCACCAGGGAAGCCCTGGTGTCCTTTGTTGATGGACCAGAAAGGTCCAGCTATTCCTCTGGGGGTGCCCCCAGTTATTCCTTCTGCAGCACCCTTGCCTGTCTCCCCAGAACCCCCCCTCCTGGATCTGGGGGCACCCATGCTCCCCTCCCAAGCAAAGCAGAGGGAGACACTCACTCGCTTGCCTGCCCCTCTGCCCGGCGCCCCTTCTCCGCACCACTATCTGTGACGTCACGGAAGATTCTCCTGAAGGATTTAGAACAGCTCCAGGGAATCACACAGTCAGAGTAGGAGTTTTTAAACAGCACAGGTGGCATCCCCTCCACAGGTCCAGAGAGAAGAGAAACCAGCCAGGCTAGGGATGTCACAGGCTCACCCTTTCTCTCCTGGCTCGCAGAGCTGGACCTCAGCCCAGGGGTGCCTGTCCCCCTGCTGAGTTTGCCTTCAGAATGTGCCCTGAGGGTGTTGGATCAGGCAGGTCGCCAAGGGCCCCCATAGGGGCCCCACTAGTCTCCTCATCCTTCCTGCCCAGACATCCAGCTGGTGCCAGCTGGGGCAACACACACACACACACACAAGTTCAGCCCCAGTAAAGAGCCACAGAGTCAAAATCAAGTATTTCCTAAGAACCCCACAGTTTGCAAGGCCGTGATGCCAGTGGGAGGGGGTAACTGCATCTTGTCCTAATGCGCTTCACTCACCGCCACTACCACCCCACACCTTTCAGATGATGCTTCCTTGGGCTGGAGAAGTGAGCCCATTGCTTACAAAGACGGAGAGGGCTGGGCCGCGCTCTTCAGCTGGGCAGGAGGGGAGTGACATGGGAAACTGAAAGGAAGTATGATTCTTCCTGCACTTCTGCAAGGAGCAGGGTCTGCATTTTGAAAGGAAACTTCGGAGCCGGGGAGGGGGTCAGGGAGGACCTCATTCCCACCCCTTGACCTTCTAGGTCCCTCCTCTCAGGAACACTGAGTGCTCTGTGAGCGCTTTGACCGAAAGCCTCCGCCAGTGGGTTTACGAGCCCTTGGCGCCTTACCCTGACAGGTTTCCATTCCCCCGCTGATCCATCACTTACACTTTCAGCGCCTCTGAATTTTATTTCCCCACAACAGTACCCTTCACTTAACATTTTCAACTTCTGCACAAGCTATTAATATTTTTTAGGAAATCCTATTATAAGTATGACAGACAGATAGAGATGATGGATGGTTGGATATGGACCTATGGACCGACGAATAGTTAAGATAATACATTCTGTCTTGAAACCTAACACATTCCAGCTCTTTCCTTGGAGCAGGCCCCTAAGCCTTCTGGCTGCTTATTAGTTGAAAAGGGGCCTCCCATGTGAATCTTCATACTCAGCTGAAGAGGAGCCTTTGTCAAGCTGGGGAGGAGATGGCTGCGCTGACGACTTCATCAGGGGGCTCAGGCCTCCGTGTCCCCAGGAAAATGCACGTCAGAATTTGCTGCAAACCCACTTGGACCTCTGGAAGTAGCAGCAGGAACAGCTGTCTTCCGAGGCCCTTGCTGGCCAGCCTGTGTCTTGAAAATTTTAAGGAAAGGCTTCACGACACCGGTGTCCTTGATCAAGTGTGTTCCAGCAGCAATCAGAAACTCATTGCAGCGCTGGCCTCTTCACCCACCACACCACGAACTTTCCAAGTCACCGTGGGATGCTTCCTGTCCTCTGTGAGCCCCTCCCCGAAGGGTCCCCCTTCGGGAAGTTTCCAGTCCTAGGAAGCTTTGGAAAACAGTCACGGAGATGGATCCAAGAAAAAGGCATGGCCCAGACGCAGATGTCTGGCGCTCCTTTCCAGCAGATCCCGCTCACCAGCTAACCTGGACCCCCCTAACCCCGGACCCCCGCAGATGTGCTGACTCATTGCTTCCTCGGTCCAAAGAGCCTTCCAGACATCACAGAGGTACAGCCTCTGTGTTCAGAAGCAAATATAGTTTCTCGAGAATCTTTAAGCAGAAAAATCATCACAGAGCCAAAGCAAAATAATCTAGCAAAGGCCCCAAAGAGTCTTTGGGTGAATTACCTTCAAAGTTTTACAAACCTGCTTTCTTTGTCTGCCCTGATTTTTTTTCTCCCTGTGTCTTGAAAAGTTTAAGGAAAGGCTTCACAACACTAGTGTCCTTGATCAATTATATTGTAGCAGAAATCAGAAACTCGTCCCATCTTTGTAGAGAGAGAGGGGTTTTAAAGGCATATCATTTACCTCTACTTATATTTAGTTATGGGACTTCCCTGGTGGCTCAGTGGTAAAGAATCCGCCTGCCAATGCTGGAGATGTGGGTTCGATCCCTGGGTCAGGAAGATCACATGGAGAAGGAAATGGCCACCCACTCCAGTATTCTTGCCTGAAGAATCCCATGGACAGAAGAGTCTGGCATGCTACAGAACATGAGGATGCAGTGTCAGACATGAGTAAGCAACTAAATAATAAATAACAACCTATTTAGGTGTGTAGTCTACTTGTCCCTACAAAATAAAACAGGTTAATTCCTTCAGAAAACCACAGAACAGTTTTTTTTTTAATTTTCTTTACTTTATTGTGTTAGTTTTGCCATACATTGACATGAAACCGCCATGGATTTACATATGTTCCCCCTCCAGAACCCCCCTCCCTCCTCCCTCTCGATTCCCTCCCCCTGGGACATCTCGGTGCACCAGCCCCGAGCATCAACCCTGGGCTGGCGATTGATCAGACATATGATAATTAACATGTTTCAATGCCATTCTCCCATATCATCCCACCCTTGCCCTCATCCACAGAGTCCACGAGTCTGTTCTATACGTCTGCGTTCCTTTTGCTGTCTCGCATGCAGGGTTCTCGCTGCCATCTTTCTAAATTCCATATCTATGCATTAGTATACTGTATTATTGTCTTTCCTTCTGGCTTACTTCACTCTGGATAATAGGCTCCAGTTCCGTCCACCTCAGTAGAACTGATTCAAGTTTTTTAAAAACGCAATATCAGAAGTAAAGTCAAATGTCATGCAGTCAAAATATTTGAGTATAATCAATGCCTCGAATTTTAAAGCATTTCAAGAATGAGCATTTCAAAGGATGCAGTTTTCTCTTGAACTACAAACCTAGCCTACCATAGATGCTGTGTTTATGTAGGATCGTATTCATAAATACAAATGCTTAGTTTTAGAAAGCATGAAATCAAACCCCTTGCATGAAAACACATATCCACACCCCCCATGTTATTCAAAGACAGGGAGCTCATATTTTGAGTGTGAGAACAGAGCTGCTTTGCCTCCTAACTCACAGAACTATTCTGTACTAGGGATAGGAGCAAAAATAAACTTGATTTTTATAGACTTGTATTTTTTTCCAAGGCCTTGGCCCATAATCTTATTAAATGTAACAGTTCAAAATAAGCTTCCCTGGGAAACTTTGAAAACTGACTCTTAGAAAACTTTGAAAACCTTGACATATATGTTATTAATTTTTAACTATCAAAAATTATTACCCTGAAGTCAGAAATAATGCAGAAATCTATAATTTAAGAAGTGAATGCATGCATATTAAGTCATGTCTGAGTCTTTGTGACCCCAGGCACCCCTTTGTGACCCCTGTCAGGTTCCTCTGTCCAAGGGATTTCCCAGGCAAGAATCTTAGAATGGGTAGCCATTTCCTTCTCCAGGGGATCTTCCCGACTCAGGGATAGAACCAGCATCTCCTATGTCTTCTGCATTGGAAGGTGGATTTTTTTACCACTGAGCCATCAGGGAAGCCCAAGAAGTGAATATATACACATATATACACACACACATATATATAATGTATTTGGTCGCACCAGGTCTTAATTGCAACATGCAGGATCTTTGCTTGCAGCATGAGCGATCTTTTTAGTCGTGGCCTGTAGGACGTAGCTCCCTGACCAGGGGTCGAGCCCCATCCCCCTGCATTGGGAGTTTGAGGCTCTTAGTCACTGGACCACCAGAGAAGTCCCAAGAAGTGAATACCTATGCTTCCTACCCTCTGTTGGAGATCATCACAATCCGCAGTTTTGTGTGTGCAGTTTCAGAGTTTCACATATATACATTTTTATACACACACACACACACATATAGTCAAACAGACATGTATACCCACAGGTACACAGAAGTGCTTTTCTTCCTTTAGCAGAATTTAATTGTATGGTGAAAGACTAGATGTTAACTGTTCCCACCACAAACAAGAAATGGTAACTATGTAACACGATGGAAGTGTTAACTAGCACTAGGGTGGTGATCATAAGGAAGTACCCACAGGCATCGAATCAACAAGTAGTATGCCCTAAATGTGCCCACTGTTCTATGCCGACTACATTTCAATTTTTTTTAAGTGAAAAGCAACTGAGGTATAACATACCAACTGTTCTGCCGTTTGGTGTTGTCATGTAAGGATCTGTCAAAGCCTTTCTCCTAAAGGGAACCCTCTTACACTGTTGGTGGGAATGCAAACTAGTACAGCCACTATGGAAAACAGTGTGGAGGTTCCTTAAAAAACTGCAAATAGACCTGCCATATGACCCAGCAATCCCACTGCTGGGCATATACACCGAGGAAACCAGAATTGAAAGAGCCACGTGCACCCCAATGTTCATCGCTGCATTGTTTACAATAGCCAAGACATGGATGCAACCTAGATGCCCATCAACTGACGAATGGATAAGAAAGCTGTGGTACATATACACAATGGAATATTACTCGGCATTAAAAAAAAAATTCATTTGAATCAGTTCTACTCAGATGGACGAAACTGGAGCCCATTATCCAGAGTGAAGTAAGCCAGAAGCAAAAACAATACAGTATATTAACGCATATATATGGAATTTAGAAAGATGGTAATGAGAACCCAGCATGCGAGACAGCAAAGGAACGCAGATGTATAGAATAGACTTGTGGACTCTGTGGATGAGGGAAAGGGTGGGATGATATGGGAGAATGGCATTGAAACATGTTAATTATCATATGTCTAATCAATCGCCAGCCCAGGATTGATGCTCGGGGCTGGTGCAAGGAGATTTCCTGGGGGGAGGGAGGAGGGAGGGGGGTCCTGGAGGGGAAGCATATGTAAACCCATGGTGATATCATGTCAGTGTATGGCAAAACTAAATAAAAAAAAAAGACTGAAAATAAAAAAAAGCCTTTCTCCTGGCTAGTGGTTGGCAGTAAGGTGATTCATAAGATCTGTGTGCCCTGTCCCGGGCTGTGTGCCCTGTATGGGGCTGTGTGCCCTGTCCCGGGCTGTGTGACCTGTTCCGGGCTGTGTGACCTGTCCTGGGCTGTGTGCCCTGTTCTGGGCTGTGTGCCCTGTCCCGGGCTGTGTGCCCTGTCCTGTGCTGTGT
>ML662445.1:4006418-4029395 GCA_007570785.1 Antilocapra americana | reverse complement strand
GCTGTGTGCCCTGTCCTGGGCTGTGTGCCCTGTCCTGGGCTGTGTGCTCTGTCCTGGGCTGTGTGCCCTGTCCTGCACTCTGAGCTCCCAGGCTGCAGTCCCATTGTCCTGACCTGGCTCCCGAATCAAGGCACCTACCTGAATCCTGTTTGGTGATCCCAGTCTGGATCAGGGGGCAGGGCAGGAGGCCACTGGAGCCACCCTGCTTAGAGGTGCCGTGGTGGGCAGTAGCCACACAAGAACCTCAGCCTCCAAACAGCATGGGGAGGCCCGAAAACCCAGCCTCCTTGGTAGAGCACTCGAGCCCAAGTCTCGGGCTCTGTCAGTGCAGCGTTCACCCCTCCTGGGTCCCTCTGGCCTCCTAACTCTGTGAGAGTAGGCAGCCCTCCGGCGGGAGTTCCCAGGCCTCACCTCTGCCTGTCACACTAAGGCCTGTGATCCCTCCATTTTCTAATGAGAAGGCCAAACCCCATCCTGAATGACTGCTGCTCAGTCCAAAGGCTTTGGAGCTGAGCAGCCCTGGCCCAGGCACCAACCCCTCATGTATGAGCCGCATGAGTCCAGACAAGCTATTGGCCTTTCTATGTCCTGGTTGCCACTCTGCGTTGTGTGCGTGTTAATCATCCCTCCCTGTTAGAATCAAGAGGATTAGCTGGCATAAGCCACGTGGCATAGGTGCCCACTGAATGCCCAGACTTGCAGTTAGTGCTGAGACTCCTGTGAGGTATCCTTTCTGAGAACCTGTGCTGCTGTGACGAGAAGCAGAGAACTTGGTAGAGCAAACGGGGTGAAGGGGTGTGATTAGGCGAGGTCATACGTGGTCCTGCCTCCTACACGTGCAGACCCCAGCCACGCACGCCACTGGGGTGTCCGCAGAGTGCTTCAAGGTCTTCACTCTTGGCCAGCCCCACCCTCCCAGCACAGGCTTGCGGTCGCCCCAGCCTGCCTCCTAGACCTCCTTGGAGTTTGGGTTCATCAGCAGTGCTCCTGGCATCCTGCTCACCCCAAAGATCCTGGAGCTGCAGAGAGAGGTCCTCCTGCAAGTGAAGCCCCTGGGAGAAGCGTTGACTCACGGTCCAGCTCAGGGGCGCCGGGAGCTCTCTGAAGTCCTGGAATCGTGGCCGCCGTCGGATGTGTAGGCAGATTCTGATGGAGCACTTTTATCTCAGTCCAGTGGAACTGAAGGTCAAGACCCCAAGGTGTTCTGCCTCGGGCAGAATTCAGATCTGACCTCACATGTTTTGTCATCTCTAACACGAGCTCGTTCCAGCCTCAGCGTTGCGGTGAGAATGAGACAAACCTGTGCTCACAGCACCCCGCGGAGCCTGCTCTGGGGTGGCTGATCCGGAGGGCCCCAGAGCGCCGCCGTGTGGTGGGCACCTGGTGCTGACCAGGGCAGCGGCCCCCGAGCAGGCTCCGGGCTCGGTGTGCAGACGTGCAGACCAGAAACGCACAGCATGATGCTCACACAGCACCGTCAGGGTGCATAAAGCCCCCGAACTATACACCGGAAAATGGGCAATTATTCACATATATGTATTTACCAGAAGTAAAAAACGTCGTGGGGCGCACGGACTTGACCCGTCAAGTGCAAGCTGCACGTCCCTGCCTGCTCCTCGCCTCTTTCTATCTCGAGTGTTGCTGGAGAAATCAGCCCCTTTGTAGGAAACCATGCAGGTACAAGGCGAGGTCCCAGGTGTGTGTGAAAGAAACGCAATAAATCAGAACCGCTTATAAAAGCTCCGTAGTTTGCCTTCTTAGAGGCAAACTAACGCCCTCGGAGCAGGACACCCGGCAAGAAAGACGGATCGGAGGCCCCTCGGCCCCTCCGCTACGGGTGCTCTGATTCTGTGAAGCTGTGCCTGGGGGGGCGGGTGCTGTCCCCCAGGGGAACCCGGCCCCCACCACCGCAGAGAGGCGGCTCCTCACTGGGCAGCCCCCAGGTCAACCCTGGCTTCTGCACAGCAGAGAAACCACAAGCCAGGGTCCCAGCTTGCAGCCACATGCTCAGCTGCTCAGCCGTGTCAACTCTGTGTTACCCACCCCCACGAACTGTAACCCGCCAGGCTTCACTGTCCATGGAAATTTTCAGGCAAGAATACCGGAGTGGGTGGCCATTTCCTCCTCCAAGGGACCTTCGCAGCCCAGGGATCAAACCCACGTCCCCTCCATCTCCTGCATTGGCAGGTGGATCTTTTACCACTGAGCCACCTGGAAATCCCCCCAGTTTGCAGAGGGTTCAGCCAAATACTTTCAGAGGAAAGAGCAAAGTTAAAGATGAGGTGGGAGAAGAGGTTAAGCAAGAAGCTTTTAACAGTAAGTCAGAGCTTTCTCAGAGGGGCACGACTCCTGGTTAGACCTCTCCAGTTCCATCTCCCTGCCTTCAAAGGCCAGTCAGACACTAGATAGGATAAAAGGAAAAGTGATTAGGGAGAAGGAATGTAGTGGCAAAGAATGAAGGTTTGAAGTGCTGAGAGTCTGGAGAAAAGAGGCTGGTGATGATACGCTGCCTCCGGCTCGGGGAAGCGGTGTGGTGACGTGATACGAAGCAGAACAAAATTATGGAGCCTCATCTGCACTTTCCAGGTTCTAAAACTGTGCGCAGTGCCTAGAAGACATGGTTGGAAGGAAGGTGAGGATTCGAGCCAGTCAAGTCCCCTCCAGCTAGGCAGATAGTTCTAGAACACCCACAGGGGTGCCCTGCTCAGAAGAGAAATAGATGAGAAGGGCTGGGGGTCCATCTCATCATCGCCTCTGGGACCAAGGGCCTGCAGTCTTCAGGAATGCGAGGGAGGAAGCCCGCTCCTGCTGAGAAGGGGCGCAAGAGCCTCCAGGGAAGGCCTCCAGAGCTGCTGAAAATGGTCCTGCAGTTTCTTAAGATGAGTTTTCAAATGTGACGTCTGGTAAGTGGACTCTGGATTCTGCCCCAGGCCAGAGATTTCTTTCAAACTTTGGCAGCAAAGGCAGAGGGAGAGGAGTGAATGAGTCCCAGTGGGGTCGGGAACACCTTTCTCATTTAACAATCACACACCAAGTACATGACTGCAAGTCTTCTGTTCTTGCCCTGGGCATTCTTGCCAAGGGCATTCTCTTAGGTCTGTGAGAGGTAGCAGCAAGGAGGTGTAGGAGGGGGCAGTTCCCAGCAAAATGGGAACAAAGCGCCTGTCTGCTAAGACAGGCGGCTGAAGGGTCAGGGCAGAGACTCCTGGACCACCAGTTGGAAGTTTGATAAACTGGCTGATGACGGCTGACTCTGACATTAAGGAATAGAAGTTGGGAGGACAGAAGTCCCTCCCTGTCTACTATGCAGAAGTGCTCAGTCAGCAGGCCATTCTTATGTAAAGATGATCCTTTATGAACAAACCCACTCAATGCCTTGCTGCTCAGAGGAGCTTGCTTGAGGAAATACCAACTGGAGGCCTCATACCCCAGCCAAGGTGGTAAGGGCCTTCTCTAGTACAGACGCAAACACTGTCCTCCAGCTCTTGGAGTGCAGTCTCGGCCCCAGAGACTGACTCCACACCCGGAAACTTCCCACTTCACAGATGTTTCCAGATGCTTCCGGGATGACCCACGGAGGATCCCTGCTCCACCGTTTGCTGTCAATCAGTCTTATTCAGAGGGAGCTGCCATGACAGCAATGCTTCCAACGTCTCTGCCAGCTCCGAATTTGTGACTGAGACCCCCCTTTGTGCCAGACTGGGTCCAAGTAGCATTCTTCCCTCCAGAATTGTCTGCGTCAATTCTCCATATTAGCTACAGCTTTTTGTTGTTGTTTAGTCGCTTGGTCATGTCCAACTCTTTGGGACCCCAAGGACTGTGGCCTTCCAGTCTCCTCTGTCCATGGGATTCTCCAGGGAAGACCACTGGAGTGGGTTGCCATGCCCTCCTCCAGGGCATCTCCCCGACCCAAGGACTGAACCTGTGTCTCTTGCTTTGCAGGTGGATTCTTTACCTCTGAGCCACCTGGGAAGCACAATTAGCTACAGTACACATGCCTTTTGTAGAAGTTGTAACAAAGATTGAATCGTACTTGGAACCACTACACTTTTCAGCATGTCTTCCATGAGCCGGGCCTTACTCTCGACACAAGAGAAAGGGTTATTCAGTTGTAAAATGAAAAGATGAGAGAAAAACCTGACTTTGGGGAGTTTAAAAATTAGTGATAAGTAGAGACGTTTTCTGTGCCGATCATGGAATGGATGCCTTTCCTAGCTCTGCTCCAGCCAGCCCCACCAAGGGCCATTCCAGCAGACCTCACAAACCCCCACCCCCTTCTGCTGAGTCCTTGCTCTTTGGGGAGCCCCCTTCAGTAGCATGGGCCAGAAGGGGATTACTTAAATGGCTAAAGTGGATTAAAACACACATATTTTAGAGGGGAACGTTTGCATCTGCGCATTAATTCTCGGGACAACTCTAGCTCATTCGATTCCCAAGGAACACTTACATCACATTTTGCAGGTGAGAAAACTGAGGCAGAGGTAATTGCCTCATCTAAAGTTACACAATTATTTAGTGTGAGAACCAGAATCTTAGCCCCAGGCTTCTGGCTCCAAGTTCGGGAGCCTTCCAATAAGCACATACTTACTATCATTCAAATGCCAGGTCAATTTGTACGTCCTGACATACAGCATAAAACTGGGACCAAAGAGAGAAAATAATATAAGTGGTTAAAAGAAAATTCACCCTTCTTGTGAAAACCTATCCAGATGACAAGCTGCTTTGCAACAACGTCAAAATGAAGAGTGGAGTGTTTCTCAAGGTGCTTTTCTCCAGAAAGTTCTCCAAATGTGCTGTGTTTCATTGTTCTCCAGAAATGTGCTGACCAATCACCTGATAGTCGCCAAGGAAGTTGTAATTTCCAGTAAGTATGTCCCATAAATGGGGGCTTCCCTGCTAGCTCAGTTGGTAAAGAATCCGCCTGCAATGCAGGAGACCTGGGTTCAGTCCCTGGGTTGGGAAGGTCTCCTGAAGAAGGGAAAGGCTACCCACTCCAGTATTCTGGCCTGGAGAAGTCCATGGGGTCACAAAGAGTTGGACACGACTGAGCCACTTTCACTTTCCATAAATGACTCAGTAAATGCTTTACTTGTGTACTTTTTGTGTTAATACATTGTGAAAATTGGGACTGACCATTTGTCCTGACTCTTGCTTGATAAGTATGCTGCATACCATTCTTCTCCTCTCTAGTCTCTGTTGGGGAAAATAAAGGACCAAGAAGTTGTGCATGCTAAGTCACTCAGTGGTGTCAACTCTTGTGACCCAGGGACTGCAGCCCACAATCCCTCTATCCATGGGATTCTTCAGGCAAGAATACTGGAGGGGATTGCCATGCCCTTCTCCAGGGGATCTTCCCAACCCAGGGATCCAACCTGCATCTCTTATGTTTCCTGCATTGGCAGGCAGGTTCTTTATCTCTAGTGCCACTGGGAAGCCCACAAAGAAGTCAAGTCAGCCCAAATATTCCAACTTAGTTTCTTTTTCAAAAAAACTTTTATTGGAGTATGGGGCTTCCCTGGTGGCTCAGTGGTTAAGAATCTACCTGTCAATGGAGGAGACACGGGTTCAATTCCTGGGTCTGGAAGATCCCTTGGCAACCCGCTGCAGTATTCTCACCTGGAAAATCCCAAGGACAGAGAAGCTTGGCAGGCTACAGTCCACAGAGTCAAAAAAGAGCCGACATGACTTAGCGACTAGACAACAGTGATCTTTTAAAATTTCAGATTAATTAGTCTTCTATTTGTAAACCTCAACAGAACCCTTATCCTCTCTTGGCGTCTTTCTGGATTAATCTTGAGGGTGGCCTGTGGTTGTTTGCTGAGCTCTCACAATCCCCATACGTGGACTAGAACTAGTCTCCCCAAGATGGACAGATGTCTGGCCTGGCTTCCTCTGCCCGACCAGGGAGAGACCGGTATGTGGTTCCCCGTTTGGTCTCTTGCAGCAGAGCATGGTGGTCGGGAGCCCACCAGAAGCAATTCTGCCCACAGATGCCTGACGTTAGGTTTGCGGCCTGGTCTCCACTGGAGCGGCAGAGAGGGCTGGCGCCCACTACCTGGCCCTCCCACCCCAAGCACACTGAGCCTGCAGTCCCTGCTCTGAGGGAGGACGGACTGAGATAAGAGGTGCTCCCGATTTCACTATCCAGGAAAGCCATGCGTTCCTCAAAATGAAAAGTACAATCAACTGTGCTTTCACATGCTCAGAGTACAAACTATAGCTCCCAGCCTTGTGTTTTTTATTGTTTTCAATTCCAAAACAAAGGAGACTCTGCTTGGGAGGCCCAAGGCTCCAGCACCCACCAGAGACAGCACTTTCCCCACCCGGAGGAGCACACGCCCCAGACACTCATCTGCTCACACTCACCTGCTCACACTCACCTGCTCACACACATCTACGCACCTACACAGCTCTCACGGCCATGTGCTCACACATACTTGCACACCCTCGTACACATGCATGCACATGCTCCTGTCCACGCTGTTGCACTGGGAGTCTGCAGTGCCCTGGGACACTCCTGCTCCTGCATAGGGGAGACCCCGGCACTGGACTGCCCCTCATGTCACTCCAAGGGGTGATGGCCCAGGCCGGCTGGGGCCTCCCGAGCAGCGCCGGGGGTCCCACGGTGAGGGTCCCGGCGCGGGCGGCTCCTCGCCCCCGGCCACGGCTCCTCACCATCCTGCAGCTCCCGCAGCGAGGCCTGGAGCAGGCTTCGCAGCCTCCCAAGCACGCGGGGCGCACTCTGAGCACCAGGGGCCGCACACTCCTGCACCGCTGCCCGCAGCTGCCCCCGCAATGGGCCCGACACCACGGAGCTACCGCGGGGTGAGGAGAACCAGTGGCGGAAGATCTTGTCACAGATGACCTGGGGGAGAGGGGGATGGTTATCTTAGAGCATGGGGGAGGGGGTCCCGCACCTGTCCCTCCCCAGAGACCTCTCCTGGAACCCCACCCCCTCAGTGCCACTGGAGACTAGAAGGCTGCTCCACAGGAGTGGAGATGTTGAAGAGGAAGCTCCAGGTGATGCTCAGAGGCCATCGAGGAGCTTGCAGCAGAAAGTCACACCCTGGAACCGCTGTGTAAGGAGTAGGCCCCAGGTGGCCCTAGGCTGCCAGCCCTGCGGTTACAGGCCTCACTTTCTCATCCACAGGTTGGTCACAGTGACAGTCATCACCACCTGGCAGGGGGTCCCCAAGGCCACAGGACACACTGGTGACAAGGGGTATGTGAATGTGATAGTACTTTCCGGCCCCCTGAGAAAAAGGTACACTGGAGGGAGAGGCTGCAGGTTCCTTAAGGAGCCTTTGTGTGCTGTGCTGTGCTTAGTCACGAGTCATGTCCAGACTCTTTTCCACCCCTTGGGCTGCAGCCTGTCAGGCTCCTCTGTCCATGGGATGCTTCAGGCAAGAATACTGGAGTGGGTTGCCATGCCCTCTTCCAGGGGATCTTCCCAGCCCAGAGATCCGATCCAGGCTTTCTGCATTGCAGGCAGATTCTTTACTATCTGAGCCACCAGGGAAGCCCATGAATACTGGAGTGGGTAGCCTATCCCTTCTCCAGGGGATCTTCCCGGCCCAGGAAGCCCAAGGAGCATTTAAGACTTTATTTCAGAAGTAAAAAACGAAGCCTCTGTTTCATAGTCTTTAATTCTCCTTGGGTATGAAATTTATTGGGGCTGAAGATCTCTTTAAATTCTCAATTTAAGCATGCTGTTTTGCTGTTTTACATCCATTCCTTTTGGATGGAGCACAATTCATACATAATTAATATTCTGCTCTATTTTTCTACTTCACACTTTATATTAGACTCATTTAACAAATGCCTCAATTTTATAGAGCTACTGTTTCATGGGAGACAAATCATTTCCTAATCCCTGCAAGGATGAGGATTCTATTTAAAAACAAATGATATTATTTCTTTTTTGAATTGATAATACATTTTCAGGTACAAACATTGAAAATGTCCCCCAAAATAGGCTTTAATCTTAAGCTCTATCCCACTCCTAAAGACCAGACCTTCATCTCTCGGCTCTGAGAGGCACCCACTCCCTTGAATGTCCTTCTGGAGAGTTTAGACATATATTTTTTCCCATGCATTTCCTTTTTCTTTTACTTTACATAGATGGGAGTATATTACACATACTGTTTTATAGCTTCCATTTAACCAAATAACAGAGAGACCTTCCAAATTACTATAAGGCTATTCCATTTGTGTTAATGACTGTACTTCAAATGTATATCATAAATTATTTAGCTTGTTCCCTACTGATGGAAATTTAGGTTGCTCACTAACTTTTGCTATTATGAAAAATGCTGCAGTACATATCTTGCAGATATGTCATTTTCATTTTGTATATGACCAAACTTCTGGAAATGAATTTTCTGAGCCAAGGGGTGTGCACATTTTTGTTCTGATAGATATTACCAGATTGACCCCATAAAAACTGTGCCAAGTTACAGTCTCACAGCAACATACACTAAGGACACCTTCAACAATGTGCATTGTCTTTCATTTTTGTCAACTGAAAAATGATTTGATTTGTATCGCTCTTATCAGTCAGGTTGAAAATATTTGTTCTTCCTTTCCAGTGACTGGTCAAGTTGATATACTTTGCCCACATTTCTATTAGGTTGTTGACCTTTTCCTATTGATTTGTAAATGCTTTTTATATATTAAGGATGCTGGCCCCTTGCTTAGTGGAGCAGACCATTAGATGGAGGTTTGCAAGCAGGGATTTATTGAGGGGTGTTCTCAGGAACCATCTTTCCATGGAACTGAGGGAGAAGGTGAACTTCTGGTGCTGGGATGACCTATAGAGTTGTTCCTTATAGAGGCCAAAGGGGCTGGGTTTTGCATTTCCCCCCTCCCCCTCTGACCAGCTAGACTGATCTTGGGATGTGGGATAACCACAGTGAAGAATGTCTGGTGGGCCAGGGATGATCCTGGGGGACACTGAATCTCTGTAGCTGGGGGTAAAAGCCACCTCTGTCCTCTAGCCTCGTCTGTGAGAGCAGTTGCAGACTGCAGTCTTCTCATTTAACTTTCACATTTTGCTTATATTTTTTGTAATTTTGTTTTGCTTTTGCCATGGGAGTTTTTTAAGATAGTTAAGTGTGTCAGTTGGTCCTCTTAGAGCCTCTGCGCTTTGTTCTGTGCTTAGAAAAGCCTTCCAAACTCTATGGTATCTTCAGTTCTCCTAGTTTTTTCTGGAACATTTAGGATCTCATTTTTTAGGTGTAAGTATCAGAGCCATCCAGAGTTTAGTTTGATATAAGAAGTGCTCACTCTGTGTGTGTGTGTAGATGTAGAAATTAGGCCCAGAGAGAATAGACACCCCCATGCTTGTGGGGGATCCAGTAATGGCCGTGCTGGGAGCACCATCCATTAGCCCCCGGGGTCACTTGGCTCACAGCCCCTCCCCCAGGTAGACCAAAGAATGAACGATCCCCATCTTCCCCCATCCCTGCCCTCACTGGACGCACTGAGCCCCGTGGTGGGGAGAGGGCGACGGCCTCCAGGTACTTCAGCAGGAGCCACAGAGTGGAGGCAGAGGAGACAGGGGCCCTCCCTGCAGAGGGGATGGGCCCCTTCAGAGAGGATAGGCCACCTGAGAGGATGGGTCCCCCTGAGAGGACGGCCCCCCCAGAGAGGACGGGCCCCCCCAGAGAGGGCGGCCCCCCCCGCGGACGGACCCCCCCCCAGAGGATGGCCCCCCCCGGAGGAGGGCCCCCCCCAGAGGACGGCCCCCCCAGAGGACGGCTCCCCCCAGAGGACGGCTCCCCTCAGAGGACGGCCGCTCACCTGCAGGTTGCTGTTGGCTCTCTGGGCACCACACCTGCGCACTCGCAGATCACACTTTGAAAAACAGTCAAAGAAATTGCAGTCCTCATCCCTCGTGCAGTTTTGCTCTAGAATTTCCCTCATTTTAGGTTCGAAAAAAGCCATGTCCACATCAATAGCCACGACCTGCAATTAAAAGAGCACATGGCTATCAGGAGGACCGGGCCCAGGATTCTGGCCGCAGGGAGGAGGGCCGGGCCGGGCTGCGGACACACGGCCGCCGACACAGACCCAGCTGCAAGGCTCGAACTGCAAAAGGCCCGCTGTGGTCACCAAGAGTCAGGAATGTGGAACCAGGTCCGCTCTTCACAGTTGAAAGTCTTCTCAGTCTTAACGCTGAATCTCTGAAATTTCTTACAAATGAATTGACTTCCTCTCCACTGCTTTATCACTTTGGCTTCTGACATTCAAGGCTCAGGAATATAAAAGCTATGAGACACAGGTCATTTATTCCTATGAATATAAGCAACAAAAGAAAACTACATTCAAGGGGCAAGTCGAGGGTGTGATGGTAGAAGGAGGTGAGCAATGCATACCTCCTCTATTTATGGGCTGTTACTTGAGTTGACTGGCTTCCAGATGACAGGGGCAAGGGGCATGGCCAAAGTGGTCAAATTAGGATCAATACCTATGGACCCAGATGCAACAGCATTAAAAACTAAGTCCCACTATCAGCATGAAAGTGTGATGACCCCCTGGAATTTCAGATTTATCTTCCTGGCTTCAACCCAAACAGGCTTCAAAACCAGAAAAAAAGAAGAACGTCTAAATTATGCAGATTTTTCCTCCACCACCTGAATTAGGATAAAAAAAACAAGATGAGCTCAAACCTGAGAAAACCTGGACTCTGCCCAAATCAGGCAATGTATAGCTTCAAGGCATTAAAGAGCTATTAGAAGACTAGATGAGTTTGATGGAGTCTGTGGCATTTCACAAGCCTTCACAGGTCAGCCTCAACACACCAGCTTTCTCCCTCTGGTAGCATCTCCAAAAAGGGTTCATTTTCTCCTCAAATCTATGCAAAGTCAGGAGGCACATTCCCAGCTTGTTGTTTCTGTTCTTCCTTCAGGACTGATGCCAGAGGCAGTAAAGTTTTGTGGGGATTATTCAGTAAAACAGAGGAGGGAAAATAATTTATTTCAAGATATGTGGAGAATAAGGAAAAAAATGAACAGGGAACATTTCCCTATTTGAGAGCTTTGCCTAATTACTAATTCAGGCACTGCAAACAGAAATTATCATTTTAATTGATTTTCTCTATCTCTTTATTTAGCCAAAAGAATAGCTCATTTCATTATTTATCCTGGTTAATACACTAAAAATATGTCAGTGGTGGTTTAGTCACTAAGCTGTATCTGACTCATTGTGACCTCATGGACTGTAGCCCACCAGGCTCCTCTGTCCATGGAATTCTCCAGGCAAGAATACTGGAGTGGGATGCCACTTCCTTCTCCAGGGGATCTTCCCGACCCAGGAACCGAACTCAGGTCTCATCCATTGCAGGCAGATTCTTTATCAATAATGAGTCTACTGTCTTTCATAATTTATTTTTGGAGCTGCAAGACCCTTCTCTTCTTTTGATAATCCCTGGTCATCTCCCCAGCCTCCACCAGGACCCTAGTGGAATTTCTGCTCTCTGATACTTCTCTCTTCCAGCTCTGATTGTTCCCTTCTCATCTCCCAACAAGAGCCAGATTTACTTTCTAATTTTTAGTGTAGTCTATAGAATGGATTACAGCTATTGGAAGCCATAACTCTATGCACCTACAATAAGAACAGTAACAAAATGAGCAGAAAAACCTGTGTGAGGCTTCTCAGATCACATCAGGATGAATCATAAAGTTCTTCCTGCACAAAATTACCTAACTTACATCATCATCAGATTCCATCCTAGCATCAGACTGGAAAGGACTGGTGAGAATTATTTCCTTCTCTACTTAAGACTGTGCTTCCAGAGTAGGAAATGTGTTTGAAAAGCGTGCTTTCTGGCAGCAGTTTGAGAGCAAGAAGTAAAAAGGGGTTCCCAGTTCATTTGCAACCACTGGACAAATTCTCAAGACCTGCAAGGCAGGACCTAAAAAATGTGAATGACTGCAGGTCATCAACTCTCACAGGTTACCTGGGAGACATGCCCTCCATCCACCTGGGCAACACTGCAACATGGCCCAAAGGGGGTCCCATCTGCTGGTCCTCTAGCTCACTCGTTCTCACACTGAGTGCATCAGTAATCCCCTGGAGGGCTTGGCTTCCAAACTCAGATGGCTACACCCCACCCCTGGAGTCTGAGTCCTGCTGCTTCTGCACCTTGGTTAATTCTTTGCACACCTGCACTGCCTGGAGTAGGGGGCATCCCTGGTGGCTCAGCAGTAAAGAATCCACCAGCCAATGCAGGAGACTCGGGTTCGATTCCTGGTTTGGGAAGATGCCCTGGAGAAGAACATGGCAACCTACTCCACTATTCTTGCCTGGGAAATCCCATGCACAGAGGAACCTAGTGGGCTATAGTCCACGAGGTTGCAAAGGAGTCGGACACAACTTAGTGACTAAACTGCACAGCCTGGAGTGGAACATAAAATTCATCTGTTGCTTGCAGAGCAACATGGAGACTGACGTGTCCACCAAGGGATGAATCTTCTCTTGTGTAAAGCAGCAAAGATTCATCTGTCCCTCTAGAAGAAGTCTTACCCAGGGAAGGGGAACTGACTCGAATCTCTCCAGAAGAAAGAACTAGAGCCTGTGGTCAAAGAGTATGGGAGCTGGAAACCGGTGTCGCTGCCCCCTGGACCTTTGTACTGAAGCCCCCAAAGGCCGGCCTTCCCTCATCTCCTGAAAGTTCAGTCTCTTAGTCGTGTCCGACTCTTTTGCGACCCCATGGACTGTAGCCCTCCAGGCTCCTCTGTCCATGGGATTTCCCAGGCAAGAACAGTGGAGTGGGTTGCGAGTTCCTGTTCCCCAGGATTTTCCCCACCCAGGGACTGAACCTGGGTCTCCGGTGATGCAGGCGGATTCTTTACCGTCTGAAGTCGGATTAGCCAGAAGAAAGAAGGGGCTAAGCTGCTTGGGAGAAACCAGGGCAGCAGTGGAGGAAGACGCTCTAAGCCTCTGCTGTGGCGGCTTGCCTTACCGCTCCTCTCCTGGGGTGCCAGGCGCCTTCCTCCTTTAAATGCACTCGTTCCCACCCCCAAAGGTCCAGCTGGTGGGAGCTGTCCAGCCCAGAACAGAAGGTGGCATCATGCCGCAGGGTTTCCCCAGGGGGCTTCAGCTCCCTCTGGTCTAGAACCCCTGGACCGAAGTCCGCCCCCGGCCGCCCCTCACCGTGAAGTCGCTCCGGATGGCGAAGTTCTCGGGCTTGACGTCGCAGAGGTGCAGGCGGTGGGCGAAGTCGTGGTCGAAGTGGTGGACCATGTCCAGGAAGCTGAGCGCCACGCCGCTGACCGCGCGCGCCTGGCCGCGGCGCCCGCCGTCCAGGCCGAGCGGGAAGAGGGCGCGGTGGCCCGGGCTGCCGGCCGCCAGGTGCTCCACGGCGTAGAAGTGGCCGCAGGAGCCCAGCACTGGCGGGGCGTGCGGGCTGCGGCCGCGGAGCAGGCTGAGCAGCACGAACTCCTCCTGCTGCAGCAGCGCCCACAGGCTGGCCAGCTGGCCCCGCCGCCGGGGGCCCCGCCGCGCCAGCCCCAGCCGGCCCAGGCCGCCCTCGGCCGGCTCCAAGCCCAGCGCGCTCCGGGCCTCCCCGGCCGCCAGCACCAGCAGCTCGGCCTCAGGCAAGTCCTGGCCGCCGGTCTCAGGCTGCTCGTCCAGGAGGCCGAGCGGCGGGAAGCTGGAGAAGGCCTCCTCCTTGGACTTGAGGACCACGGGCCGGCCGCGCCAGTCGGCTTGCAGCACCTTCTTGCCGCGCTCATAGTACAGGCAGCGCCGGTACCGCAGCTGCCCCGCCTCGCACAGGTCCTCGCACAGGTCTCCGCCCAGAGCGCCGCCCCTGTAGTCCTGGCACTGGAAGGAAGGGACACTGGTCACCCCGCGGAGGGGCCGCGGAAAGGCGCAAGGCTGGCCCCACTCCAGGATGCGCCTGACAGCCCCGGAGAGGACCCTCGGGCATGCGGACCACAGGGCTACTCGGGGCAGAGAGGAATTATGAAGTGAAAGAGCTGTGATAGTTATTTTCGCCATCAGTCCCAGGACCAGGTCTTAGGAAGCAGGTGCCCACCCTGACCGGCCCCCGCCCCATCCTTTCTGCTGAACTGGGTGATGCTGGCAAAGGCCATCTGCCTCTCGGCTAGGTGTCCTCGACTGTCAGTGGAAAGACGGGGCCAGGCCAGTGGTTCCCTGTTCTTGGCCTCACATCGGGGTCACCTGGAGAGCTTTTAATAACACCCTGCCAAGAACAGCACAACCAGCCCTGGAGAGCGACCCCAGGAACGACCCTTCAGGTGGGATGGCTCAAGAGCGCCTGCTGCAGGAAGCAGGACTTAAAACAGGCCTGGAGGCTGGCAGTGTCCGCAGGGCAGGAGGACACAGCGCCTTCAGAAGATGAGCCTGGCGACAAGCAGATGGTGTTGGATTCCTGGCGGTGGTGAGGCAGGCACTCGGCGGCCCTGAGGAGGGGAGTTTCTCCTAAGCTTTGGGGCTCGCAGGCCCTCCTGCCCCCAGGGGGAACTGGGGACCTGGGATTCCACCACACCGCAAACACCTCTCCTAAGAAGATGGTCCATCCAGGCCCTGGCCTCCACACCTGGCAGAGGAGCAGGAGATACTGGTGTGAGAATGAGTCAAAGGGGGATGTATGACTCAAGTCTCTTTCTTTTATACCTTTTTCAGGAAACCTAAACCTCTGGACCCACTTCCATGAGAGACAGCATATTTTCTGAGCCCACCTGTTCCCCACAGCGCATCTTGCTTCCACACGGGCAAAGGTGGGTCAGACTTTCTGATTGTTCTGTAGTGCTTGGCTTTATTAACCCAAGTGGATTATAAACAGATAATACACTGCCAGTAATGCCTGGATGTGTGAACAACCCCAAAGTCCAAAAGACCCTGAAAACAAGTTTTTCAGGACTCGTTCACACTCATGGAGTGTCAAACCCGACGGAGAAGATGAGGCTATCTGTCATCTGAATGCATGTCACCTGTGACTTTGCATACACTTTGCTGCAGAATTATCAAATAGCTTGATCTGTTTGATTCCTGGTGTATCCTCATGTTTACCAGAAGGTATAAATATATATATATTGCGTATTATCTAACACCCAAAACAGTGTGAATTCCAAAACAGACCTGGCTGCAGAGCATTGGCCAAGGGATGGTGGATCTTTGTAAATACTCTCAGAACTGTTCAAAGCATATGACCAAAATGTTTATTAAAAACCTATACTCCTGGATCTTAAAACAAGTGTCTGGATTTTATGGACCCTTTCAGGCAGTAACTGGACAACAGCCCAAAAGGCCCAAGCCATGAGATCTGACCTGACCCCCAGCTTCCTGCTGAGGGCACTCCTGCAAGCCGCTGCTCCTTTGACTGGCATTAGATCTCCCAACACTGTATTAGGCGGTGGGGGTGTCACATTTGCCAAACTCAAAGGTGCAAGTGATGGAGTCCTGATCCTGGAACTTGGGAACAACACCACCCTGTTTGCCTGGAGCTGGTTTTTTTGTCTTTAGAACACCAACAGCTGTAATGCAGCTATATTCATAAACACCCACAAAACTGTTTTAAATACGCTAATGCAGTGTTCATCTTGTAATTTAATGTAACACAACTTTGGTCAAATGCCTTCCTTTTACTTTTCATCCTGGTCCCTCTTTCCAGGTTTGGGGGCCTGAGAGGAGCAGCTGAGGATCAGGATCCTGTGAATGTCGGACTCTCTCTGCTTGGAATCACTTCCTTATTGCAGTGCCTTGTAGGAAAGCACCCACCCATTCCAGCTCCTCTGAGCCCTTTCAGGATACTCTTAGAGGGAAGGTGGGGATGGAGCTGCCCTGGTGGCTCAGTGGTAAAGAATCTGCCTGCGATGCCGAAGATGCAGGAAACATGAGTCAATCTCAGGGTCAGGAAGACTCCCCTGGAGGAGGGCATGGCAACCCACTCCAGTGTTCTTGCCTGGAAAGTCCCATGGACAGAGGAGCCTTGCAGGCCACAGTCCCTGGGGTTGCAGAGTTGGACATGACTGAAGTGACTGAGAATGCACGCAAGTTGAGGATGATCTAAACAGTGGGGTCTCAGGCGTAGAAAGACGTGAATGACAGAAATAATATGGGGTGTTCATGTTACTCACTTCAGCTTCTTCCTACTTTATCTGGTATTTACAGTTTCATACCTCTGTAATAAGCCTGATAAGATAGGGCAATGTTTTTCTTTCTCAATTGCCTTATAAGGCCCCCATACCCTTTGAGTAGATCCAAAATGGTTTACTGCAATCCCATAGTCATCTTTAGGGTGTCAACAAAGTTGTAGTGTCATCAAAGATGCTTTTGTACTAAGGACAGAGCAGAACTGCGAAAAAGAAAGAAAAGCGGGTGATAGAACCAAGTTGGGCAGAAGGAGATGGGTCCTGACTGTCAGAATCCAGCTGAGCTGGAGTGGGCGGCAGGACCTGGGGGAGGAGACACACGTGGCCTGGCCCAACCACGACACCTAGAGCAGAAGCCCGAAATTGGGGAGTGGCCATGGGCAAGCTGCTCCAGCTGCCCTGACCACCCTCCAGTTGCCAGTGCTGTGTATGAGCTGGGCCACTATCTGGTGATAGGCCAGGCTCAGGAGTGACAACGAGGTGACTTTCTCCAGGACGCCCGAATGACAGCAGGGTGAAGCCCGAAAGGAAGGCAGCCAGGCTCGGCTCTGCGGCAGACCGGGTTTGCCTCTGGGCTGCACCTGGGGCTGGCATGTGGCTTGTTTCCAAGTCTGTAATGTGGGAGGATGACACTGTGTCACAGGGGACCTGTGAAGGTCAACCAAGGTCACGGGTGCAGAGGCCCTGGCAGTTGGCGTCAAGGGCTCCCTCCTGCCCTTTCTGGCCCTGGTCATTAGAAGGCAGGGGGCCGGGGGGGGTGTCTTTCTGGAGGACGCACCTGAGCCCAGTGTTGAAAGGTGAGCTGCAAGTCTGCCTAGCGCACGAAGAGGGAGAGCTCGGGGAAGCACCTGCACGGGGACCCAGATATGCAAAGTCGCTCGTGTGTTCGGAGGGCCAGACGGTTCAGGGGAGTGGAGGGCAAGGTTAGAGCAAGTGCCAGTGTGTGTCCTGCCAAAACGCCACAGCTGACAAAGTGCCTCCCCCCTGCAAGGGTCAGCTCCACCTTCCCCAGGAGGCCGCCTCACCGGCCGCTAGGAGTCCTTGCCCCCACTCCACCCTGGGTTCCATCCAGTAAGCCCCCCACCCCCTGAGTCTCTGGGCTGTCCCCGCCCCCACCGGCTCCCCACAGCACTGTGTTTTCTACAAAACCACCGTGTCCATGAAATCGAATTCAAATCGAATCTATGAGAGATCCACCCCTGAACATTTAGAAGGCAATGTTCACACAAGGGTTGCAGGAAATGCAGCATGCAGTCTACCGGTGATGATGGCATCACCAACTCAAAGGACATGAGTTTGAGCAAACTCTGGGAGATGGTGAAGGACAGGGAGGCCTGGCATGCTGCAGTCCGTGGGGTGGTAAAGAGTTGAATGTGACTGAGTGACTGAACAACGATAACAGCTACTGATTTGGGGAGGGGAACATTAATTTTGGCTGTTTTTCTGAAGATCAGCACGTTGAGGTATAAGCCTGCCTCCCAGATGCCCGGGGGATGCTCTGAATCAGGAAGGGAAGAAGCTGGGCTGGGTGCCTAGAACCCTGCCAGGTCGCCGGCTACTGGAGGTGATGAACTGAGTTTCCACCTCGTTTGTCATAGGAGGGAGTCTACACTGAAGCACAGCGTACACGAGGTAGTTAGCACACAGCCGCTCTGTGTCTTCTTCCTTTATGATGAAGTAATTTTGGCACATCAGTCCCTGCTCTTTGGAAACAGAATGTAAGATTCATCTCTACTGTGGCTCGTCTGGTTACCAGTGTTCAGTGAGTCTGTAGCATCGGGATATGTGCCTGTGCTTACTAAACCCCGAGAAAGACTGAGTTCAGCACTTAAAAAGCAGTAAACTCACAGATTACAAGTTTACAGGCTAACTAAAAACGGTCATCATGTTAGAGACAAGAGAAATTATTTTCTTAGCAGCATGTCCTACTGAGATAGCTACTTTTTTAACTCAATAGAAGTACTTAATATACTGTAACTCCATTAAAAAAAAATCACCTTCCTCTGAACAGATGGCGGCCCTAAGTACCAGCTTGAACAGGTACACTTCTGTACCCAAATGTGTGTGCACACAAAATCTCCAGGTATCAGATTGTAAGATAAGCTGGGGGGAAAAAAAAGTTAATAAAGTCTCATTGTAGTTAACTGGCATTTTTTTTAATTAATGAAACTCACAGTGAATTCATACTTCTTATAGTGTTAGTCACTCAGTCGTGTCCGACTCTTTGTGGCCCCATAGACTGTAGCCTGCCAGGCTCCTCTGTCCATGGACTTCCCCAGGTAAGAAAACTGGAGAGGGTAGCCATTCCCTTCTCCAGGGGATCTTCCTGACCCAGGGATCAAACCTGGGTGTCCTAGGTTGCAGGCAGATTCTTTACCATCTGAGCTTTCAGGGAAGCCCATATTTCTTATAGATTGTGTGCAACTGTGAGAATGCACACTCCTAGCAGCCTCCGTTCTTGTAGGAAGGAAGCATTGTTTTGGTGAAGGATAGTAGAATCTCTCCAGCTTGTATCACAGTTCTCAGGCAAAAACAAAACCTGTCCTCTCTAGTCTGAGAAACCAGTGACAGGGTCTCAGAGGTCACGCCTAAGGGCTGGGTTTTCTTTTGTGTGTTTGCTTTTTTGTTTTTCAGGAGCATTAAGTTCCTCTGTGGTTAGCGGCATTCATATCTCGCAGTGGATTTCCCCCACAGAACGGTTACGCCGTGCAATTAGCCAGGCCACTCTGCAACCCCTCTTGACCCCTGGACAGCTTAGAAGACCGACGTTACAGACATAGCCCGAGTGCTTAGGGAAGCAGGCTCCATCCCTGCGATACGATCTGTCTCAATGAGTGCCCTGGATGCCGCAGTTCCGCTGGGCCAGGGTTGCTATCGGAGCAAGGACATATAAGCCTGCCTTGTTGAAAAGAAATCCCACATGCAGGCAACTAAATGACAGCACATCAAGACCTAACTTGCCGAAAGGGACATAAAACCTTCTGAATAACAGTCTGTGGGAAACTTTTTGAGATGCTTTGAAAGTGACGTGCTATGGGAGCATTGTTGCGTCCATCTCTTCTGCGACCCCATGGACTGTAACCTGCCAGGCTCCTCTGTGCATGGGATTCTCCAGGCAAGAATACTGGAGTGGGTTGCCATTCCCTTCTCCAGGGGATCTTCCCGACCCAGGGATCGAACCCAGCTCTCCTGCATTGACAGGCAGACTCTTTACCACTGAGTCGCTGGGGAAGCCCACGCCCAGCTGGTCCTTCAGGTTTGCAGTGCTGGAGAAGCCAGTGGTGTCACAGAGTCTCTACTATCAGAGTCACGTGCTGGCTCCATAGCACAGCCACTGTGTGACTCGGGACAAGTTCTTCACCTCTCTGGGGCTTGATTTTAGCATCTGTGAAATGAGAGAATAGAAGCACTTGGCTCCCTGGGGCTGAGATTAGATGAAATATTACCTGTGAAACTACTGAGCACAGAGCCCGCCCTTGTGAGCATCCGCGACTCCCAGAACTCACATCCCCAGCGCCCCTGGAAGTGTTCTGCCCGCAGAACGGAAGCCAGGCCTATCAATGGTCAGACCCCATGCTCCAGCACAGCCTCCTGACACAGTTCCCTGGGAAAGTGGGGCTCTAGAAACCTCACAGAGATGTTTTGATTATGCGATGTGCTGAAAAGCCACAGTAAAAAGGAGGGCTGCTGTCTGCCTAGAAAATTCCAAAGCCCGAGGACCCAAGATCAGCTCTGGAAGCACTCCAGTTGGCTCTTCCAAAACTCCCTCTTGAGAGTGGCGTGTGGGGGCCCCCTCCAGAGATGGGGTGCCGCTCAGGGGCACAAGCACCCACGGGCCTCAGCCCCTCAGCTTCATCCACAGCCTCCAGCCTGCCACAGGCAGCAGTTTCACCTGCCCGCCCGGAGGGCCCAGGAACTGCTCAGGGGCTCACACGGCCCTTGGCTCTGCCCCAGAAAAGGGGGCTCCTGCTGGCTGAGCTGCAGCCATTCCTTTGGTGCCCTGGGACTCAGAGTGAAAGCTAATGAAAGTCTGGAGGGCCGTGAGAAAAGTAACAGCCAGTTTATTATGAAGGATAAAAGCCAGGCAGGGTGAGTTGAAAGGGCTGGGAGAACAGAGAGACAGAGGCTCAATTCAGTCCTGTGAGAGCACGGTGCCACAGTGCCCGCCTCTGCATGGCAGCCAGGGCCCGGCGGAGTCTACAACGTGGAGAGCGGGTCCTGTTCAAACGCTGGTCTAGTTCACAGCATCCCGGGCAAAAGGAGCCCCTGTGCTCTGCTCAGTAAACCCAGGATGGAGAGGGGAGAGGGCAAGTCGGACCCTGAGAACAGCAGCCTCAGAGGGGGCCTCCCGGCGGGGCGCCCCTCAAATCAGGCCCCTGATTTGAGAGCAAGGCAGGTGGAAGTTTAACCAGACAGACAGACACACTGCTTCAGGTTGATCTTTTGGCAACTGGAAAGACTGCCAGCCTTCAGGGGCAGAGACGAGAGCTTGCTGCTGCAAGCCCTGTGTTCACGACCTCCGGAGGAGAGGGTTTCAAGCCGGGGTCAGAGACGAGGCGTGACTCCTTGGAGCTTTTGTGTAGCCACGTTTTATTAAAGCACAATAGAGATTGGAAAGCTTCCGAAGTAGGCATCAGAAGTGGGCAGAAAGAGTGGTCCCCTGCTAGTTTTTAGCAAGGCATTTTATGTCTGTTAGTGAGCTTTTAATCAGATAAAAGAAACACCTCAAGGCCCCTCTCCCACAACATGCATTTTTCAGACAGGATGGCACCACGTCATCCCTGGCCTTAAAACAATTGACAGGAATAATGGCTTGTTGAGCCATTATCAGCCTGAAGTTTGAAAAAAGAAAATAAAAGGTTAGTGTTAAGCAGAGTGGGTTTCTTCAACAGAGAAGGGGGAAAAAGTCTGGCCTTCCTACCTGTTACCGTCTCATTACCCATCTCTTCGGACTCAAAAAGACCTACCTGGCTGCCAGGGGAGATATACTGGTTCAGCCTCCAAACAGAATTGGTTTTAATTTATGAGCTGAAATGCTGGGAAAGTTATGATTAGTGCTTACTAAACTTATAGTAGGCTATTTAATTTCCATTAGGCCTTCTCTCACTTAACCAAACATAAAGAAATGAAAAGAGTCTTTGCTTTTTATTTTAACCTAAAAAGACTGTTATATTGTTTTTGTAAATGAGTGTTCCATCCTGGATAGACTATTAATTTTTTTTTACTGTAATTAGTCAATCTGTCTCCCCAAAAGGGAGGGGAAAAAATCTTTACCAGTGAAAGGAATTTTTAAATGAGTTACTGACAAAACTGATGGGCTCTTGCAACTTAAACAAAACGTGATAGAATGCCAGTGTAAAGGTGAATAGATAATTTGATAGATGATAGATTATTGATAGATAGGACGAAGAGAGTGAGTATCTCACCTCTCACCAACGTGGGACGATCAATTCGTGAGGACATGTCAGACTCAATCAGGGGAAGAGATTTCGTTTAGCCTGCCGATTTCACCTCATTTCTTTAGTTTTTACAATTTCACTTTGAAAAAGGCATTTACTTCAGGACTTCCCTGGTAGGTCCAGTGGCTAAGACGCTGCACTCTGGATGCAGGGGACCTGGGTTTGATCCCTGGTCCGTGAACTAGATCCCACAAGCCTCAACTAGGAGTTCACCTGCCCAACTACTAAAGATCCTGCATAATAGGTGATTTGTTCCTGAAATAAAGCGGCTGCTGTTTTCTAAAAGAAAGAAAAACAGTCCTGCATGCTGCAACCAAGACCTGGCACAACCATAAATAAAATAAAATTTTATAAATTATTTCAAAGCCTTTATGCTACCACGTGTTGAAATCCTGCAGTCCCCAAAGGTTCACCCATATGTAAACAATTGGGCTGAAAGCTTCCCATGTGTTTATTGAAGATTTCTTAGAAAAGAGATCCCTTTCCCAACCAGAAACTTAGATGGTCACTGTTCTGGGAAGTGAATAATCCATCAATACAACAATAGTTGCCCATTACCTTCACCTTTTTTGGCTTTCCTTCTAGGGATTCGTAGTTTGATCCAAGTCTCCTAAAGTGCTTAATCTTCCCAACCAAACAGAGACCAAGGAGGAGCCAACGTTTGGAATCAACCAAGAGCGCAACCAGGGCCGATGTGCGCTGCGGCCCGCCAGCGGGGGCGTTCCTTTCTCTAATTGCTGGTCTAAGGGAAGGCCCCGCCCTCACCTCTTAGCAGAAGGCAGGCACGACCCCAGCACCGAGGTCTACGGGGGTCCGAGCCGCTCCCTCGCGCACCGCTCGCCGGACCGCGCTCTGCCTTGGGTCCCGGAGACCGCGCCGGGGAGAGCCTTGGCTCTGGGGTGCGCGGAGGAAGGGGCCCCACTGACCGTCTGCTGGGGGCTCGGCGAGGTGCAGCCCAGGTCGGAATCACAGAGGGCGGCTGAGCGAGAGAACTGGGACCCCAGGGGCAGAGGCGTGGTCCCCGCCCGACCCAAGCGCCGAAGTCCGAGTGGGAGGGCTGGGAGCGGACCTAAACTTTGCTTAGGAGCGGGGTCTCGGGGCCGGCGGGAGAACAGTCGGGCAGGAACAGCATCTTTGGACAAAGGACCAGTTGGGCGACATGGGGGAAGACGTCCCCCCAGGCACACAGAGGACTCCGGGACAGAGTCCCGGGCTGGAGACAGGGTGGGGCGCGTCGGGCATTCCACGCCCGGTGTCCGGACTCCCTTCCAGCGGATCCACGGCCGCGCCCGAGTCCCCGGCTCCCATGACCCTCCGAGAGCGTCCCACCCCGGCCCCTGGGGCGCGCGGCGTGAGGCAGTGCGGCCGGGGCACCTACCAGCGCGGCCAGGATGCGC
>ML662445.1:3927912-4006018 GCA_007570785.1 Antilocapra americana | reverse complement strand
GTTTCCACTTTTTCTTTCTTTGCACCTTTTCCCCAAGAAGACCGGTCCCTTCTTGAGCAGAATTCAGGGTCTCCCGGGTTTAGACTCCCGGCTCCTCTGTCCACACAATGTAATTCAGACAGGCGCTGGCCCCTTCTCCGGGCGACTGTTCTGTCTTTTTACGGGTTCCCCCACCGCTTCGACCCCTGGTTGCTCTGTCTGCACCCACTTTTATCTCTCTACTAGACTCCTCCGTCCTCTCTACTCGGGTCTCCTCCGAGCACTCCCCGGGGTGAAGTTCCGAATCAGGAGTCCAGGAGAATCTGCGAACGTCGTGGAGACCCCCGCCCACCATTTCCGGGCAGCTCCTGAATCCCACGGCCGCCCCCGAGGCTGCCCAGAACTCCAGGACCGCCTTTCCTGGAGTGAAAAAGCACCGCACCCTCTAAACGATTCCCTTACGCTGTCGAGAAGAAAGTGTTCCCCGAATGTGTATCTAAGTCTGTGTGTACGTGTATTTGCGGCGGCCTTTGCGGAGCAAACTTCGGCGTCCAGCGGCAGTGGTTTATATGGAGTGGGTAGGAGCCCCCCCCCAGCCCCGGCCTGCAGAACTGTCCTTGGTTCTTGCCAACCCGCCCCTACCCCACCCCAGCTGCTCTGCGCTCCCTGAAAGTGTTTCTCCCCTAAAGAGAGAGAGTCCTGGGCGGGTCAGCTGTCACAGCCGAAGGCCCAGGAAAGCCGCCCTGCCCCAGAAGTTCAACAAAAGCTTATTCACCGCCTGTGGTACAGGCAACGCGTCCAGGGAGGTCAGACCCCACCTGATGCTGCTGAGCCTGAATTTCACCTATTCACCACCCCACCCGCAGCGAGGAGCTAAGAGACTTGCTTTCGCCCTTATGAAACATCCTGTAATTACCCCCTGAGAAACTGGCTTCTTCAAGTCGTCTGTCCTGCAGCTTGCTGGTTTTGCTCTGAGTTTCATGGCTCACTGGTGGAGTCTCCGGAAATTATGAAACATCCAATTATATGTTCAGCCCTAAGGACCACTTTGGGTACACCGCAGCTATTCCCTAAGGCAATAGACACTTGGCATTTGGGTTCACTCCCCTGGTGCCTGTTGGAGTTCCTTCTTGTTTTTGTCCAACTGTTTGTGACCCCATGGACTGTAGCCTGCCAGGCTCCTCTGCCAATAGGATTTCCCAGGCAAAGATACTGGAGTGGGTTGCCATGCCCTTCTCCAGAGGATCTTCCCCACCCAAGGATCGAACCCACATCTCCTGCATTGGCAGGCAGATTCTTCACCACTGAGCCACCAGGGAACTCACTCACCAGAAGAACCCCATAGGGATATTTCTCTAGGCTGCTGTGTCAGAACTTAGTCTCTTCTTTCAAAACAGTCGTGGAGCAAAGGAGGCATCCTTTAAAATCTCTTTGATGATGTAAAGCTGATTCTCTTTCCCAGGAGTTGTATGGGATATGGGCAAGGATAGGAAGAAGATTCAGATAAAGAAGTGTTAACGTGTATCCTTTAAAATCTACGAATGAAAACCATGGGGAAAAGCAAAACATGAAATAAAAACTAACATTAGGATTTTCAAAGTAAGTTCTACTTTGATACGTTTTTAAAATACATTTTGAATAACACTTCTTCCTTTCTAAAGAAAAGTATACCGAAGAAAGAAAAGGATAATCCCACAGTAAAGAGAGCATTTAAACATTCAGCATTCTTTAAATTGAAATATAGTTGATATACATGGGTGTTGTTTTAATTCTGAAGTGATGGTTCTCGATAGAGCCTGCAACACAGAACCTACGCTGGCTGCCATTCTGTTGTTTAGTCTGCGCACTGCACAAACCCAAGGAGGGCTGGGTGGGGCTGGAGTTACCAGAGCTCCAGCCACCTGGCCCTTGTCCTGGGGGCTCCATCCGACCAGAAAGGGTGCCTTTTTAAATGACCTGTGCAAACGGGGCTTTCCTGGGGATTCACAGGACGGTGCCTTTCAGGCCAGCTGTACCTTTGGTACTAGATATTCCCCTAGAGCAGCAGACAACTAAACAAATAGTTACACTAACAATAAAGCATGAAGCTTTGGCTTGACCAGCAAGGAAAAACGAGTCTGGTCTCCTCTCTCCTGAGTCCTGCCTGCCTGGCCCACCAGCAGGAATTCCCAGTGCCCGGGAGCCCGGGGTGGGGGGGAGGGGCGGCAGGGGCACCTGCAGGTCAGGATTAGGTGGGGCAGAGCCGCACTGGGAGTGCTTGGCCCAGGGCAGGCTTCATTTCCAGTTGATCTGAATAGTGTCTGACTCCTTAAAAAAAGAAAACAAAAACGAATGAAATCCAAGAGCCGCTTTCCCCCACTCCCTTACCCAAACTATGAAAACTGAAGTCATAACATTAGAGCAGGTTTGAGGGCAATGATCCTGCCAGTCACACTCTGCTCACAGAGAAATGCGCAAGCTGGTTTTCCTTTGTCTTGAAGGAGATGGAAGTGTGGCTGTTTATAACCAGACGGGGCAAGAAGTCCTTTGAGCCGAAGAAAGGGACCCGGGCCCCAGGGCCCTGTGCCCACACTCAGGCAGCACTAGAGCAAGCTGACGGGGTGGCCCATGTAACCAGGGTGTGTCTGTTTAACTCTGCAGTTAGACGGCACTGTGTGCAATCATTTATTGTCCATTTCACCAGAGGCTACTTGAGGGTAGCACTGTGTCTCCCAGCATCTAATCCAGTACTTTAGTCACAGGAGATGCTTAAAGAACTGCTAAAAGGTGAGTGGAATATGCATCCAAGCTTTTCCTCTGAAAGATCAGAAAACTTTGAGCTCCCTGTGGAATTTGCCTTGAGAAAGTGCTTTTAACACAGAAGTATATCTTTCTGATTTTCCTAGGCTAAATGGAGAGATCCAGACAAGTCATGGGGTTAGGAATATGTTTGAACATATCCTCTGGGTTCTGAACTCATCTAGTGACAGTTGAACTTGTCACTGAGAACAGAGTATGAATATTTTGCTTATAGGCCTTTCCTGGAAGAAAGAATAAAGTTCTATAGTTTTGGCTATAATTGTACTAGATAAATAGGTTTATTAGTGCTCAATTCTGGGAGTTGGTGATGGAGAGAGAAACCTGGCGTCCATGGGGTCTCAGAACTAGATACGACTGAGCAACTAAACTGAACTGAGTGCTCAATTCTACTACATTTTTGGGCTTACCTTGTGGCTCAGCTGGTAAAGAATCCACCTGCAGTATAGGAGACCTGGGTTCAATCCCTGAGTTAGGAAGATCTGCTGGAGAAGGGAAAGGCTACCCACTCCAGTATTCTGGCCTGGAGAATTCCATGGACTGTATAGTCCATGGGGTCGAAAAGAGTTAGACACGACTGAGTGGCTTTCACTACTACATTTTTATGAGTTTATTAAAGTATTTTTTTTCCTAAAAGGACTTTGACACAACAAATAGACTTCAGTTTGTATAATACTTGATATGTTCCCACACATTAACTCATACAATTCTCCCAACAACCTGGCAGCGTGTGAATGTTGTTATCTAATACTTTACAGAAGAAAGTAATGGACTTTAAAAAAAAAAAAAAAGCCAAAAAACTATGACCTGTTAGTGGGAGTAGTAACTGGGTTGGAGGCCAACTTACCTGCTTCTAGGTGTGATATTCTCTTTTTAAAAAACTATTTATGTCTTCATATTTGGTTGCACTGGGTCTTCGCTGCTGTGTGCGGGCTTTCCCTAGTTATGGAGAGCAGGGGCTGCCCTTTCTTGCTGTGCACAGGCTTCTCGTGGGGTGGCCCCTCTTGCTGTGGACCGCGGGCTCTAGACGCTCGGGCTTCAGTGGTGGCAGCACGCAGGCTCAATATTTGTGGCACATGGGATGGGCTTAGTTGCCCTGTGGCATGTGGAACCTTCCCAAACCAGGGATGAACTCGTATCCCCTGCATTAGCAGGTAGATCTGCTGTACCACCAGGGAAGTCCCTAGGTGTGATTTTCTAATTCCTGTTTCCATGTTGGAATTGCCCACTTTGGGAAGAAGTAGATGGAGTGTTTGAACATCTCACAATCCTGTATTGACATATCCTGCCTCAGGCCAGGAACATTTCAGATATTTATCTGCTCTACCAGTCCTTTGCAAAACTGTAGGAATAAGATTTTAGCTCATGCCTAGCTTGGCCTGAAATGCAGTTCTGTCACTAAAAAGACCAAACTGCAGGACAGGAAAGAGTTATCACAGAAACTGTGGGGCCACTTCTGGCCTTTGGAAATGAAATGACGGCTCTTCATGAGGAAAATGCACTTTCAGGACCCCGAGTGCAGCTCCTTGCCGTGTGGTCTGGGGCACCAGTTATGCTGGTTAAGGTCTGTGAGCTGGAGACCTGTGTTTGCGGCACTATTTCCTGTGTGGTCCTGAACAGGAGACACTACAACCGCTCTCTGCAGCCTTTACTGTGCTGTTCTGCCGATGCCTTTGCTGTGTGTTGAGTTTGGCCTGAAATCTTCACACAGAACGCATCGCTGTGTTCCTTGCAGGGTTCACCTTGGTGTATGAAGCCCCTGGGGTCTCCTGACCACCCACACTCTTGCACTGCATTGTTTGGGACAAGCTTGAGGAACTCTCCAACCATTTTTGGCCCCTTTCTTGCATTTTCATTTCAGTTGGAGACACAGCTGCTGGTGGGGGTTTCCCGCTAGTACGAGAGGAGAGCTGGGAGTGATCACACCTCCTCCCTCTCATCCGGCGCCCCTGCTCCTGAGAAGCTCTTGGGAAAGAGGGGATCAAGCCCATCCCGTTCCTATAAGAGCTCCTCACGGAGAAAGAATGCATCCTGTGATTTGGCCTTGGGACTCCTGCCCCAGGGCTCTTAGGAAAGGGTGACGTGCCAGAATCCTTCCTTTTGGCACAGGACGAGCTGCGCTGCGTGGAGCGTGCTGAGAGAGTAACCCATGCCTGGAGTCGTCTGCAGCTCCAGCTACTCAGCGAGCATGGAGCCGGGTCCTGTTGGTGGGTCTCTGTCACCAGCAGGTGAAAGGAGAAGGCCATCGGCTCTGCGGGGCCAGGGTCCCTGAAGTCAGCAGAGCCTGAAACCTCAGCTGCCGCTGCTTTGCCAAATACACATCCTGAAAATACCGATGGTTCCGGAATCAGGGTCTTCTCAGCAGGTTATAGGTGTCAGCCTCTGAGAAACCGTGGGGTCATCCAGCACCCCGTTCCCCTCCCCTGCCGTGAACCTTGGCTCTCCAAGAGCTGATGACAGACAGGGGTGGCCTCGAGAATGCATGACTGCATCCAGGAGGCTGCACGCCCTGAGCCCGCGGCCCAGAAGGCGTCTCCCAGCCTTAACCTCAGACTCCCGTCAGCTCCCTGGGGCAGCGGGCTGGGTGCTGAGGAATTCAAGCGGAGGAGACACTGCTTTTCCCAGTCAGGGAGAAGCAGGTTTGTGGGACACGCTCATGCTTGGGGCGTTCAGACGCTGGCAGGTGGAGCCGGGGAGGGGCGTCGGGTGAGACCCTGAGGAGGCCGTCCTGGAGGGCGTCTAGACGGCTGGGCAGGGGCCACTGGCAGTGAGCATGGCCTTGGGGCTCCACGGAGAAGACTCGGAGGTGCAGACAGGCAGCGGGGGCCCTGTGTCCGGGGCACAGAGCGGCCCAGCGCAGGCCATCAGGGCCCTGACCCAGAGCGCGGCAGTCGGCGTCCTCGCCGGAGAAGACAGCTCTCAGCGCTGTGAGGTGGGACTGGACGCAGCCTGCGGGGCAAGGATGGGCCGTTGTCCTGGAAGCCTGGCTGAGAGGCCTGAGAGGCCCCTGAGAGGCCCGCTGAGGCGCTTAGTGACCCGAGACTGGAAGCACGGTGCCCTCCCCCAACTAAGTGAGCGTAAAAACCACCCTCAGCCCTAAGTTAACTGCATGGAAGCCTAACAGATTTAGCTTTCCCAGAGATGAGTCTTCCACTGCTTCTCATGAACTGCCAAAAAGAAAATTAAATAACATTCGACACATATCTTGAGTTTCCGTGCCATTCAGGCATGTGCTCACAAACCGCACTAAAAAAAAATTCACTCAACATCACACGTCCTCAGGGGACTGCAAGCTAAAACAACAGCGAGACTGCAGGTGATCACTACACACCTATGAGAATGGCCAAAATCCGAAACACCGGCAAAGCCCAGTGCTGCTGAGGACGCGGGGTAATGGGAGCGCTCCGGCACTGCTGGCGGGGACGCCAAGCGGTTCATCCTCTCGCGGACGGTCTGGCAGTTTCTTCCAAGAGTGAACGTGTTCTGACCACATGATCCAGCCGCTGCCCTTCTTGGTATTTACCCGAAGGATTGTTTCCACACAGAAGTCTGCGTGTGGCTGTTTACTGCAGCTTTACTCCTGATGGCCAACACTTAGAAGCACCCAGTGCGTGAAAGGATAAATTAAACTGAGACGTATATAATTCTCAATTGGAAACAAATTTTTTTGTATGGTAAAACATATAGAACATTAAAATTTACCATTTTAACAGTTTTCGAGTGTTTAGTTCAGTGACATTAAGGACATTCATTTTGTTGTGCAAGCAATACCACTATCCATCTCTACAACTTTTTATTTTCCTAAACTGAAACTCTGTCCCCATTAAACAATAAAACCCCACCCCTCCTTGTCCCCAGCCCCTGGCAAGCACTGTTCTACATTCTGTCTCTAAGAGTTTGGCTACTCCAGGTACCCTATAGATGGAATCCTGCAGCATCTTTCCTTTCATGCCTGGTGAATTTCACTGAGTGTGATGTCTTCACGGATCACCCATGTTGCAGCAGGTGTCACGACCGAGTCATGTTCTACTGGATGGCTAGACCACATTTTCCTTGTCCATTCATCTCTCCACAGACGCCTGGATTGATTCCACACATCAATGGCTGTCGCGAAAAATACTGCTGTGAATATGGTGGACTAACATCGGTGTGAGTCCCCGCTAAAATGCAAGATTGTTAATAAAGGAAAATGTCAAACGACAATGAAAGTGAGCCTGTTGATAAAGCATGGTGGCATCCATGAGATCCGAAAACAGATTCTCTCCAACACAGTTAGGGCTGTTCTGATTGCAGCTAACAGATACCAGCAATGTTTTTTCTTAAGTTACAAAAACTATGTTTCACATGCTTGCCAAGGTACAGGATTACTCAGAAAGAAAACCTCGTACAACAAATGTTGGTTGATGCAAATAGTCAAGTAACTAGCCAGAGGGGGAGGAAAGCTGTCTTTCATCACGCAGACCAGTTAATTCACCTCATTCCCTCACAGCAGCTTCCGCGGCATCCTGGCTCCCTGTTCAGTCTCGTGTCAATGTCGTCTCATCCTCTCACGTCATTTTTTCCCCTGATTCGCCCACTCCTTCTGCCAAGCGCACTTACCCTTTTGCTCTTACAGGTCTCTGCTATAATGGGGAAGATCTGGGCTCTGAGACTCGCCTGCCCTTCACATCACAGTGGTGTTAGATTGTAAATTCCAAGAAGGAATGGAGGGCACTGGTCTTATTTACTGTGAGCTGGGAAGTTGCGGCGTTTCCTGTCTCTCCCTCGGCCAGTGGACAGTGGATGTAGTGAAGGCGCCCAGGGTGGGGAGGTCTCGAGTCCTGGCCCCAGGCTTTTGTTGCTTCCTCGTGCCGATGACGTCACGACACCGTAATGAATGGGCTTGTCCCGGTAAGAGCAATCAACAAGCCAATTTCCTGGTCTTTTTTTTTCTTGTAATGTGGTGTTTTCAACGCTTCTGACCCCTGACGTTGTCTGGCAGTTCTCAGAGCTTAGCCAGTTTCGATGCTAAACGATAACCTGTTTTCTAAGCAGTAAAGATTCTTTCATCCTGTTCAACACGAGAGTCCAGAGGTCATCCACAGACACCCTCCTCAGGTCAGCCTCTACCCAGAACATCTGTGCTGAAGAGGGGGTGCAGTCCCTTTACTGTGTGTTCCTTAGCCTCCTCTCCCCCGACTTGCAAATAATGATGATTTGCTTTCTTCCCTTCCAATCCTTCTGTCTTCTATTTTTTGATCTTCCTGTCAATATTGTTTAGAAATAGTAGCAATAAGCACCCATGTCTTGGGTTTACTCAGTTGTGTCCGACTCTTTGTGACCCTGAACTATAGCCCACTAGCCCCTCTGTTTGTGGGATTCTCCAGGCAAGAATACTGGCGTGGGTTGCCATTTCCTATTCCAATCCATGTCTGACTCCTACATTATTTTTTCCCTGTGAATAAATTAAATTTGTACAGCTGGAGAAAATGGATAACTGGTATTGGACACTTTAAGGAATCCTGCTATAATAAGGACTTTGAAAATACTTATCGTTGAAAGTACATGGCAATAATCGTCAGTACAAGTTTCAGCTGATCTTAGCTTCTACTGTTTGATTTTTTAAACCAACAGATGCAGTGGAACTGACTTTTGTGTGGGTATAGGTACCAGTCTGAATTTTCACATGTGTGTGGAGTCATGTAACCACATATGTGGAATAGTTCCACCACGCAAAAAACCCCTAATGCTGCGCTTCCCCCTCTACCACCTCCCCTGGGAATTACTGAAGTTAATCCTTTTGAGACAGTCATAGAAGTGGAACCGTGGATTTTTGAGAGTAGCTTCCTTCATGCAACATAATGCTTTTGAGGTTCATACAAGTAGTTGCTTGGATCACTAATCTATTCTTTTTGTTGCTGTTGTTGTTCAACCTCATGGGGACTCAATGGATGAGTCATCTTGGCTTATATTTCAGGCTGGTGTTTATTTTATTTAAAAGTGTATTATCATTTATTTATTCATTTTTGGCCGTGCTGGGTCTTCACTGCTGCGCGGGCTCTTCTCTGGTTTCGGGGATCCGCGGCGATGTCTAGTGGCTGAGCAGGAACTCCTCGGTGGTGGGGAGAAGTGACGGCTGCTCTTGCTGTAGGGCATGGGCTCCAGGGCACTCAGACTTCAGCAGATGCACCACGTGGGCTGAGCAGCTGCAGCTGCCAGGCTCCAGGGCACAGGCTCCGTGGTTGTGGGTCGTGGGCCTAGCTGCTCCGAGGCAAGTGGGATCTTCCCCGACCAGGGATTGAACTGGTGTCGCTTGCGTTGGCAGGCAGATTCCTCACCACTGAGTTGCAGAGAAGCCCAGTAACTTATTCCTGTATGTTACTAAGTCATATTCCACTGTGTGGATATATCACTGCTTATCTGTCCTCCTGTGGAAGACCTGAGTTGTTTTCCAGTTTGGGGTGAATATGAATAGACCTGGTGTGAATAATCATGTCCAGGATTTTGTGTGAATGTGCATTTTTATTTCTCAAAGGAAGTCATGCCTAGGATTGGGATTGCTTAACTTTATAAAGTGAAAGTGAAAGTCACTCAGTCGCGTCCAACTCTTTGCGACTCCATGGAACACAGTCCGTGGAATTCTCCAGGCCAGAGTACTGGACTGGGTAGCCTTTTCTTTCTCCAGCAACTTTATAAGAAACTGCCCAAATTGTCTCCCGAGGTGGCTGCACCATTCCATCCCCACCAGCAGTGCCGAGAGTTCTGGAGGATCTGCCTCCCCACTCAGACCTACTGTGGTAAGGGTTCCTATATTCCAGCCGTTGTAGAGGGAACAAGTCCCCTGCCCTCTTGGAGTTTACAGTCTGAGATGACCTTGCTGTGGAGAGGCCTGCCAGGCTTGTAGACAACGTCCACAGCCTTAGTTTGCATGTCCCTGATATCTCGTAATGTCAAGCATGTTTCTATGTCATACTTGCTGTCTGTAGATCCTCTTTAGGGAAGTGTCTGCTCAGTCTTCTCCTAACTTTTAGAGTTTTCTGGCTTTTGAAGATGAGGGTTCTTTATGTATTCTGGATAGAAGTTCTTTAATGGATATGTGGCAGGTATTTTCCTGCAGTGAGGAGCTAGTCTCTCATTCTCTTCACAGCCGATTTCAGTCTTACAGTTAATTTTTTAATAAAGCCTCAGAATAAGGTCCCTTTTCTGCATGTGGAAGTCCGATTGTTCTAACACTGGTTTTTGGAAAAGACTATCTTTGTTCCACTGAAGTGCAGTTTTGCCAGTGTCAGAAATTAACGTGGCTGTATTTCTGTGGGTCTAATTCTAGACTCTGTTCTCTTCCATTGATCTATGTGCTCATCCCTTTGCTGATATACACTGATATGATTGATTACTGTTGTCTTGACAGTAAGTCATAAAGTTGAGAAATGTGATTCCTCCAATTTTCTTCTTCTTTTTCAAAGCTGACTTTTCTAGTTCTTTTGCCTGTCTATATAAATTTTAAAATTAGATTGTCTATATCCGCAAAATAATCCTCCTGGGGTCTTGCTTGGAATTGCATTAAATCTGAAGACTGTTTTGGGAAGATTTGACACCTTCACTATTTTCAGTCTTGCAATCCATGTACATAATACATTTCATCGTTTATTTGTCATTCTAAGATTTCTTTCATCACATTTTCAGTTTGCAGGATACAGATTCTGTATTTTCAGCACATCCTGTTGTTTCCGACTTTGTTGTTTCTGCCTTGAAAAGGAGTGAGTCTGTTAGTTTCCCATTTATAACAACTTATGTTGTAAGGGTGTTTTTAAGATGACTTTTTGTCTGTGGTGGGTGTTCGTTGCTGCACAGGGCGGCTTTCTCTAGTTGCAGCAAGCGCGGGCGTCTCGCTGCAGCGGCTCCTCTTGCTGCAGAGCACAGTCTCTAGGCTCATGGGCTCAGTAGTTGTGAGGTGCCAGTTTAGTTGCCCCACAGCACATGGGATCTTCCTGGACCTCGGGTCAAACCAGTGTCCCTTGCATTGCAAGACAGAGTCTTAACCACTGGACCACCAGGGAAGCCTCTGTTGTAAGTTTTTAATACATATTCTTTATCAAGTTAAGGTGCCTTTTTATCATGAATGGATGTTGAATTTTATCATGTGCTTTTTTTCTGCATCTGCTGATGTGATCATATATGGTTTTATATATATGTACATATAGTTATGTATATATATATAACCACATATGATCATTTGATCTCTTAATGTAATAAATCAAATGTATAGACATGGAAATATTAAAGAGCCTTTGAATTCCTTTGACTCCAACTTGATCATAGCATGTTATCTTTTTCCATGTGCAGTTAGATTTCAGTTAATATTTTATGTTCTAAAATAAAATGAGTTCTATCATCCATATTAATGAGTAAAGTAAGGCTCTAATTTCTCTTTTGCATGCTGTTTTTATCTGGTGTTGGTATCAAAATTATACTGGCCTTCTAGAATGATTTGGAGAGCATTTCTTCTGGGAGAGCTTCTGTAAGATTGGAATGATCTGTTTCTTGAAAATTTGGCAGAATTTTTTGTATTCTCTTGGGGAAAATTTTTAATTACTCCTGCTTTTCTGTAATGGCTTTAGGATTGTTTGAGCTTTCTATTTTTCTTGCCACATGTAGTAAATTTTTATAGTTTCTAATAGCTCCTCTCTTCAGTCTTGTCCTCTTCTTCATTTATATTTATTCACTATTACTCTTCTTTTTCTTTAAGGAACCTACCAGAAGTTTTAAATGACCAATGTTTGGCTTGATCGGCCTTCTTATAGTTTATGGTGATATATGTTTTTTCTTTTGTTCTCTCTGTTTTTAGATTTTTTGGAGTTCTCTTGTTCTTTTCCTGATGTCTATTTTTTTTTTCAATTGAACTATAGATAATTTTTCCTAATGTCTTAAGTCTGAAACTTAGTTCACTGATTTTCTACTTTCTTATTTTTAAAAGATGCAAGTATTTCAGGCAATAAATATCTGTATAAATGTGTATTATAATCTACATATAAAGGCTCTGAAGCATCTTGTTCATTCTACCCACAACCTTGGTTGGATAAATCCCACTCAGTCATGTTATGTGATTCTTTTTACATATTGCTAGATTTAGCTGGCTAGCATTTTGCGGGTTCTCGTGTTAATGTGCCTTATGGTAGTATCATGAGGTATACTGGTCTGTGGCTTCCTTTTCCTATGATCTTTGGTTCTTGTGTCAATGACACTGGCTTATGACACCGGAAGTACTTCCTCCTCTTCTGTTGTTTTGGAAGAGCCACGAAGTGTTGGTGTTCATTTGTCTTTTAACACATGTATTTGTGCGAAGTTTTAAAATCACTAATCAATCTCTTTACTTTTTATCAGCATATTCAGATCTTCTGTTTCTTCTAGGGTCATTTTCAGTGGCTTCTGCCTACCCAGGAGTTTATCCATTTAATTTAGGTTGTCTGATCTGTTTGCGCATGGTTGTTCATAGCTTCCCCTACGGTCCTTTTTATTTCTGTAGAATTGGCAGTGGTGTCCCCTCTTTTATTCCCAGCATTAATAGTTTGCATCATCTCTTTTTATCTTGGTCAGTCTAACTAAAGGTTGTTGATTGTACTGGTCTTTCCAAAGAACCAGGTTTTGGTTTTGTTGATTTTCTCTGTTGTTCTATTCTTTATTTCATTTATTACACTCTGACCTCTAATTGCTTCCTTTCTTCTGCTTGGTTTGGATTTTGTTTGCTTTTCTTATTCTTGTTTCCTAACGTAGAAGATGAGGTTATTCGTTAGCATTCATTTTCTTTGTTAATGTATACATGTGCATCTGTGCTTTTCACTCCTTCCATTGCTCTATTTCAGTGCTTAAGGTGCAGCCTGTAAGTTTTGGCGTGTTGTGGTTTTGTTCTAATTCATCTCAGAGTGCTTTATAATGCTCTTATGACCCCTTTTTTGATTAGTAAGAAGCGTGTTGTTTAATTTCCACATATCTGTGACTTCCCCAATTTATCTTCTGTTGTTGATCTCTCATTTCACCCTGTTGTGGAAGAAAGCTGAGAACTGTGGCTCAGGCTGTGCACTGCACAACTCCCCGGGGTGGCTTTCTCACACACATGGCGGCCGTGGGAGGAAGAGGGCTCCCTGGATGAGGACGGTTGTCATCTGACATTGGGGCCCTCAAGATGTGGTGAATTTCAAATGCTTATTTCTTTCCTCAAAAGATGCTTTATCTGCAGAGGTAATGCTCCCAGGGCTGTGGAGGTGGGGCTGGTTTCTGACCCACGATCTCCTCCGTTGTCTGAGACTCCATCTGGCACTCACACTCCATCCTCTGCCCTCATCTGGGAGCTCTTCCTTCTCCTGCCCGCGGAGAAGCAAGTCCACCTGGTCTGGTCCTTGGCCTGCCCCCCGCCGCTGCTCAGAACACATCCACACTCAGCACGCTCCATCACCTGCCCGGTGACCCCACCTGCTCCAAATCCTCGCTGGATCCACAGCTCCCGAGGAAGAAGAGCCTTCCCTAGGGATCTCGGCAAGGAGGAGGAGGATGAGACCATCCCCGCTACCTCCCCACCATCACCCTCCCCAAGTGGACAGAAACCCCCCACTCCCTCCCACCGGCCTCTCCTGACAACACAGCTGCATGAGGTAAACAAGCTTGGATCCTATCAGTGGCCCTCAACCTGGGAGCCTGGGGACTTTGGAATTTGGAGCTCCCATCCCAGCCCCCACCCGCTGCATGAAGACCCCCCCAGGGAGACAGCAGTGTTTTCTAAGGTTTCCCAGGGGGTGTTCCATAGGCTGAGATAGTTCTCAAGGACAGTCAGGAGGCCAAGCTAAACTCAGTAGCGGAACTGTGGGTACCTGTGGTTTCTTCCTTTTTATTTTCTGTAAAATTAAGTAGAATGAGAAGATAAATGAGTTCTTTTTAAAACAGACAGGACAAGTTGAGTCAGGAGGAGCCAGCAGATGCCTCCAGAATGAAGCTGAGTGGGGATTTGAGGCAGCAGCTGGGATCCAGGCTGGGGGCCCGAACATCTTGGCTGGTGGGTCTGGGCAGCTCTGTCGTCGCTCCTTCGCAGTCTGGACCCAGGTTTGTGCACCCTGAGGTCTTAGAATTTAGGGGATCTCTTTAGGAAAAGGAATACAGAACTGTGAATAAAAACTCAGCACACAAGTGGATACTTATTTATTTAGCAGGGGCCTGGGTGAGAGAGGAGCCCTGGGCTTTGCATGTCATTAACTCCGAGGTGATCATCTTCTCCGATTTGGCCCAGACATCCCATAACGGCTCCGCTGGTGGCAGCCAGCCAGGCACAGGCACAGGGTCCACCCCTGGCCGCCTCCTCGCCGTGATCACCTGTGGGGTGGCCTTGGCCCTCTGGGGAGGGACTGACGTGTTCCGTGTTCACTGGCTTCTAGAAAGCGGGCAGCGAGAGGCTTATCTTCCAGGAGCTCCTGGGACTGCTCCCAGCACACGTAGGGGGATGTGAGGAGGAGCCTAGTGCCCTGCTGGACAGATGCCCCCATCTGAGTCAAAGCTCCGCCCCGGGCATCATTCCTCCTGCACGTCCGGGCTCCAGAGGTGCACTTAGGCCCAGGAACAGGCGGGCCTCCTGCCCAGACACCGCAGCCACTGTGAGCCCTGCTCTGCGCTCTCCTGCCTCCATGCCGCCTCTCCACTAGACAGTCCCTTTCCCCCTGTTTTTCTTCCTCTTTCTATCTCTCTTCTTCCTTCTGGAGGTGCCAGCGGGGGTCAGAGACTGCTTGAGACCCTGATTGTCGGCGCGTCTGTTGGGATGACTTGGTGGACTGAGGCCTGGCAGGGTGGCATCAGGGAGCCACGGGTCCTGGGGTCAGCGGCGGCTTCCTGGAGAAGGACCCCCGCCAGCGGGAGTGTCCAGCCTGTGTGCAGCCCGTGATGGCGAAACACACGCTCACCGGCTCAAGTCGTGTCCCTGCAAACTCACGTCCGCGTGGACCCTCCGAGCAGGGCCTTACTTGGGACCATGGCTTTTGCAGGTGTAATTAATGAAGATGAGGTCTTGCTGAACTGGGAGGGGCCCTAAATTAGTGACTGGGGTCTGGATGAGGAGAGGAGAGGCCGCGGGCTGGCAGAGGCAGGCCCAGGAGGCTGCAGCTCCAAGCCTGGGCCCCCAGGGGCCACCGTAGCAGGCGGGGCAGCCGGGGGCCCTCCCCACCGCCCTCAAAGAGATCACGCCCCTGCCGAGGCCTTGACGCCTTGGGCCCCGACTTCTCGCCTCCAGAACTGGGAGATGACCCATTTCTGCTGTTTGTCGACTGCCCCGTTGACTGCAGGAGCCCCGGAACCTAACAGGCACGCATGTCTAAGTCACTTTGAGGAACAGACTCAGGGCAGCCGAGTCCTCGTGCAGCAGCGTGATCGGGAAAGCCCTGCCTGCGTCGGAGCCTGAAGCTCACTGACACCGCGTGTGTCAGCGTCAGAGGTGAGACCTGAGAGCCCGTGAGCCCAGGAGAGGTGTGCATGGACTCAGGCTAAGACCCTGCTCTGCCCAAGCAGCCGTCTGATGTCTGCCTGCCCGCCCAGAGGAGGAAAACGTCTGGACGTGAGCACAAATGCCTGTGACGTAGCTGGATGTTTCTCTGGACGCTTGGCTATTTTGCTTTTCCCAAGGAAGAAACTGGGAGTTTCAGCCTGTGTTTGCAGTGTCTGCAATAGATACAGAGAACTGTTTAGCGGGCTTTACCTCTCTCCCACCGTCTGTTCTTCCAGCTTTGGACAAATTGCAGTTGTCCAAAACACGCAGAATTCTTGGTATTTGCTAGAACATTAGATCAGAGTTCTTGATATTTGCTGAAACATTCAATTTCCCTTTCTTGTCTAGGGGCTTTAAAACTGCTTATATTCTGAAACAGGATAGGTTTTGTTGCTTTGTTTCCCCTCTCATTTAAAAAATAAGCTGGGAAAATAGCCTCAAACTGCCAATGAAATGTAAACAAACCATGAATTTTTAAAAATCCCCAAGTACATGTTTTGCTTCTCAAATAAGAAATCGAAAGGTAACTGGTGAGTCAGTCAAACAAAAAAAAAAGGAAAATGGAAACCCTTACACCTAACTGCACTGACTTAGAAACAGATGAAAATGTAACAGACCATGGACCACAAGGTAGAGCATGTATTTAGAGAACTCCTTTGGCAAAAGTCTACTGTGAATTATTGGTAAATGGGTGTACTCTCTGGTGAACAAACATGTTTCCGTCATGCTTAATACTCTTTATTTTAAATCTGAAGCTACAACAAGTGTTGTATGCTTTTAATTGGACTCAGCATCTGGATCCTTTCTAGGTAATCAGTGCAAGATGGGGAGTGCTGGAGCAGGCTTAAACATTAAAAAGTTTTTTCTTGATTAATTAGTAAATGTAATCCTTAAATATTTGGGTATTTTAAAATTATGATTCAGAAGTTCATACCAGCCTTCTTTCAGCCAAGAGACATGATATAAACCCAGAAGACTCATTAGCAGCTCACAGGTGAGTCCTGACAATCTGTCACCTTATCAATGATGACAAATCTCAACTAGCATTATTAGTGGCAAATCTCCAAAGTCAGTTTGAAATTCCCACAGTGGTGTGGAAATTGACACACCTGGAGTGGGATAGATACAAAAGACTAAAATGAAAAATAAATCATTTTTATTGAGGTTAGTGTCATAATAAAGGTAGAGGTGTAAATAGAGCCCAGGCAGGTAAACTTGGTGAGCAATCCTCCCCATTCCTTTTCCAGACCTTTGCACCCTGACGTGCTGTGACCCAGAGACCCCGAGTCTCTAAGCTCATCCCTGTGCTGGCATGTGGGGCTGGTGGGTGCTGCTTCCCCAAATGTGTTAGTCACTCAGTCATGTCCAACTCTTTGCCAACCATGGACTATATCCTGCCAGGCTCCTCTGTCCATGGAATTCTTCTGGCAAGAGTACTGGAGTGGGTTAGCATTCCCTTTTCCAGGGGATCTTCCTGACCCAGGGATCGGACCCAGGTCCCTTGCAGGCAGATTGTTTACCAGTTGAGCCACCAGGGAGGCCTCGTACTGCTTAGGGTTCCCCTTTCAGACCTCCAAGTGTTTTTGAAAATTTCCCTCCATGTGATGGACCACAATGACTTCAATTTTCTTTTTTCTTCTCCAGATGTCTACTTACAAATGCTGGGCCATTGTTTCTCTCTACTGGATAAGAAGTTAATGTTTCTCTCTGAAGTATAAAAAAGCGAACGACTTCGTGAAGTCTGTACTTAAAAAGTGCCACATGGAAATTGAAATGCTTTTTGAATTGTTTCCACATCTTGGCTGTTGGGGTTAATGCTGCAGCGAACGTGTGAGTACAAATATCTTTCCAAGATCCTAATTTCAGTTCTTTTGAATAAAATACCCAGAAGTGAGCTTGCTGGATCATATGGTAGCTCTACTTTTAATTTTTTGAAACAAGCTAAATGTTCAGTGACAGATGAACAGATAAAGAAAATGTGATATATATATATATATATATATATATACATATATATATGGGAATATTTGTTAGTCACTAAGTCATGTCTGACTCTTTCCAACTGCATGGACTGTAGCCCACCAGGCTTCTCTGTCCATAGAATTCTCCAAGCAGGAATACTGGAGTGGGTTGCCATGCCCTCCTCCAGGAAATCTTCCCAACCAAGGGATCAGACCCATGTCTTCTGCATTAGCAGTGTGTTTTTTACCACTGAGCCACCAGAGAAACCCATAAGGGAATATTATTCAGCCATTAAAAAGGAAGGGACCTTTTTTATGTATGCAACAAAGGGTGAAGCTTGCAGACACTATGCTAAGTGCAAAAAGCCAGACGCAGGACAAATGCTGTGTGATCTCACTTACATGAGGCGTCTAAAATAGTCAGACCCATAGAGAGGAGACGGGTGTCAGGCAGGGGCTGGGGAGGAGGAAGTATGGAGCTATAGTTCAGGGGGTGTGAGGTTTCAGTTGTATAAGGTTAATTAGCCTTGGACATCAATGTGGTACCTATTTGTGCTCTTGTAAATCTGTCCAGAGATTAGACTTCATGTTAAATGATCTTATAAGTAGAAAAGGAATTTTTTGGAAATTCTGGCAGTTAACTTTTTGTATATTAAGAGTCATACTTTAAAAAAAAAAGATGAAGTCCTGGATTCCATTGTCTTTCAGGGTTTCAATAAGAATCAAGGTGATGCTATCATTACTGTAGACAGAGAAATCCCTTCTCTTTGTCAAGCTAATTCCTCCTCGCCCCCACCAGCTTAGCTCATTATAAAGATTGAATGAAAATAAGCAGAAAGGTAGCAGGACATAGAGGGGGGGAAAAAACTGCCTCTATGTCTGCTCTGAGGAGCAGACATCCAATTAAGAACTGAACTGTGCTTTGTGAGTGTGTACATATTACATGCTTTGGTAACGCATTTAAATGAATATTTACGTACTTTTCCTAGATTTAATTAATGCAAGAACATTGAGGTTGAGACTAAACCTGGAGATTTCATTCAAGGATTCCTGACAATGTAAAACAATTTGGAGACTCTTTAAATAGATGTCACATACCAAGCTGGTAACAATTCATAGCATCTCAAAATCTGTAAAAGAATTGAGGAGGAGGCTTTTTTCCCCTTCTGTCCAAGGACCGTGTGTATGGCAGAAATTTTGGTTTGTGTTGAAATTTTGTTGGAGGGTGAAGCGGGGGTGGAGGGAGTCATACTTTTTATTTTTTTTTACTTTGGATGCAGTTTCCAAGGCATTCAGTTGCCTGTGGACATTTGTAACTTTTAAAAGTAGGATTTTAAACATTTGTTCAGAGGCCTAGCCTCAGATGATGAGTAAGACTGCGTATTCAGTGTTCTGCATGTATAATTTACTGTATGTATAATTTTGCTGCCAATGCAGGGTATCTGGGGAGAGGGACAGCATTGTGACTTTCCTTCCGGGTCACTCCACCTGTAAGATACATCTGTTCAAGAGGACCATCCAAGGCAGGGGAGAACAGAACAAAAGGAAGAATAGCTTTATCCGTCCATTCCTTTGTCCACTCACTCTCCATGTTTAGTGAGCACCTACTGCGTGCCAGGCACTAGACTAAATCAGGGCTTGTGACCCATGTTCATTGTTCTCAGTTACAGCTTTGTGTGGTTATGACACAACTGTGATTTTCAGAACACTCTTTCCACAAGTGTTACAATGTGAAGATCGATGTGGCAATTGAGATCATCAACAAAACCATCTCTCTGAAAAGGCCAACGTTAAAAAGAAAATTCAGGGCTTCCCCGGTGACCCAGGGGTAAAGAATCTGCCTGCCATGCAGGAGACACAGGATTTGATCCCGATCTGGGAAGATCCCACATGCCAAGGAGCAACGACGCCAGAGCACTGCAACGATTGAGCCTGCGCTCTGAAGCCCTCGAGCTGCAACTTCGGAAGCCCATGTGCCCCAGAGCCTGCGCTCTGCAGCAAGAGAAGCCATGGCAATGAGGAGCCTGCGAGTCACAAATGGAGAGCAGCCCGTACTCGCTGCAGCTGGAGGAAAGACCTCGAAGACCCGGCACAGCCAGAAAATAAGCTAAAAAGGAAAAATAAACTTCAGCCCTAAACTGACAACAAGGCCTCTATTCAGACACACCAACAGCCAAACATGGTCTCCAGTGAGAACTACATGGCTCAGAATACCTTCCATAAAGCAGAAGAGACTGCCCTGAGTATCTATACATGACAGCATAAGGCAAGAGCCAGAACCAAGGCGTCTGAATGTAAACGTGGCACATGGATACATATTCCAGTTCCCCACGATGATTTTATAGTAGAAAGCTCATAAATACTAGTGGGAACAGCAGAGTCTTACATCTTGAAGCTCTTTCAAGCTCTTTGACCTTGAAAATCTTTGGCATAGTCAATGTAGATTTCATTGGGTGAGAAGAGCAAATTGCAGGGGTTTTTATGAATTCACTAAAATGACATTCTTATATATACTCATAGATAAGGTGTCATATCATTGCAGGCCAGAGAGCCAGAAATGCTGATTTAAAAAGTGAAGACCAGGCTTGGCTGCCGCTGCTGCTCTTCTAGTTGTTGTTTATTTGGGGCCAGAGTCATCGGAATAATTGGAGTTTTCTTCAAAGCAGTGACTTAAAAGCTCTCATTTCCACCTCTGCTTTTTAAAGCTCTCATTTCCACCTCTGCTCACACCTCTCTACCCAGGTTGGTACCTCTAGATTCTTGGATGAAAGTGCCTTCTTGGAAACCATTAAGTCAGGAAGTTGGTGAGAAGTCAGGGGGAGCTTTTGTCTTGAAGAGAAGGGCAGTTCTGTGTCTTCAGATGCAGAGATGGCATCCTGACCTGACCCCACATGGGATGGAAACTGCTTCCACTTCTGCCAGAATCACCAGAGAGCCGGAGCAAGCCACCCCAGAGTTTTGCTAAAAGGCTCTCCTATTCCGTGCCTGTGTGCTGGGAGCAGGCGTCCATCTCCAGCACAGAGCACCCTGCTGAGCTGTGATGTCACCCCCTTGGCCAGGCTGGGGTTGCACCCGGTGGGTGCACGATCCAGAAGCAGCCAGCAGCATGTGGGCCACTGGCCTGGAGAGAACCTGGCTGGGCCTTCTTTCTGGCAGAGGAATTGACTCCTTGTGGTGGCTTGCTAAACCAATCAAATGCTGTCTTTTGAGAAACTTCAACCTGAGACAGAGGAAGTGAATTCTCAGAGTCCAAGTAGAAAGTGGAAGCAGACTCACCCAGAGCAAGAACCAAAGGCACGAGGGCTGTGGCTCTGGGGTAATGGCTGGGCCATCAGGGTGGAGGCACCCAGCGGTCTGTGGGCGGCCCCCTCTGCAAAGCCCCCTCCATCTTAGCATCTGTTTGTTCTCCCTCCCCCTCAAGCTAAAGGCCTAACCCAGGGCTCAGAAGACACACTGAGCATGGCCCTTACCCTGGAGTGATGTGTCACTGGTGGGTCAACAGAAAATCGTGATGATTGGAAGCAGGATCTAATGTTTTATCAATGGATCTGTAATTGACAGTAACTTTCACAATGCTTGTATTCCCTAAGTTCTCAGAAGTCACATCATTTCTCTTCATGAAGTATCCCTCCACATACCTCATTCTTTGTCTTCTCTTATAGTGTCCCTGTTCCCCCAAGAATCCAGCAGAGAAGAGAAACCTGCTTACTTCGCTCCATAAAGGAAGATCAGAGTTGTCCAGACCGAGCAGGCCACCAGGCATCCTTTACCAAGCGCGGGGTTGCAGCGCCACCTGCTGGAGGTTCCCAGCTGTGTGCCCTTAGCTTTAAAGACTAGCTCGTCACAGACTGTCAGCGGTCTTCAGACTGAGACCCCCATGGGCACAAAAAAACTTTTAAAGGAGGGTTCAGAAAGGTTTAAGGGCGCAAATTCCCAGCTGCCCCGATTCCATGTGTTTTCTCTCCTAGAGCAGGTAAATAAACCTGGGACCCCGCCAGCAGTGGAGCCCTCTGCTGGCCTTCCTCCATGTCTTCCTAGTCTCCTTTACAAAGCACCCAGAGGGACCCAGACCGAAGGTTTGTGTGCCCCCAAAATTCATGTGTTGAGACCTAATACCCCAAGGGATGGTATTTGGACATATTTGGGCCTTTTGTAAGGCGATAAGGTCATCAGGGCAAAACCTTCATGAATGGGTTTAGTGTCCTTAATAAAAGACCCCAGAGAGCTTTCTGGCATGTGAGGTTATATTGAAAAGATGGCATCAGTGAACTGGGATAGGCTTCCCAGGTGGCGCAAGTGGTAACGAACCTGCCTGCCAATGTGGGAGACATAAGAGATGAGGTCAGGAAGATGCCCTGGAGGAGGGCATGGCAACCCACTCCAGTATTCTTGCCTGGGGAATCCCATGGGCAGAGGGGCCTGGCAGACTACAGTCCATGCGGTCTCAGAGAATGGGACACGACTGAAGAGACTCAGCACACACATGAACCAGGAAGTGGGCTGACAGCAGACACAGAACCTGGTGGCACCTAGAGCTTGGACTTCCATCTTCCAGAACTATGAGAACTAAATACCTGCTGTTTATAAGCCCCCCCAGTCTGTGGCATTCTGTTACAGCAGCCGGAACAGACCCAGACGCTCAATACCAGGCCCTGTTCTAAGTGCTAAACTGCTCCAAACAAAAGGACAGTTTGAAATACAGTTCAAAAGTATGCTATTGGAGAATGCCTCCTCACTCAAGACCACCTGTCTGTTGCATGTTTTGCTTTATTTCTAGGGGTAGGAGGTAGAAATTTCCACTTCTGACAATTAACATGTATTTCCCAATAAAAGAGTTCCATATCAAGAGTAAAGTTTGCATTTTCTTAACTTTTATTCAGATTTTCAGGATAAACATTTTCATTAACTCTTGCCAAATGATTATTAGGTACTGTAAATGCATATTCATTTTTTACTTCCTCTTTGACCTTATTTATTTTCACCACATGCCCATAAAATTTTAGTAAACAGGTAATGTATTACGGATTCTACTCTAAATCACCTTTTTGCTGTATTTTCACCTAATCCTTTTTCATTCTAGCAATAATCTCATTTATAGATACCTGAATTGATTTTTAAAAACTTACTAGATATGAGTAGAGGATACATTTCTAATAAATTACTTTAAGTTGCTGAGAATTCTTTACCAAAGCATATATGTAGGAGTTTTATCAATCACGTGTTACTAATAATTGTAATGAGAATTTGTTATTATTGTTCAGTCGCTAAGTCACATTTGACTTTGTGACCCCATGGACTGCAGTATACCAGCAGGCTTCCCTGTGCTTCACTATCTCCTGGAGTTTGCTCAGATTCATGTCCACTGAGTCGGTGATGCCATCCAACCATCTCATCCTCTGCTGTGCTCTTCTCCTTTTGCCTTCAGCCTTTCCCAGCATCAGGTCTTTTCCAGTAAGTTGGCTCTTCACATCAGATGGCCAAAGTATTGGAGCTTCGGCTTCAGCATCAGTCCTTCCAGTTAATATTCAGGGTTAATTTTCTTTAAGATTGACTGGATGGATCTCCTTGCAGTCCAAGGGACTCTCAAGAGTCTTCTCCAGCACTGCAATTCAAAAGCATCAGTTCTTTGGAGCTCAGCCTTCTTTATGGTCCAGCTCTCACATCCATACATGACTACTGAAAAACCATAGCTTTGACTAGACAGACTTTTGTTGGCGAAGTAATGTCTCTGCTTTTTAATACACTGTCTAGGTTTGTCATAGCTTTCCTTCCAAGGAGAAACTGTCTTTCACAGCTGTAATCACTGAAGTGCTTCAACCCAGAAGAAAAAATTTAACACTTAGAACTTTGTAGTTATAGGGAAGTAAATACTAATTTAAATTTCATACATATTCTGTTGCAGAGAAGTATGATAGGATTATCAACAAAAGACTCTCAAGTAGAAACGTGTTACAGCTTGACAAAATTCTATGAGAGATATGGATGGAAACAGGATTTTGAAGGAAAAGCAAACCATGTTAAAATTTAGGTAAAATTTCTAATAAAATTTATAACCTATTTACAGGATGTGGGGAAATACATCTCTTGCAACTATTAAACTTGTTATTAAAGCAACAATACAGAATGTAGGAGCAGTCAAACTTTTGCCAAACATGGAGGGTAGTACTCTAACAGAAGAAGAAGGTGTCAAGAGAATGAGATAGTTGGATGGCATCACCGATGCAATGGACACGAACTTGGGCAAACTCCCTGAAGGACAGGGAGGCCTGGAGCGCCGTCGTGCAGGGGGTCGCAAAGACAACCCCACCACTCTAACAGATAATCATACCCCCAAGGATCCGTGGAAGGGTTAAAAAGATCATAGCAGACGCTCAAGTCAAAGCGGCCCCACTTCCTCATTAGTCCCTGCGATTACTGAATTTAAATACCAAAACCTTTCCTCTACTCATGGTGCCGGTGAAGGACTGGCGAGCAACGTGGCGGAGCGTGAAACCACCGCACGCCCCGCGCGCCGCTTAGGAGCAGGGCCGCGGGGATGAGACTGTCGGCGGGAGGTCAGGGACTTTTTCTCCCCCAAAGCCTGAGGGTTCGGGGGGGGGTGTGGGCGCCCCAACTTCAGAGCCCCCCCCCACCCTGCACCAAAGACCGCTTCTCAAACCTCACCGTGAAGGCACCAGCGGGTAGAGGGAGGTCACAGCCCAGACAGGTGCTCTGGAGCCCCGCCTCCCCGGCTGCGGCCCCGCCTCCCCGGCTGCGGCCCCGCCTCCCCGGCTGCGGCCCCGCCTCCCCGGCTGCGGCCCCGCCCCACCCCTCTCAGCCGCGCTCACGTACTGCGCGGTGAAGGGCGGGGCAACGGTGGGGCGGGGCGACGCTATCTCCAGAAAGGCCCAGGATTGGTGGACAGCACGGTGGCGGGGGCGGAGCGACGCCGGCTCTTCCGGAAGGGATCAGTGGTTGGTGGGCGGGGCCGGGCGGGCGCGTCCGGGGGGCGTGACCGGGACACGTGGTGCGGAACCGGCGCTGCAGCAGCTGGCTGGTGAGCTGCCTTCCCCGCTCGGAGAGACCCCTGAGGGCGGCGGGAGAGGGGGCGAGGCCGGGAATGTGGGGCCGCGGGCCGCGTCCAGAGGAGCAGGGAGGCCGGGAGCGGTTGGGGGCCGCTGATGCCGGCTCGCCCCGAGGACCCGCGCGTGGCCGGCCCAGATGGCAGGAGAGGGTGGTGGGTTAAAACGCAGCCCGCTCCACGCGGGGGTCGGGGCTCCGGGGCTGCGGGGGACGCGCCGGCCTGTCGACCCTCCCGCTGCGAGGCCCGCAGAGAACTAAAGCCTGGCTCTCCCCGCGGAGCCCTTGGCGGAGGCCGAAGGTTGGTGCTGCGCCCGCAGGGCAGAGGCCCGGGATCGGGGGTCCCTAGCCCCCGCCGGCACTTGAGGCCAGGAGGTTGATCTGAGGCAGCGTCCGCCTTCCCACCGGTCAGGTGCGGTGATGCTTGGACCCGGGTCGGCCTGCACTGAGTCTTTGAGACCCTGGGCCTCGCGGGCAGGGCCTCCGACCCGCCCCCGCCGCCCGCACGGGATCCTGGTGCTGACTCAGCGATCTGGTGGCGGTTTCTTCATGCCTTTGTCGTCCCTGGTGTTGGCAGGGAGGAGTGGCCGGGAGTCATTTTGTAGAACTGTATGTTTGCGATTGGACAAACTAGAGGATTCCGCCCCTGTTTTAGTGGTTTTTACGGGGACTTGCGGAGAAGGCAATGGCAACCCACTCCGGTACTCTTGCCTGGAAAATCCCATGGACGGAGGAGCCTGGTAGGCTGCAGTCCATGGGGTCTCGAAGAGTCAGACACGACTGAGCGACTTCCCTTTCACTTTTCATTTTCATGCATTGAAGAAGGACATGGCAACCCACTCCAGTTTTCTTGCCTGGAGAATTCCAGGGACGGGGGAGCCTGGTGGGCTGCCGTCTATGGGGTCGCACAGAGTCGGACACGACTGAAATGACTTAGCAGCAGCAGCAGCACGGGGACTTGAAGCCACTATTCTGGTGTGTGTTTAGTCTCTTCCTGCGTCTTGAGTTAATGTGGGACAGGATGGGGCGCTTGTAACTGGAGGGATCTTTTGTAGGTGTCACTGGATGGTCCCGGCTGTCACACCTTCCTCTCACACTAGTTCACTGCTGAGGCTGTTACTCCCGAAAACCTTAGATTCCAAGAGCACAGAGTGCCTGGCACTCTTGTCGATTTGGTAATACTTGCTTTTATTCCCTCCAGCTCAGCACTTTTACCTTCATCAGTGGGGTTCACCAGGTCATATAAAAGTGGTCCCATTTAATGGATTTGGTACTGGCAGTAGTGAAACAGGAAAAACCTGAACTGTGAGTGGGAGAGAGAAATGGACCTGGCCCCACCTCGCTGGGTGAGCAGTTCAGAACAGCAGTAACTTTTCACCAGCCCTGGTGAGGTGGCAGGCTGTGCTGAACAGTCTGGTCTCTGTTTGCGCTCCTTTGGTTAAAAAAAAAAAGTGCAGCTTTGATAGTTCCATCTTTCACTTTAGCTGGAAGGCCATTGCTTAACTGGGCCACAAAGAACATGGTATTAATGAGAATTTATCACAATGAGCATGGGATCTATGCTACTTAATGACCAGAAATTCAAATGAAAAGTACCTGACTTAGCATATTTTCCTGCTAAATAGAGTTTCTTTTGTGCTTGAAAACTTTGGCTTATATGCAGTGCCTCTGCATTTACATTTACGACCCCATCATTGAGATAAGACCCTCAGCTGAAACAACCTGAGTTGGCTGGGAGGTCTGTGTGCTCTGTCGCTGATGTTGGAAGAGGATTTTCCTTACTGATCTCTCACTGCACATCCATGGTCTGCTGCCAGGCTTCATGACTCTGAATTAAGTCCCTCATCTGTTTAGAGCTCCTCGTGGCTCTGATGGTAAAGAATCTGCCTGTAGTGCAGTAGACCAGGGTTCAATTCCTGGGTCAGAAAGATCCCCTAGAGAAGGGCATGGCCACCCACTCCAGTGTTCTTGCCTGGAAAATCCCATGGACAGAGGAGCCTGGTGGGCTACAGTCCATGGAGTCGCAAAGAGTCAGGCAGAACTGAGCAGCTAATATTTAACTTCTTTCTGTTTAGAAGTGACTTTAAAGTCCTAAACGGAGAAAAAGATACTCTTTAACTACAGTGTTTCCATACATGGGTGCTTGGTGTCTCACTCCAGAGATCAGTTAGCAGGGTCTTGTGACTCTTTGAGCCGCAGTTCTAAAATACCTCCCGTCCAAAATGCCTCCCGTCTCAGCGGTGCTGAGTTTGCTCCTGGTCCCCGAGCTCTTCTCAGTCGCTGCTGAGGCTTGAATCTTGCCACGTGACGGAAGCTGCGTTGTCACTTGAAAGAAGAGGGGGGAACCCCTTCTGAAAGTCCCAATCCTGGAATTTTCTTTAATCTCATGTGGGTTCCAGTTTTTAAAGATGCCGAGTCAAATGGCACCTTCACCCCTGTGTGGGTAAGGTGGAGCAGGATGTGTTTGGTCTCATGCAGGAGAAGCTGGACATTAGAAAATGCACCTGGGGGGGTGGAGGTGGACGCTTCTGTTCCCTCGTCAGGCCCGGTGGACTTTCACACGCTGTCCTGGCTGTTTCTGGATCTTGGTTGTCAGTTTCCTTCACCTGAACCCATGTTCCTCTCCTTGGATCTTGGGTGCTGTTGGTTTGTGGTAGGGACACATGTGACATTTTTGCTGAGAGCCTTGGAGTAATTATTTCCTCTGTGGTAAGAGTAAGTGGGAAGTTCTCTGTGTGCTTTGAGAGTAAAGTTATATATTTTTTTTTAAGTGTTAAGAACAGCGGTATATCAGTACGCCTGGAAAGTACCTGCTTTTAATTATATCAGATTGTCTTCAACTCAGGTCCTTGCTTCAGTTACCTGCCATTCTGTCACACAATTCCTGGATATGTTTCCTTCTGAAAAAAAAGAAAGAATGGAGATCAGCCTGAGCTCTGATTGCTTTCCCAAGCCGTTGTCTCTGCTGAAGTCACTTCCTGGATCCCTCGTGACAGCTGTGACCTGTGCTGTCAGGGGCGGGGTGCAATTTATGATCCTGAACAAGTGCCTCCCGGGCCTGGGGATCAGTCGAGCCCTGTCTCAAGGCAGCACTGACAGGTTCTTCTTCCTTCCAGAAGTCTCCAGGGTCTGTGGTCTGGTTGAAAGATGTCGGCCCTCACAGCCCTGTTTAAGTACGTGGATGAAAATCAGGATCGCTATGTTAAGGTAAGAGAACGTTTAGTGACTGTTCAGGTTCACTGTTCAGGTTTAATCCCATGGGACCCAGAGAAACTTCCAAGGAGCTAATATGATTGATGCTATTCTAATGGAGTATTAAAAATGCTGTCTAGGTGAAGAAAGACAGATGCTAGTGTGATCTCACTTATATGTGGAATCTGGAAATGCTGAACCCAGAGAAGTAGAGAGTTGAACCCTGGTTGCCAGGGGCCCAGGCGTGGGGAGATGGGGGTTTGGCCTAAGGGTACAGACCTGTTACGAGATGAATAAGTTCTGGGGATCCAGGGCACTGTGTGGTGAATATAGTTACCAGTAATCTTATATGTTTGAGCAGATTTTGAGTCTTACCCCCTCCCCCTCAAGAAGAAGGCAGTGGCACCCCACTCCAGTACTCTTGCCTGAAAAATCCCACAGACGGAGGAGCCTGGTAGGCTACAGTCCATGGAGTCTCAAAGAGTCGGACACGACTGAGCGGCTTCACTTTCACTTTTCACTTTCATGCATTGGAGAAGGAAATGGCAACCCACTCCAGTGTTCTTGCCTGGAGAATCCCAGGGATGAGGGAGCCTTGTGAGCTGCCACCTATGGGGTCGCACAGAGTCAGACACGACTGAAGCGACTTAGCAGCAGCAGCAGCAGCCTCCCCCTAAAAAAAGTAACTAAAATTGTGTATTGTCTAGAGGTCTTTTCCTCTGCTTTCTCATTACATATGTAAGTTCCCCTTTTGGCTTTTGATAGAAACTCTTAATACATGTTTCTAGAAACAGCAAACCTAACTCAGGATTTTTGTATATTCTTGTGGTAGATGTAAAGAATTATCTTACATTGCATGTTTTAAATGACTCAGTAATCTTATATGTTAATCTGTTTCTTGATATTATCGTAAAGAGCCATGCTTTAAAATCACCTTTGGTAGACATATTTCAGGTGAAATCTTTTGAGTTCTTATTTGAAAAATTCTAATTTAGAAAACATGCTTAGGATGATAAATAAGGCAACTTGGACTGTGAAGACACTGGGTATTTTCTGTATCTTTCAGTTGCAATTTTGTCAGAATCATATATAAACATGTTTATGAAACTTACACATTTCATTAAAAAACTTACATGTCTTGTAACCACATCGTGCTTGGTGGTTAATGAGTCTCCTGTCATTTTGTATAGTTCTTGGTAATGGGTCAGTACAAACAGTCCTTATATCTTAAACAGAAAGCAGACACCACAGATCTCTTCCCCCATGTCTGGGTAGCAGGATCCAGACGGAGCGGACAGGTAGCGGTGAGCTCTGTGGGCCTGAAGATGGCCCCGCCATGAGCACCTTCCTCCCCCCTGCAGCAGCTTTTCTGAGTCCATTTTGCTTGTTCTCCACCCACAGAAGCTTGCGGAATGGGTGGCCATCCAGAGCGTGTCAGCATGGCCTGAGAAGAGAGGCGAGATCCGGAGGATGATGGAGGTGGCGGCCACCGACATCAAGCAGCTGGGCGGCTCTGTGGAGCTGGTGGACATCGGAACCCAGAAGGTGGGCGGCGGGGTTGGGACCGGGGTTTTACTGAGGGGTTCGCAGGACTCGGCAGGTCCTCACAAGTTCTCAAGGCTTTGCTGCAGATAAATCACTGGTCTGTATTGTTTCTTAATAATTTATGTATCTATTTTCGATTGCACTGGGTCTTCATTGCTGCGCGGGCTCTTCTCTAGTCGAGGTGCACAGGCTTCTTCAGCGGTGGCTTCTCTGGCTGCAGAGCACAGGCTTTAGGGTACGCAGGCTTCAGTGGTTTTGGCTCCCGGGCTCCAACACTGGCTCAGTAGTTGTGGTGGCACGTGGCTTGGTTGCCCCGTGGTGGGATCTTGCAGGACCAGGGATCAAACCCGTGTCTCCTGCATTCGCATGCAGGTTCTTTTACCACTGAGCCACCAGGGAAGCCCAATTTGCTGGTCTTTCAAACAAGTAAGGGTAGCCTGATTTGGATGCTAAACTGGGTGGCTTCTTAAGTCTGAGTGGACCGAGATTCCTGATACCCATCCTGTTCCTCCAGGGAGGGGAACTATTGAGCGTTATCCAAGAGGAAGCGAACGGAATGGCCCTTCCTACATGAGCTGAGGTTCCTCCCCCGAAGCCAGGCAGCCTTCAGACCAGGAAGGTACACTCTGCCCATTAGATGCAAAACTAATGAAGACACCCACTCACTCACGCCCACTGTGTCCCCATTGTCACGACTGATAAAACAGCACTTTTTTCATAACTCGGTTCCTGGGAAAGAGTGACTTTAGGTGTGGGGCTCGGAGCTCAGTTGCATTTTAATGCAGGAATCTGACAGATTATAACTTGAATGAGTGATCTCGCTGAGTGGTACCTTATTCTGCTGTTTGAATTTCAGATGATGTCGGCCCTGTGTTAATTACATGTCACGTGCCATGCGTTGTCAGCATTTGTAACACTCTTTTATGTTGCAGGGTTTGGTTTATCTTGGTTCTCTTGTCTGATGATTTACGTGTCAGTTGAAATCACAGTCCTGGGATTTTAGGAGTGGCCGTCCAGCCCAGTCAGCTCTTCTCATGAATAGGAGGACCCAGAGGCTCGGACAGGTCCTGTCTCCCTGGGAAGCAGTAGTAGGTCCGTGGCAAAGGAGGTTAGAGTCTGGGCCTTCCGATTCCAGTCCAGTTTGCATGTGAGGCTTCTGCAGACCACAGACTTAATAGTTAATTTAAGGTTACTTAAGATATGTTGCAACTTCCTGGCACTTTCCCCACTCCTCACTGTGAGAGGACAGACCAGGATTCCTGGAGTTGTTTTCTGTTAGGAGCATACTTGTCTTGCTTCCTCTCCTTTTTTCCTAATACGTTAAATATATATATATATGTGGCAAATAATTTTTAAGAGTTGTTACATTAAAATACATGAACCGATTGACTGAGAACTCACACCTTAGCAATGTATTTTTCCTGGAGAAGGAAATGGCAGCCCACTCTAGTGTCCTTGCCTGGAGAATCCCATGGACAGAGGAGCCTGGCAGGCTATGGTCCATGGGGTCACAAAGAATCGGACACAACTGAGCATTGTTAAAGATCACCTTTTAAAAATTGAGCTGGCTGCCTGCAGTTATAAACATAGTTGTCTCTGTGCTCTGGATTATGGGGACATATATTCTTGCTAATTATTGACTCAGTGGAATGATGTGACAGTGAGCTCTGCAGTAGAGGGTGATTGCTATCAGATACACCTGCCCGGTGTGCTGATAGCACCTGCTGTAAACACCACTCTCTTTTTAAAGTGGTGTTCCGTTGCTCTCCAGCGTTGTTGTGTTGGTTCCTCATATACCGCAAAGTGAATCAGCTGTACTGTGCATATATCCCTCCCGGTCACGCAGAGCGCTGAGCTCCGAGTCCCCTGCTCTCCACAGTGTGTTCCCGTGCGTTCCCAGTGTGTGTACGGGAGACTGGGGTTAGCACCATGCTCCCTGACCAAAGACCATACCCCACGGCCTCCCCCCAGCTCCCTGATGGCTCCGAGATCCCACTTCCACCCATTCTACTCGGCAAGCTGGGCTCCGACCCGCAGAAGAAGACTGTATGCATCTACGGCCACCTGGACGTGCAGCCAGCGGCCCTGGAGGACGGCTGGGACAGCGAGCCCTTCACCCTGGAGGAGCGGGACGGTAGGCCGCTCCCTGGAGGAGGGGCCCCTGTGACATCCGGCTTTAGGAAGTGCAGCCCGGCCTCTTGGTTGCCATCTTTTCAGTACTAGCTGTTTTCACAGAACCTAGAAATCGGGTTCTGGAAGCTTCACCTCTGGGCTCTGTCCTTGAAACCCCAGAGAACCTTCCTTTCCCAGCTGAGCCTGGTCTCGATGGCCGTGCGCACACTGGGCTTCCCCCACCTGCCGACGCTTTCCCAGGAAGCCTGGCCGGATGAGCCAGGGTGGCTCCCAACCTGAGACCTGCATCCAGCCCGACTCAGTAGGGGAAGCATCAGCATTTCCCCAAACCCGCCCCTGCCCCACCTTCATTTCTGAACCTTCTCTTTTCCGCACCGGCCATGGCCTTTGGTCCTGTTGGGCCGAGTGCAGGCTGTCTTTAGTTGAAGCCTTTGCTCAGGATACGTCGTGTTTCTGCTGAATTCTCCACAGTGCAGGGGCAGTCAGGTCTTCACGGCGCACATGGCCCCTGCGCTGCACTTGCCGTGTGGTCCCCACTCGAGAGCCTGGGCACCCCTGTGCTCTGCCCACCCCTCCTCTCGTCCCCTGGTCCCCTCCCAGCCACTCCCAGCGGTGCCCTGCTCCCCACCCCGCCCTGGGCACCCGGAGGTCACCCCGTCTCGCCCTGCTGGTCCGCCTTCCCTGCACGCCCCCCACGTGACCATCACCCGGCAGACGTTCTGACTGCTGTTCCAGGCAAACTGTTCGGGAGAGGAGCCACCGATGACAAGGGGCCGGTGGCGGGCTGGATCAACGCCCTGGAGGCCTTCCAGAGAACCGGGCAGGTAGGCAGCCGCGTCCGCTTCACCTGTTCCGCCTGGTGGTGCGCAGCGCGGCTTTCTCTTCCCGGAACAGCCCTAGAGAGCAAAGATCACCCGCTCCTCGGGCTGCATCAGCACACTGGGCCACGTCCCGGTGCACGGCCTGTCTTCCAGTCTTAGGAAGCACTGAAGATGCAGTGCGTTTATGGTTGTTCTAAGGTCACCCCGTTGGTGACTCAGCAGGGACCCCTCCAGCAGGGGCAGCGAGAGCTCCAGGCAAGGACCACGCCTGGAGGGAGAGGGCTTGCCAGCAGGGGACCCAGGCTGTGGTAGGGACAGACCCCTTACTTCCTGCTATGCTCTTAATTACTGACCTTTTCAAGAATTCTTTCTAATCTAGTTGTGATCATAATCATAACGTATAGACAGTTTCTGCATCTTGCTCTTGTGATAAGATAAGCATTTTTGTCAGGCTGTGGAAGGGTAGATCTGAACAGGGTCCAAGCGTGCTGTGCTCAGGGGCCCTGGGGTCTGCGGTGGCTGGGGGGAGGGGTGTCCATACCCAGACCCAGCCCCCGGTGCACCCCGGTTCCCCTGGAGAGGCGGAGGGGCGGGGCGTGTGGTAAGCAGGCCTGCCCGAGCGGCTCTGAGCTGGGACCCCACAGACATGAGTGCCGTGGGCCGGCTGGCCGTGCCCTTTGGCATCAGCTCACTCAGGTGCAGCTTCGTGGTCTCACCTGTGGAAGGGGGCCACCCGCCTCAGGGCACAGCACTGGGGAGACCTGGAAACCCCAGGAGTGGAGGCGGCAGCCTCTCCGGAGGAGGAGGGCCCGCGGTGGGTGGAGGGCGGGGCCGCGCGGGAGGAAGGCGCCAGTTCACTCCTTCCAGAGGTGCACCACTTGGCCACCACGGTGCGGTCGGAGGCTCCGGCTGGCTTTGTGCTCCGCCTCAGTCTTTAAGCAGCTCAGCTTTGCCAGAGACACCTGATCTATGCTGGGTGCTCGCAGAAATGCTGCAAGTTGGCCTCGCGGTCGGGCTGGGGGCCCCTGGGAAGCAGTCCTGCCAGGTGACCGGCCGTGGCCAGGCCGTGTCCTGGCAGCCCGACGGTGGGGCAGAGGGTCTCTGCCAGGCCCCCGCTGCCCGCCCCGCAGTCAGCGCTGAGGAAGTCAGTCGGGTATTTGAAACGCACGGCTTCACAACACTTGGTGGCTTCCTGTAGGTCGTTCTAAGAAATGAAATCCGTGCACTGACTGCCTCCTTCATCACCCCCTCCCAGGAAGTCCCCGTCAACATCCGCTTCTGTCTGGAGGGCATGGAGGAGTCGGGCTCCGAGGGCCTGGACGCGCTGATCTTCGCCCAGAAGGATGCGTTCTTCAAAGACGTGGACTATGTGTGCATCTCCGACAACTACTGGCTGGGCAAGAACAAGCCCTGCATCACCTACGGGCTGCGGGGCATCTGCTACTTCTTCATTGAGGTGCGCGGGGGCCGCGCCTCCTCCAGGAGGATCTCTGGCTGTGGCCAGAGCCTTGTGATTTAGGGAGCGTCTGGCCTGGCCTGGGGGGCAGCAGACTTTGATTTCAGAGCGTGCAGTGTGAGCGTCCTCTGCCGGCTCTCCTGCCGCAGGGTGAGGGCGAGCTCCCGAGAGCAGCCCATCAGACCGGCTGTGTGTCCACAGGTGGAATGCAGCGACAAGGACCTGCATTCAGGGGTGTACGGCGGCTCGGTGCACGAGGCCATGACCGACCTCATCATGCTGATGGGTGAGCACGCGTGGGCCCTTGCAGCGATTCGGGGGTCTTCTCTCCCTCCTCCCTGGCCCTCTAACAGGCCCAGGTGGTTCATATCTGCCTCCCCTTCCCTCCCCACCCCTGTCCCCCAGTCACCAGACCCCTCCTTGGGTTCCTAGAATCATGGTGGTGTCTCAGTGCCGTACATGGAGCCAACTTTCCTGGGCCTGGAGTTGACTCTGTCTCACTGGGTGCTCAGTAGCTTCTTAGGGAACATGCATTAGAAAGGAAACATGGGCCTGACAGTGGGCAGGCCCACAGGAGCCAGTTTGCTCTGTGTGCATCCTGCCCTGTGACTGTGGGTGGTTCCTCTGCCACCATCCCTTTACCTTAAACGGGAGGCGGCCCCATGTCCTCCTGGGTTGTGGTGGTAATGGATGACAGGCGGCACAGGCGCTTCACCCGGGCTCCTGCTCACCCCCGCTGGCCCACCACGCAGGCTGCCTGATGGACAAGAAGGGGAAGATCCTCATCCCCGGCATCAGTGACGCCGTGGCCCCCGTGACCGAGGAGGAACTAGAGCTCTATGACAAGATCGACTTTGACCTGGAGGAGTACACCCGCGACGTGGGCGCCAGGACCCTCCTGCACGGCTGCAAGGTGCCCCCTCCCACCGGGCTCGCAGTGCGCTTGGCCCCGGGGAGGGGGCTGCAGACTGGACAGACCGGGCATACCCCGGGTGCGTGAGCGCCAGACGCTGCCGACGTCATTGGGCACCATGCGCCAGGCTGGCAACTGGGAGCTCTGTAACATGTCAGACTAGCTCTGCCACCCTGGGGACCAGGCTGCCTACAGAGGGGGAGCTTCTGGTTCGCATGTGCGGGGAAATGGCCCATCTGCCCAGGGGTATCTCACCATTCCCCGGAGAGCCAGGTGCCAAAGTGGAAACTGATTGCACAGAACGTTTACTTACCTGTTAGGAGAATCAGGTCTGAATATAAGTTTCAGCTCTAATTACTTGCAGCTGCAGGCCCTGGGGGTGCAAGAGGAGCTCACCAGGCTCCTTGGGGGCCAGCTCATCCAGCGGCCCTGCTGGGTCGGTGTCGCCTCCCTCTGGGCCTGCAGTCCCCCAGCCTCCCAGATTCCCCCACGAGCAGCTGGTACTGACCCCCAACCCACAGTGCTGACCCTCAACCCACAGTGCTGACTGCTGTTGGCACTGCTGACCCCTGACAAGCTGGTGCTGACCCCTGACCCACAATGGGGAATCCCCCAGCCCACAGTGGGGACCCCTGACCAGCCAGTGGGGATGCCTGACCAGCCAGTGCTGACCCCTGACCCGTGGTGCTGACCCCTGACCCATGGTGCTGATCCCTGACCCACAGTGCTGACTCCTGACCCATGGTACTGACCCCTGACCCGTAGTGTTGACCCCTGATAGGCAGTGCTGACCCCTGACCCGCAGTACTGACCCCTGATCGCTGGCCATCTCTCTGCAGAAGGACATTCTGATGCACAGATGGCGTTACCCATCCCTGTCTCTCCATGGCATCGAAGGTGCCTTCTCCGGGTCGGGGGCCAAGACCGTGATTCCACGCAAGGTGGTCGGCAAGTTCTCCATCCGACTCGTCCCGAACATGACTCCTGAAGTGGTCAGCGAGCAGGCATGTGGGCGCGGGGGTGCGAGGAGGCTACTGTGATGGAGGAGACAGTCACTGAGGGCCCCTGGGGCCCCAACAGGGAAGGGTGCTCACCTCCCCCACACAGCCCCGCCCTTGGCTCTCCCCAGCTCAGCCATCACTGGAATAAGCAGGTCAGATTCTCATCAGAGATAAAGGCCAAATAAAACAGCATCCCACATGCACAACCTTTGTCCCTGCTGAGGCGTGCTAAAATCTGACCTCTGATCCCATTCTAAGGCTTTGAAAAAGGCTGACTTTGGCCTGAATGTGTTGTGGTGAGAGTCCAGGGTCTGGTCCGTGGTGAGCAGCAGAGGGGGCTGGGGGGTCCAGAGGGGAGACGACCAGGGGAGGAGATGAGAACCAGTGTTCACCCATAGACTCACTGTAGACCCAGTATAGACCCTCATAGACCCAGGATAGACCCTCAGACCCCGTGGAGACCCCTCATAGACCCCGTGGAGACCCTGTGGAGACCCTCAGAAACCCCTCATAGACCCCATGGAGACCACTCATAGACCCCGTGGAGACCCTCAGAGACCCCTCATAGACCCAGGGCAGACCCACCCACTGGAGACTTGTCTCAGAGTGGATCCCCAGCCCTGGACCAGAGGCCAGGCTTGTGAGACGTCCCTCCTGTCTGGTTCAGGTTACGAGCTACTTGACCAAGAAGTTTGCTGAGCTTCACAGTCCCAACAAGTTCAAGGTGTACATGGGCCACGGCGGGAAGCCCTGGGTGTCCGACTTCAACCACCCTCACTACCTGGCTGGGAGGAGGGCCCTGAAGACAGGTGGGACGCGCCCTGGGGATGGGCGGGTGCTGCGGCTCTGTCCCTGCGCGGGCTGGGCCGTACCGCCTCCCAGCCTGGGCACAGAGCCGCTTGCAGAGGGCCCGGGCTCAGTGTTGCCGGGCACTGGCGATGTGGTGGGCCCCTAAAGCTCTGTTTCTTTTGTCCCATTCCCCTCAGTGTTTGGCGTCGAGCCAGACTTGACCAGGGAAGGCGGCAGCATCCCGGTGACGCTGACATTCCAGGAGGCCACGGGCAAGAACGTGATGCTGCTGCCGGTGGGCTCGGCCGACGATGGAGCGCACTCCCAGAACGAGAAGCTCAACAGGTGAGCGCAGAAGAGGGGCTGTCTTGGGGCTGACTGCAGGGAGGGGGCTGTTGAGAGCAGAGACAGACCTTGCCAGAGGGCTAGGGACGAGGCCGGAGCCCTGGGTGTTAGGACGCAAGCTGGAGACCTCTGCCCAGACACACGGGGCCTGTGGTCGCGGTGAGGGGCCGCACCAAGTCCTGGGTGGGAGCTCACACATCCAGGAGGCCAGGGTCAGGGCTGGTCCCTATGGGCTCTGGGCTGGGCTTGAGAACCAACTAGGAGCATTTGGGACCAGCAAGCCCGGGTGCCAGGGTGTCCACTCCCAGAAGGAATGCGCGCATGGGCCCAGAGCTCGGGCGCCCGCCGGTGACCCCCGTTCCTCCCGACCAGGCGCAACTACATCGAGGGGACCAAGATGCTGGCTGCGTACCTGTACGAAGTGTCCCAGCTGAAGGACTGAGCGGTACCCTGCCACCCCCGCGCGCTCCCCCGCCTCTCGGGACCTTGGAAGCCCACCGCCCCTCTCCTCTGTCAGGTTCTGCAGACCTTTAACGCGGACAGGAGAGCGCCCCCGCCCTATCTCAGGATGGAGTCTCCTCCACTGGCGTGATAAATGGTCAGGCCCAGGGCCTGTCAGCGACCCTGGATGAGCTGACTGCCCCCCAGTGATCAGCGTGACTTGGTCTCCAGAAGGTAGCACACCTTCCTCCATAGAAAGTGCTGGATGGTGTCCACAAGGGCTGAAGAGGGGACTCGAGGTCTCCTGGCCCTGCCTCTGGCCCAAAGTCATGGTTGTGCCCAGTCGGAGCGTCTGGTCCCAGCGCCTGGGGCCTCGAGGGCAGCATTCCCGATTCATGCTGTCTCGGGCACATCCTGTCCTGTTCTCAAGACTTTACCTGTTTCTATGTTCCATCTCTATTAAAATCCTTCAAACCTAAACCTGAGTCAGAGGGTTATTTGGTCTCAGTCTGTGTTGCCAGAATTGACAGTAGAAGTGGAGCCTCCCAAGGAATGACTGCCCATGCGCCTCACCCCCCACAGCCCCGCGCCCGTGTGAACCTGGCTGCAGGAGACTCAGGGGCGGGCGTCTCCCCCCACGTGCCTCTGCTGCCCCACGGCCGGCCTGAGCTCTGTCCCGAGAACACAGAGGACAGGATATCTAGCATTAGAGGGAGGACTCGGAGCACACCGGGCCATTCCCTCTTCAGAGAGGACTGTAACGTCGGCATCAGCCTCCGAGGCTTTAGGAAGGGTGGGGGGCTCAGGACGTCCTCCCCAACCCGCCTGCCTCTTCCCTCCAGCTGTTGCATGTCAGAATGAGGCTGTGGGCTGTCTCTGGCTCACGGCGGAGCCCAGAGCCGTCTGTTGCTTTCGGGTTCATGCCCTCTGACTCATGCTTTCTGTCCATCACGACTCAGCTCCATTTAGTAGAACCTGTTAGCCCACATCATAAGAGAAGGGCCTCAAAGTGGACTGCTGTGTGGACATGTGTGTGCCGAGCTCCTTTGACCTGAGTCCCCTGAAATGGCCTTCAAGAAGAGGCTGGTTCAGTGCACAAGCCGAAAGGGACAATCGTTTAGCAGGAGCTGAAGATCCTCGGGACCGCAGACAGTCGAGGCCAAACCCAGCCGGGAGGGGACAGCGTGGACAGGGTTGGGGGTGCGGTGTCAGATGGATGGGCGTGCTACCGCGGTCACAATCGTTCACGTGGGAGACCAGGGTCTAACCCTCTCAAGGGGAACCAACTCACTGCCTGTTAGGGTTGAACCGTGTTCCCTCAAAGTCTGGGTTAGAGGGTGGCCCTTGCCCAGTGTGACTAGTGTCCTTATGAAGGGGGGCGTTTGGACAGGGGTGCACCCAGGGAGAGGGAGAGCTGATGGTGAAGGCAGAGGCCGCACGATGTGTCTGCAAATCAAGGAGGCTGCCTGAGGCTCCGGGAAGCTGAGTGAGGCCAGGCCCGGACTCCACTGCCCGGACTCCCCGCCCCGCGCCCCGGGGGCAGAACCAGCCCTGCCAGAGGCCACCGGGCATGTTCTGGGTGTCTCCCTCAGTCTGCTGGCCTCGGGCAGGCGCCCCTGCTCTGTCTCCAAGGTGACACCCCCTGCATGCACCCAGCAAAGCCCTGGGTTGCACAGATGACTCGATCCCTCAGTAACATCAGATGACTTCCCCGCCACTACCTCATCCCCTGTCTGTGCACACGTGATGCATTGTTCCTTCCTCTGCTGTCAAACTGAATGAATCCCTCTCAAGCATCTTTGTTTTCCGAGTGTGAAGAGGCCCGCTGTTCCAGCCTTGTGCTCCCTCTGGGGGAGCGGGGGGGATGCAGTCCAACACATTTTTGGGGGGTGGGGGGATATTTAATGTGACCAGCTGGAGGCCTTGGTGAGAGCTCCTCTCGCACTTTCCTTTGAGGTCCAGGGGAATGGCTAAGATCCACTGAACTGCTGTCTGGTGCACCCCAGCTAGGAAGAATGGTGAGTAGACCCTCCACCACTCAGGGTCTGGGGGAGCAGAGCGCCACGGTGCGGACACCCACCGGCGAGCCCGGTGAAGCAGCTGATCCCCACCTGCACTCAGATGTGTCCTCAGGCCCTCCGTCTCAGCCTGGGCAGAGCGCCATCTGAAAGTACTTAATCAGTATTTCTTGGGTGACTGTGCTAAATTGCTTCGACTCTTTGCGACCCAATGGACTGTAGCCCTCTAGGCTCCTCTGTCCATGAGATGCTCCAGGCAAGAATCCTGGAGTGGGTAGCCATGCCCTGCTCCAGGGGATCTTCCCGACCCAGGGATCAAACCTGAGTCTCAGATCTCCTGCATTGGTAGGCAGGTTCTTTACCACCAGTGCCACCTGCACTGGGTGGCTGTGCATTCCAACAGATGGTTAAACATCTTTCTCCATCATGATTTTCAAGCATTTCACTCAGTGCCTGGAATCAGCTCCCCTTGGAGAAGGCTGGGACCAAGGCGTGGACGCCAGGCCCAGGCAGGTGGAGAGAACTAGGCTTTCAACAGCGCACTTCTCCACGCTCCTGTTTTCCTCCCACAAAAGAGCAAAGTTATTCAGGTGATGTCATCATGCAGCATTCTTGCCTGTAGCTGATTATAATGAATGTTTTCAGAGAAGAATCAGGATAAAACAGTAACTCACTGTGAATGACAAAAGACTCGCAATAGCCATGGTTACAAATATGGTAAGAGCTCATTTTAAAAAAAATGACTCAGCAGACAAGGAAATTTGGTTATTTCTAAGGCATATGACTTTTAAAGACAAAAATTGGTATTATGGTGGATTATATGGACAATAAGGACACTGAGAAACTTCTTGGAATTTGTATGCAGTTTTTGAAACATGTATATTAGTTATATATACTAACACAAATATCACCTAAAGAAGGTTAAAATCACCTTTATTTCACAATGCTTTTCATGTAATTTAACATCAATAAGCCTAATTAGTTTTATATCACTATTTTCATAAGGAGAGAGAACAAATCTTTGATATTTTCTGGGGATCCTCTGGGAGAAAATTCCCAAAGTTGGTTCTAAGTCAAAAAGACTTCTTTTAGAACCTGACTTGGGGGACTTTCTTGGTGGTCAGGTGGTTAAGACTTCACTTTCCAGTGCAGGGGGTAAAAGTTCAGTCCCTGGTTGGGGATCCCATATGCCTAGTGGTCAGAAAACGAGAACTTAAGGCAGCAGTAATATTGTAACAAATTCAGCAAAGTGGTCCACATTAAAAAAAAAACAAAACCCAACTTTGGGAAGTTCTCAATATGTCAACAGTTTTAAGATACTTGATTCAATGTGATCACATGTAACTGTGAAATGATACTTAGTTATCTCTTTAACCAAAGTAACAATTAAAAGATTTCAAAGACATGTACAGAAAATTACATAGTTATAAAAAGATAAATTCTTTTAATGTTGAGAAGACTTGGTTTTCTGAAGTAATCAAAGATGTGCCTAAGACAGCATGAAGTATAGGAAATTATTTTGGTAAGTGCAGAATCTTTGTTTTCTAGGCATATTATTCAACAGGTAAAGTAAAATCTTTTGTGATAATCCAAGAAAACCTTGTCCTAGTAACACAGAATATTGAATTCTAGTTTTGCATAGGCACATTGTTGATATTAAAGATGTTTTTTAAAAAATCTTTTAATTAATTTTAGCCAGCTTGACCACACAATGTATTAATAAGATTTTCTCTTTCTCACTCTCTGTTCTGTAACTTTTTAATGCCTATTTTTTGTTGTTTATTCTCCTTAAAAAAGAATTGAAGCAACAACTAAATAATCTCTAAACAAGGAAAAAATTATTCTCCTTTTCCTTTATCAAAAATGCATACTTATACCTTAAACTTTTTTTTTTTTTTACCAAAAATCACATCTTGCTTTCCTTGCATACTTGGTATAGTTTTTTTCTTTATCGTTTTTATTTCTGGTAGTTTCATTTACATATAAGACTAGAATTCTTAACTCTTAGTAATTAATATCTAGTGAAAGTTGGGAGGTAAGCAATTGTGAACTGTTTGTCACATACCGCTTTCTGTAGTAGATGAGCAAATTTACAAACATATCAGGTCATCATTTCCAGGGGCATGTGCTCCCTCCTCGGGGTCTGTGGTAAGTGGTTTCAGTCATGCCTGGACTCTGTGACCTCTGGGACTGTAGTCAGTCAGGCTCCTCTGTCCATGGATTTCTCCAGGCAAGAATACTGGAGTGGACTGCCATACCCTCCTCCAGGGGAACTTCCTGACCCAGGGATCAAACCCACATCTCTTGCATCTCCTGCATTGGCAGGTGGATTCTTTACCACTAATGCCACCTGGGTGAAAAAGAAGGCTGGATGACCATCTTGGACAGGTGATATCACCTAGCAACCTTTTCAACTGTTGTTATCTCAAAGTAGCTTACTCTAGAATGCTACAGATAATTAACCCCCTCCTCCCTACAGCTCCCTCCTAGTAGAACTTATTTTCAGTGTGACAAAAGAACATATTTACTAACAGACTCAAATATTTTTAGTCTCTCTTTAATAAGCCCAAAGTAGATAATTTAAACTTTTGTTTACAAATCTCACTGTTTCATCTTATTGAGAAATGATCTCTATATTTACTGAGTAACCATCCTACTGAAGCGACTTAGCAGCAGCAGCAGCATTTAACTGAATGTAAGTTAAAAGTCTGCATTACCCAAAAGATTTTGGAAGCTATGTTTGAGCAGACATATTTCATAAAACCTAATTCTTTCTTGAGTTGACTGGTGCTGGGAGCCAGGCTCCAGGGAATGTGATGAGAGAGAGGAGGCAGTGTGACTCCAGCCTTGGTCTTCTCAGACACGGCCTCCGACACGGGTGCTGGGGGCCCCAACACCTGAGGGGCTGAGCATCACCGTCCACATGACGGAGCCGAGAACGCTGTTGGAGTCTCGGGGCAGATGGAGAAACACTGATGGCGGGGAATTGGAGCCTGAGGACATCCCCAGCCCAGCTCCACTCTGGGGACCATAGGTAACTCTGCACACCGGGACTCGAGGGGCTTCTGTCCCCAGAGAGCCTCCTGCTGGCTCCATAACCCCTCAAGTGTCTGCTTATTAATGACTCTTTCAAGCAACTACGAACCCCCCATTCAGAAGTGACCTGGTTGGACAGCAGGGCCTCTCTGCACATGCACAGGTCTGAGAAGGACCGCACTCAGCTTGTGGCGGCACGTAAAGATGGGGGCACTGTCTCCCATTGACCCCTGAAGAATGGGCTTCAGAGCACGCAGCAGGAATGGGGGCCATGAGAAACGAGAAGAGAGTGGTGGGGGGAGGCACAGATGGGCTCCCACGGGCTGTGGGACGAGGAGGGAGAGTGAGCCGGGCCAGGGCCAGGAGCAGCTCCAGTGAGGGCACTCCCAAGTCCCAGTACTAACAGATTTCAGCTCTGCAGTTTCCTGGGCATCTGGGCACCTAACAACACACCTGTACCAAGGGCCAAGGACCTCTGCGGCAGTGCTGTGCTGGGGCAGTCACACAAAGCCTAGCACCCCAATCACCTTGACCTTGCAGTTATCAGTCTTGTCCTAATAATGATGAAACAGGGTTAGTCGCTCAGTCATGCCTGACTCTTTGTGACCCCACGGACTAGGACTGTAGCCCACCAGGCTCCTCTGTCTATAAGATTTCCAGGCAAGAGTGGACTGCCATGCCTCCTCCAGGGGATCTTCCCAACCTAGGGACTGAACCCAAATCTCCTGCATTGCAAGATTTTTTTTTTACTATCTAAGCCACCAGGGAAGCCCATATAAAACAAAACCAGTTAGCAATCCTGAAAATGGAACTAGTTACTGCAGTAACTCAGCAGAGGGTGTCAGTGGTGACTGGCTGCCGTCAAAGAGAATGAATGAGCTGGACAGCGGGACTGAGGAATTCACCCAGGAAGTGGAGCAAAGGGATGACAGGATTGAAACTTGTTCTACCTCCAGACCAACCGGAACCTGAGGGATGATAATATTGACCTTTTCTGACCCTCATGACTTCAATCATCTAACAACTACCTTTGTCCCAATTCTCTGCTGAATTCTGCTCCGTTTCAAGCCCCTTCATGAAGATGCATGTACCCTTAGCTTAAACCCCCCAAGTATCTCTGTTCTGGGAGACACTGCTTTGGGAAAGATCCCATAAGTGTTCTCCTTATTTGCTACAAGTGATAAACCCTTCCTCCTTTTGTTCTTTGACTGGTTTGTTATTTTCGACTTGATACCCATCAAGAGGTGAACCCACTGTGGGTGTCCCAGCCACCTGCATGCATCATGAGGCATTGCCTCTGGGTCTGGGAATGAGGATTAGCTGAGCTCTCCTGAATATTCACTGGAAGGACTGATGCTGAAGCTGAAGCTCCAATACTTGGGCCACTGCATGTGAAGAACCAACTCCTTGGAAAATATCCAGATGCTGGGAAAGATTAAAGATAGGAGGAGAAGGGGACGACAGAGGATGACATGATTGGATGGCATCATCGACTCAATGGACATGAATTTGAGCAAACTGCATGATACAGTGAAGGACAGGGAAGCCTGGTGTACTACAATCCACGGGGTCTCAAAGAGTCAGATACGACTGAGTGACTGACCAGCAACAACAAGCTCTCCTCTGGGGTGAGACTCACCCATCTGCACTCAGGAGGAGAAGAAACCGGCAGTTCCTGGGACTTCCTGGGGAGGCCTGCTTCTTGAAACTGCTCCTTGGCCCTGGGCCTTGTCTAGGCTGCCCCTGAAAACCCCGCCCTCAAGGGCTTGCTGAACTGGCTCATCTCTGCAGGAGTCTTTGGCTCAGTTCAGAGCCTGCTGAGGAATGAACAGAATCCAGAAAAACCTGCTGTTTTGGTTTGGAATTTTTATTTTTTAATCCTCTCATGATGAGATTAAACTAGGCTAATAAAGCATTGTTTCTATATCATAAAATTCATCAAAGCTGACACAGGCAGGGAGACCACTGTACGTCGTCACGCGGGACTCTGAAAGACGTGGTAAGTGGCATTCTGGGCATCCAGGTGGACCCTGGCACTAAAGTTGCTTATAGGCAAAAAAGGGCTTGTCTAATGGGCCCTCATGTATACATGGGGCAGCCACCCTTGTTCCCTGTCTGTGCGTGGGGGAGTGGGAGTCGAGAATGCTTTCATTTTCTATTCTTCCGCTGCTCAACACCAGAAGCTAAAGACAGCCCAGTCTCCTCGTGAAATGCCTGCTGTTTTCCTGGCAGGAGATAGAGAAGCTTCATTGGTTGAGGCAGCCCACCGGCATTCCAAGGCCACTGTCTGCGAAGCACAGGCCTCATCTAACTTTCTCCCCAGTTGTTGACTGGACCCGGGAGAGAGTAGAGACCCCGAGGGGCCTGTGTGCACCGTGGGGTGAGGCTTTGAGGAAGTAAAGCGGGTTGATGGATGGAGGGTGGTCACCGCAGAGGTGTGGCTGGGACTTCAAGAAGTCCGAGGTACTTAAGTTTAAATGGATGCAGCCCAGGGGCACTGGGAATTCCGGGTCCCGTTTCAGAACACTCAGCTGGAGCTCACAGGAGCCTCCAGAGCAAGGATTCCTCAGCCAGGGCCTGCAGCCCCGTGTCCCCACCTGGAGGAAGCTAGGACCTGGGCATCTGGCTCGGCTCCTGAACCCTCGCCCACATCTTCTCCTCTCCAGAGACTCCTTCCTGCCAAGGCCAGGGCCAGGGGTGTCCTCTCTCAGGCCCAGGGTTTCGCAAGTGACTCGTTCAGGTCAAGCATGACTATGACATGAGGCTCAGGAGGAGAGATCCACCCGGGGTCCCATAGGCAGGATGAGCGTACGGAGCCGGCCTTCGCGGGCCTGATGGTGAATGGAGAGGGGAGGCAAACGGAGAGGGGAAGCAAACGGAAATGGAAAGGGCAGACCGACTGGAGCACTCCAGGGTGAGGGCTGAGGGTGCGGCCCTGCACACAGGACCACATCTGGGGAACAAGCCCAGTCCTCGGCGTCCCTCTCTCTGCAAGTGCTCTGGGTCTCACCATGGAGGTTTTCCCTTCCTCCCCCCGTGGCTTCCTTTTCCTTTTCAGATTTTCCTTTCGCATTTCACTGGAGAGGCGCAGCAAGTAATTTTTTTGTAATGGAAATTGGATGAAAAATAAAAATAACAGTTCAGCCGTTTGTGATGGCTCAGCTATAGAAGCTGGCCTCCTGCGCGTCCTCACCGTCCAGCCGTGGCGGGTCCCCGCAGCTCCGGCTCCAGGCTCTGCCCGACCCCCACGCGGGACCCCAAGCCGCCCGGAGACTCGCTCGCGTGCGTTGGGTGAGCTGGAAGCAGAGGAGGCGATGCCGAGGCTCAGGGCACCGGCTGCCCGGCCAAGCGCGCGTGCGCCGGCGGAGAAGCGCAGCTCACCGCGACACCCATCGGACCCTCTCCGCGGCTTCCTGTGTACACATTTCTCAAACTCAGTGACCCATTTCTATTGTGGAATGGGTGCTTACATTTATGATTATTATCTTTTTTTAAATTTTACATGTTTATTGTATTTGATCTTCAAATTCATTTATTATTGAAAATTCTTTCTATTCTTTTCTCCTTTTGATTTATTAAAATGTCATCTTTGTTTTCTTATTTTTTTTTTATTGTTTTTGCCATACAATGCCATGATATCACCATGGGTTTACATATGCTCCCCGTCCAGAACCCCCCCTCCCTCCTCCCTCCCCCCGGGAAATCTCGATGCACCAGCCCCGAGCATCAATCCTGGGCTGGCGATTGATTACACATATGATAATTAACATGTTTCAATGCCATTCTCCCATATCATCCCACCCTTGCCCTCATCCACAGAGTCCACGAGTCTATTCTATACATCTTCGTTCCTTTTGCTGTCTCGCATGCTGGGTTCTCGTTACCGTCTTTCTAAATTCCATATATATGTGTAAATATACTGTATTGTTGATTTTGCTTCTGGCTTACTTCACTCTGGATAATGGGCTCCAGTTTCGTCCATCTGAGTAGAACTGATTCAAATGAATTTTTTTTTAATGCTGAGTAATATTCCATTGGGTATATGCACCACAGCTTTCTTATCCATTCGTCAGTTGATGGGCATCTAGGTTGCTTCCATGTCCTGGCTATTGTAAACAATGCAGCGATGAACATTGGGGTACACGTGGCTCTTTCAATTCTGGTTTCCTTGGTGTGTATGCCCAGCAGTGGGATTGCTGGGTCATATGGCAGGACTATTTGCAGTTTTTTAAGGAACCTCCACACTGTTCTCCATAGTGGCTGTACCAGTTTGCATTCCCATCAACAGTGTAAGAGAGTTCCCTTTTCTCCACATCCTCTCCAGCATTTATTGCTTGTAGATTTTTGGATTACAGCCATTCTGACTGGTGTAAAGTGATACCTCATTGTGGTTTTGATTTGCATTTCTCTGATAATGAGTGATGTTGAGCATCTTTTCATGTGTTTGTTAGCCATTTTTATGTCTTCTTTGGAGAAATGTCTGTTAAGTTCTTGGGCCCACTTTTTGATTAGATTGTTTATTTTTCTAGAATGGAGCTGCAGGAGTTGCTTGTATATTTTTGAGATTAATTGTTTGTGATTATTATCTTGACGACAATTGTATTGCAATATAACTCATTTTCCTCACAGTCTGCCCACTCACAGTGTGCGGTTGAGTGGTCCTTAGTGAATTCAGGATTCTAAGGCTTCCCCGGTGACTCAGACGGTAAAGGGTCTGCCTGCAATGGGGAGACCTGGGTTCGATCCCTGGGTCGGGAAGATCCTCTGGAGAAGGAAATGGCAACCCACTCCCGTACCCTTGCCTGGAAAATCCCATGGACAAAGGAGCCTGGTATGCTACAGTCCATGGGGTCGCAGAGTCAGACATGACCGAGCCACTTCACTCACTCACAGTCAGTGTCACAGTCAACTTTAGAGCATTCTGACCACTGGAGAAGATCCCCCAGCTCACGAGCAGGCATAGCCCATTCCCCTCACCCCACCCCCAGTCCTCCCAGCCCTAGGCCACCACCAGCTTATTCTTGTCTCCATATTTACCTGTTCTGGACAGTTCACATAATTGGGCAAATACAAAGTGTAGTCTTTTGCTTCTTCCAGTTCGCACATACTGTAGCACATGTCAAAACCTCATCTGTCTTCACGGCTGAGTAACATTCCATTGTGTGTCTCTACCACATTTTGTCTATCCAGTCATTCACTGCTGGTCGTTTGGGGTTCTGTCTCCACCTTTGACCAATACAAACAATGCTGCAGCAGACATGTACAAGTTTTCGGGTGGACGTGTGTTTTCATCCGTCTTGGGTGTACACCTAGGAGTGGAACTGCTGGGTCATACGGTGGCTCTGTTGAACCACTGAAGGCAACCGCCAGACTGTTTTCCAACGTACTTGTGCCATTTTACATCCCCACCAGCCATGCACGAGGCTTCCGGTTTCTCCATACCCTCGCCAGCCCTTGTGATCATCTGACTTGTTGATTTTAACCATCCTGAGTGCTGTGAATTGCTGCCTCATTGTGGTTAGATCTGAGTTCCCTGGTGGCAATGATGTCAAGCATGTTCTCACAAGCTAGTGGGCCATTTGCATATTCTCTTTGGAGAAATATCTATTCAAATCTTTTGCCCATTTAAAAAATTAGGTTAATTTGTCTTTTATTGTTTAGTTGTAGTAGTTCTCTATCTTCTAGATGCAAGTCCTCACCTTCGCTCTGTGAGTGCCTGGAATCGGGGGCCAAGGGGAGAAGTAGCCTGAACCTAAGATGTTTCTGAAAAATAAAATCTATTTCAAAACTATACAGAACCCATCCGGAAGGAAGAAGAGAAAGATAATTTGCTTAGTTCTCAACTTGGAAGCCTTACTCAGTTATGGATCTATTTTTTTCTGCTCTGCCCCCAGCCTAATCTTCTGGGAGAATAGAAGGAAGACCAGAAGGGGCTCACGGCGTGGGGGTGGGGGTGGGGAGGAGGTAATGGGGTCTCAGACAAAGGAAGGAAGAGACCTGCGGTAAAACTGTGGGTCAGGGGCTCCCAGGCAGAGACCGTGGCCAGCAGTGTCTACGTGCTTGCCAGTCCTGCCATGCCATTTATCAGATCAAAACTTGTAAAGCTTCTTCTTAGAGTATTCTGACCTCAGGAATGGATGGCACGAAGCCCTACAACACTGCACCGGATTTTAAGTCAGTCCTTACAAAATATTCTTTCTAGTAAAGTGAATAATCACCAAAAGAAATTTTGTTGCTGTTTTATTTTTAAATTAATATTATTGACTCAGACCTTTCTCTCTTATAAACACTGTCCTTGACACCTGGGATGTAGGAAGCTGGTTTAACTTTACAGGAGGTGACCCGGTGTGTGTGCTGTCAGTTCAGACAACTGAAGAGTCAGACAAATATCTGACTCTTCTGCGACTCCATGGACTGCAGCCTGCCAGGCTCCTCTGTCCATGGGATTCCCCAGGCAAGATTGCTGGAGTGGGTTGCCATGCCCTCCTCGGGGGGATCTTCCTGACGCAGGGCTTGAATCCCCTGGGTGTCTCTTACGTCTTCTGCATTGGCAGGCAGGGTCTTCACCACTAGCGCCACCTGCAGGAAGTCCCTGAACCCACAGGAAAGATTGTATCACGAAAAGAACAAAAGAACGTTGCTTAAAGGCAAGTTTGTTAACTTGGTTTCTGCCGTTAAAATTCTCTAGCATTGCAAAGGAAGTGTTTGGGAAAAGATGTAGCAAAAAATACATCTCCTGCTCTACTCCCTTGTGTTATTTCAGTCTAAAAGATGGAGAGCATCTGTGAACTTTATTGAGGTATTTGAGAGATGGAAAGTCCTAAACCTGGTCCTTAATTTAAATGGTCCCCCTGCTGTTGCCCACTCTCAGGCGGCATCTCTCCTTGCTTTCCTGCTGCTGCTGGTCCGAGGTATGTTCTCCGCATCCACCCCACCCCCTGGGCCTCTGGAGAAAGTCTTCCGGTACATTGACCTCCATCAAGATGAATTTGTGCAGGTAAGAGACTCGACTTGCACCAAACACTTAGACAGTGCACTTTGGGAAGCTGGGGGAATTTGCTGGGAGATGTGGATTTTTTTTTTCCTTTTTGCCTGACAACTTGTTGTTGTTCAGTCACTAAGTCGTGTCTGATTCTTTGTGACCCCATGAACTGTAGCCTGCCAGGCTTCCTTGTCCTCCACTATCTCCAGGAGTTTGCTCAAGTTCCTGTCCATTGAGTCAGTGATGCTATCTAATCATCTTATCCTTTTTCTGACACCTTAATTCCATTCAAAATGCCTGTGGCTCCTCATTGAATTAAAATAGTCATTGTTGGTTAAATTTAGGTAAGAGATCCCTCCTGGGCATTTGTCCTAAAAGGGGGCATTCCCAGCATGTCTGCTCTAGGTCTGCCCATTCATGGGTGACCAGCAAGCTCCAGAGAGTCCATGTTTACCCTGAACCATCATCAGATGGCCTATCTTCCCCTCCCCTTCAGAGGGTCCCTCGCCGTGGTCCTCTCCACTCACAAACCTGCCTGAAACGTCCCCGTTACATCACCAGCTGCCATAGTAGCTGTAAGTCCAGACAGAGTTCTGCCAAACTCACGGCAAGGCTGTCTGTTCTGTAGCCCACGTGCACTATGTAATTTACTGCCTCCTTTAGGATTCTCTGCTTCATCCTGACACGTGGCCATCTGCACTTGGTGTGGGCATGTGTGTGGGGGGAGAGACATGGCAAGTGGGGGCCAAGGGGGAGAGGCAGGCCTGGGGAGCAGAAAGGCACGGGGGTTGGGGGGTGCTGTACCCACAGTCCCACCTGGCACACCCCTCTCCTTTTGCTGGCTCTCCTATTCCCCCCGGCAACCCCAGAACACCGTGCCCGCCTCCACTACCAGGAACACCCTGAGCTCCCAACACTGCGTCTGGCACGCGATGCATGGTCAATGTCTGCTCTTTGGACCAACCAGCCCACGTCAGGAGTATTATTGTGCCAACAGACTGAACCCCCCGTGTTCCATGCTAAAGCACTAAGCTGAATCTCCAGGTTGCTGGTCCTGAGCTGGGCCTTCGCGTCCTTGTGGGGACATGTTCCTTGATGGAAATGCCTGTTGGGTTCTCACAACTTTCCTGGGGTGTTGTCCAGTGTAGGCTGGAATTCACAGTGGGGAGAGAAGAGACAGGTGAGTCAGTGACCCACAAGGGGTGTTCGTGGGAAGCCGAGTCCTCGAGTGGGTGCAAAGAGCCTCTCAGTTCTCAGAAGCCAGCCTGGTGACGGAGACAGCCCTTCCATGGGGGCTGAGGCCTGGGGGGCGCAGGTCCGGGCTTTTAGAGGCAGGCTTCCGCATCCGGCCTTCCCCCATCCTTCAGAACCGGGCTCCTGTTCCCACCTCCAGCTGGGTCTCCAGGTCAGCAGAGGGGCCCCGGGGGTCCTGCGAGGCGCACCCCAGGGGAGCAGACATAATGATGCTCCCACACTAACCGCCTGTCGCCTTTGCTCCCAGACGCTGAAGGAGTGGGTGGCCGTCGAGAGTGACTCGGTGCAGCCCGTGCCCCGCCTGCGAGGAGAGCTGCTGCGGATGGTGGGCCTGGCCGCGGACCGGCTCCGTGGCCTGGGAGCCCACGTGGCCTCGGTGGACATGGGCCCTCAGCAGGTGCGGGCGCCCCTGTCTCCCGTCTCCTGCCTCCCGCCTCCTGCCTCCTGCCTCTGCCGGGCTCCCCTTCCTGGGGGCAGCATGGGCTTCCCTGGGCTCCTCAGCGCCCCCGCCTGCCCCGTCCCCTCCAGTCCCAGAGAGGCTGTGGCTCTGCTGTCCTGCCGGACTGAGGGGGAGATGGGGGCAGGTGAAGAGGGCATGTGTGCCCCTCACCTGTGCTGTTCACGTCCTTCATGCACTTTGAGAGTCTCCCGAGGCCCTCTCCCTTAAGTGCAAACGCCTCCTTAAAAGACCCGACTTTGCCTCAGAATCAAGGTTCACTGCTGCCCCTCAGGGGCCGGTCCCTGGAGGAGGGCATGGCGACCCGCTTCAGTGTTCTTGTCTGGAGAATCCCATGGGCAGGGGAGCCTGGCGGGCCACAGTCCACGGGGTCATACAGAGTCGAACATGACTGAGCGACTAACACAGAGACACACTCTCACACACACATACTCACATACACAGTCACACACACACACACACACACACACACACAGATGCATACACTCACACACTCTCACACACACACTCAAATATATACTCACACACACACACACTCAAATACACAGTCACACACACACATACTCACACACACTCACATACACACACTCACACTCACACACTCTCACATGCTCTCTCGCACACACTCACATACACACACACTCAGACACACACACACTCACATACACAGTCACACACACACATATACACACACTCACACACACACTCACATACAAACACACATACACACACACAGAAGCAGGTAGACCTTTACTGGAAGCTCCCTGTGTCCCCTGCTTCAGCGCTGACATGTCTGCACAGTCTAGTCTCCAGGACTGTGTCCGCCTGCTGGGAGCTGGTGGAGTCTGGTGTGCTCCATCACTCAGTCATATCTGACTCTTTGTGACCCCATGGACCATAGCCCTGCCAGGCCCCTCTGTCCATGGGGATTCTCCAGGCATGAATACTGGAGTGGGTTGGCATTTCCTCCTCTGGGGGATCCTCCCGATCCAGGGATCACATGGGCATCTCCTGCATCTGCAGAATTGCAGGCTGATTCTTTTACTGCCAAGCCACTAGGAGAGCTCTCATATGGAAGAGCATGTTCAATTAAGTTTACTCTTTGTCAGTGTGTATCTGAGGAAACACTTTACTTCTCATGATGTTTTCATTAGAAGTGTCTTCTGGTACCCTCTTAAGAGTCAGATAAAAATGATGTGGCTCTCCAAGGACCAGGGGTAGAAACAGATTCCTAGTGCCATGTCTTTGAATTTTCTGGAAAGAACTAAATAGTTTTGGGGTTTTTTTTTTAAAACATATCCCCTTTCCTTCTGCAGCTGCCTGATGGTCAGACCCTTCCAATACCTCCCATCCTCCTGGCTGAACTGGGCAATGACGCCGAGAAGCCCACTGTGTGCTTCTACGGCCACTTGGATGTGCAGCCTGCCAGACCGGAGGACGGGTGGCTCACGGACCCGTACACGCTGACGGAGGTGGACGGTCAGTGGCGCTGTGTGCCGGGCCCCTCTGCGGGTGAAGGATCACTCACCAAGCTAAAGGATTTGAATGGCAACTCTGCCTCAGGTTCCAGGCTTTACCTGTGGTTGTGAGGACTGGACAGAATGCAGCGCTCATGGTTCACCAGTTGGTTCAATGAAGCTGAGTTTTCTTTCATTTGTGAAAGAAACTATGAGCTTTTGTGCCCCTAGGTGAATTAAGTCCTCAGGATGGGAGCTCTTGGGTTTCACATATTTTCTTTTTTAAAAACATCAAATGTAATTATGCTTTATAAAGAAAAGAAGAGGAAAGATTAATGGAGACACCTGTGCACCCTTTTCTTTCCCCTGCTAATTGTAAAATCTCAGAGTGAGAGGCTGTGTTGCCTGATATTTTGCAACAAATCCTTGGGTCTTTTTTAATGAACTTGGATAAAAATAGCTAACTACTATTAAGGCCAAATGGCTCTTTATATTTTCAATTAGCTTACATTTGTTGATCAGCCTAATAGTTGTATATAAGAAATAAGACTTTGTGAGTTCAGAGCAAGACTGCTGCCTAGAAAAAGAGAGAATGCTATTCAAACAATATCTGTAAAACTACTTGTGTTTTTGATTCATTCAACCTGCCAGAGGCATCTGTGATTTTCTGAAAATTCTTCCCCCATTTTTAAAGGAAAACTTTATGGCCGAGGAACAACAGACAACAAAGGACCTGTTTTAGCATGGATCAACGCAGTGAGTGCATTCAAGGCCCTGGATGAGGTAGGTGCTGGCTGCACTTGGGAGTGAGGATGGTGGTGGTGATGGTGATGTTGACAGTGATGGTGATGATAGTGGTGATGGAGATGATGGTGATGACAACATTAATGATGATGGTGATGGGGATAGTGATGGAGATGATGGTGATTATGGTTATGGTGATGACGATGGCAATGGGGCTGTCCTATCTGGGGAGGACTGGGGTGGGGGTGGGGTCCATCTCTGAGCACTGTGTTTACACAAGGCAAGTGGAGCAGCCCAGCCATGCCTGAGGCTGAGATCCTTGATGCTGCTTCTCCCAAATCCTGTCCACTGAGCAGGCCCTGGCTTTGCTTCTGTTTTTTGCTGAAAGTGATTTCATCAGATGCCAGAGACTCTCTCTCGTGAGAAGCAGAAGAGAGGGTTTAAGCGTTCTCCACTCAACAGCCTTATCTCACTGAGGAAGACAAGCTTAATGAATCAGGACGTTTTTCTGGCTGGGCCCTGTTGGTGACCTGTTGCTCATGGTGCTCCTCTAAATAAGCCCTTGGTTTCTTTCTCCTTCTTCAATTCTCTCTCTACTTTCTTAGTCTCCTTATCCTTCTTTCCTCACCAGTTTCCTCCTCTCTTTTTCTGTTTTTCTTCCTTAAGAAGAGGGAAACAATGTTGATAAGTTCTTACGCATGTGTGCTGAGTTGCTTCAGTCGTGTCTGACTCTTTGGACTGTAACCCTCCAGGCTCCTCTGTCCATGGGATTCTCTAGGCAAGAATACTGGACTGGATTGCCATGCCCTCCTCCAGGGAATCTTCCTGACCCAGGGATTGAACCCGAGTCTTTTATGTCTCCTGCATTGGCACCTGGGAAGTGCCACCTGGGAAGCACTGCATACATAATATGTAATCCTCCACTAATCACAAACAAAACATATGAAGCCCTCATGACCCTTAGACAAATCAGTTCATCTCCCCAAGCTTCACTTTCCTCATCTGTGACCTAAGAGTGATCGTTTCTGCCTCCAGGCTTGGTGAGTGTAGTAAGTGAGGTTGCACATATAAAGTTTCTGCAAGTGCCAGGCCCTTTATGAGCACTGGCTTCTGCCTTCTCTCATCCCCTTCCTGTCTCGTTCAGCGCACTTAGCTGTACAGCACTTCTCTGGCTCATCTTCCCTAGGGGCAGGGCGAGTATTAATACCCTCCTCACACAGAGAAGAGGTTGTCACTTGAGAGGCGGCAAGGCTGGTCCCTGGTCCCATGGGTGTCAAGGGACAGAGCAGAGAGCCCCGGCTGCGGGCCCCACATCCTTCTCTGACAGTTAATAGCTACTGGCTTGTATTTTATTAATCACATTTTGCCAGGAAATTCCAAGGCTTTCAACCACTCCTTAGCAATCATTTTCTAGTTAAATGTTACTAAAGAGCTTTCAAATATTAAAATTTCAGAACCTTGGCTTGACTTCCTAAGACACCTAGAAATGTATTCAGGGAATGCACTGAGCGAATCTTTATCCCCAAATCCCCTTAACCAACCAAGTGACCCAAGGTCACTTACTTTCTCATATATAATCCCCCACTCATCCTGCCTTTGTTCATCTGGGGCGAGTCAGTCTCACTCATTAGAACTAATTAGTATGTTTGTGCTGCCTCGTCTGTGTTGAATCACTTTTCAACCCCTACCGTCCCCATTTCGCCTCGTGTTCCAGGAAAAGCCATTGACCTCTCCTCTCCATGTGCCGCTCAAATATATGAAGTTATACATTATAAAGATACAAAAAGATCAAAACCAAATGGGGAAAAGGCACATTGTAAAAATTTTAAAGGCGCCCTAATATTAACTAGAGAAAACCTCAAGTTCCATTTTGCTGCGAGATCAAAGCCTTTGAATAAGTTAAAAGGCAGATTGAGCTCATAGCTGAAAAATAACAGATACTTGAAAGAAAAATTATCCCGAGGCTTAAACATTAGACAGCCTTTCAAAGGAAAGACCTCTCATTTATCATGCTCAGAATTATGAGGACAGAAAAGAAACTTGGAATGGAGTAGCCTTTCTGGAAAAAGTCCTCTTGGGGAGAGGAAGCATAGGGCCTCTCTGCAGGGCCAAGTGGAACCCTGTGTTGTGGACACGGCCTTTTCTTTAGGAACGCCCTTCCCAGATTCTTGGTCCCCAACATGAGTTTCCTATCTCACTGCATTACCTTGGCTGCCTCACAACCTGAGTCACAACTGCTCCATTGTAAACAGAGCTTGTGGGAATGTGTATAACAGTGCACACCAACGCATCCTGGGTTTTTTAAAGGTGATGGGCAAGGGGTCCGCTCTTTCCGCAGCATGGCTTGCCCCATTGTTAATGCAGGATCTGCCAGTGAACATCAAATTCCTCATCGAAGGGATGGAGGAGGCCGGGTCTCCAGCCCTGGAGGAACTTGTCCGGAAAGAAAAGTCTGGGTTCTTCTCGAGTGTGGACTGCATTGTGATTTCGGACAACCTGTGGATTAGCCGGAGGAAGCCTGCGCTCACCTACGGGACACGGGGGAACAGCTACTTCACCGTGGAGGTACCTGCCAACCGTGGCCGTGAGGGAGGTGGGGGTGTCCATGCTGGGATCCTAGTGGGAGGACAGAGCAGACGCTGACCTGGGTGCTTGACCCAGTATGGGGGACAATGGGGTCTTGGGATTGGGGGAGGCCACGAAGCCCCCCAATTGGGAATGCATGCGCTTTGTGCATGATTCTGAAGTGAAGAGGCAAGGGGGTTGTGACCAGGGGGATGGAGAAGAGATGCTGGGGCCAGAAGGAGGGATTAGAGCGTGGCGTCAGAGGAGCACTACTGACTCAAATGCTTTATTAGCATCGCTGCCTGAGGAGGCAGAGGGCTTAAGTGAGTATGTGAAGGATTCATCTGGCAATGACGCAGTGACATGAGATGGCAGGGAAGGGAAGGGCCAGCCAGGCAGGAAGGGTGAGAGGGAAGGAGCTGAAAACGATAAAAAAAAAAAAACAAAACCCAAACTCACTAGAAATTGGGAGCTGGCTGGACACTGTGTGTGCAGGAGAAGGCCAAGGTCACGTGAAGGGGATGGAGTCACAGGCCTGCAGCCCTCCTTTCTGGAAACGGGAAGTATATGTAGAAGATATTCCCTTCCAGACCTCCTCCAGTTCAGCAGCTGGGAACACACCAAAGTTAAGTTCTGTAAGCAACAGAAGCCTTAGGACTTGTGGGTGGGTCCACGGTCAGGCCTCGAGGGCTGAGCGCTGAGCCCGTGGAGCCCGTGAAGGAGCCATGGGTCTCGCTCCACACGCAGAGGAAGGAGGCACCAAGGCTCACATCAGGGTGAGCAGTCGGAAAAGTGATTATTAGAAGAGAAAGGAGATCTGTCCTGCAGGCAAGAAAGGACAAGCAAAAGGAAGTTTCTGGAGGACTTTCTCTGGAACGAGTGAAACCAAGAGGGAGACAGCTTCATGAACATCGCCGTGGGCTGAGGGGGTTGGTGGTCTGCGACCCAGTGCTGCTGGGGGCGAGGCTGGGTGCTGGTGCCAGTTTCAGGGGGAGCCAGTGGGACCTGAGGCCCCACATCATGTGAGAGAGACACGGCAGGGTCGCCAGCTGACCCACCTGAGTCCTGAGGGCTGCCTGGGCGGGTCTGGCACCAGGGAAGGGCTGGGGATGAGTGGCCACGGCGGGAGCAGCTGCCTTCCCTTTGCCTGTCTTGCAGGTGAAGTGCCGGGACCAAGATTTCCACTCGGGGACCTTTGGTGGGATCCTCAACGAACCCATGGCGGATCTGATCGCTCTTCTCGGTAACGTACTCTTTCACTTTTTAAGCCTCAAGGAATCTGCTAATGTGGATCTGTTGGACTTGGCCCTCTCCTGCTTGGTTTCAGGCCAGCCCTGAAGAAGGGCAAAGCAGAGGGAAACCTAGGGCTTCCCTGATAGCTCAGTTGGTAAAGAATCTGCCTGCAATGCAGGAGACCCTGGTTTGGTTCCTGGGTCGGGAAGATCCCCTGGAAAAGGGATAGGCTACCCACTCCAGTATTCTTGGGCTTCTCTTGTAGCTCAGCTGGTAAAGAATCTGCCTGCAATGTGGGAGACCTAGGTTGGGAAGACCCTCTGGAGAAGGGAAAGGCTACCCTCTCCAGTATTCTGGCCTGGAGAGTTCCATGGACTGTATAGTCCATGGGGTCGCAGGGTCGGACACGACTGAGCGACTTTCAGAAGAAAACCTAAAGCTCCTGAGGCTTATTATGTCCATGTTATTTATTTCCATGGATTGAAACCCTCTCTCAACACACCCCCTTTTCTTTTACTGGATGTCACAACACATCTGGCCATCCTCGGGGACAGTGGTGGACAGACCCTTCTGGAAAAGCATTCAGAGCTGGTGCCCCATCTACCCACACCTCTTGGCTTCTGTACTGTGGGTCGCCAGGAACCCACGTGGCTTGAGGACACCAGTGAGTCTGTTGCAGCATTGGGGGAGCCCTTCCAGGGCCTGAGAGTGGCTCTTGTCTAACACTTGGAAATGAATTGTCCGAGGAGACACACACGCTGACAAAGCAAGAGGCTTCACTGGGAAGGGGCCCCCGGGTGGACAGCGGCAGGGTAAGGGACCCAGGAGGACCGCTCTGCTATGTGGCTCGAGGTCCTGGGCTTTATGGTGATGGGATTAGTTTCCAGGTGGTCTCTGGCCAATCACTCTGACTCAGGGTCCTTCCTGGTGGCACAGGCATCACTCAGCCAAGTTGGATGCCAGCGAGGAGGATCCTAGGAGGTTGGTAGGATGAGTGGCATCGCCCTTTGACTTTCCTTGTAATTCTTCTGGTTGGCGGTAGCTTGCTAATTCCAGGCTCCTTACCAGCACCTCCTGTCGTAGGACAGCTCATGCAGGCGGTGGCTCTGGTGCCGGGCCGGGAGCTGGGGGGGCTTCAGTCAGTGCTTGCCCTGACAAGTTTGCTCACTGCCCTCAACCCCACCACATCCCTGACTTCTCTGGTGGGGGGCCTGGTGGACGCCAGCTCACCCAGCTGACTCACCTGTAGCTCTCGCCTACACTGGGACAGCCCAGCTGTTAGGGGGATGGTGGGGCTGAGGGACGCTGCATCTTCAGGGCGGCTCGGGCAGTCCTGGCAGGGACTCTGCACACGCCGTCATCACTTGGTGGTGGTGCTCAGCCATGTCCGACTCTCTGTGACCCCATGGACGGCAGCACACCAGGCTTCCCAGTCCTTCACCATCTCCCGGAGTTTGCTCAAACTCATGTCCCTTGTGTCAGGAATGCCATCCAACCATCTCATCTTCTGTCATCCCCTTCTACCTTTACCTTCAATCTTTCCCAGCATCAGGGTCTTTTCAAATGAGTCAGTTCTTCGCATCAGGTAGCGAAAGTATTGGAGCTTCAGCTTCAGCATCAGTCCTTCCAGCGAATATTCAGGGTTGATATCCTTTAGGATGGACTGGTTGGATCTTCCTGCAGTCCAAGGGACTCTTAAGAGTCTTCTCCAACACCACAGTTCAAAAGCATCAATTCAAGTCAAAATTTTCTTCTTTTTTTTAAAGAGAGATTCTCAGGTTAGACAAGCTTCAGACCCCACAACATCTGGATCCTTCTCACCTGGATAAAGGTTGACGTTGTGCAAATTTTACAACAAGCCCCTTTGGGCAAATTGCCAGAAAGCATTCCAGTGTTCTTGCCTGGCAAGTCCCATGGACAGAGGAGCGTGGAGGGCTACAGTCCATGGGGTCACAAAGAACTGGATAGGACTGAGCAACCTAGCTTGTGTGTACCCTCTCTGGGGATCAGTTAGCAAAAATCCCTCCTTTTCCTACCTTGGCACAGTGCCACCTCAGCCCAGCACACTCACATCCCAGGAGCCTGGGGCCTCCCCCAGGGAACTACCAGCCCTCTAGCAGACCTGATGGGTGGTTGCCCCCCAGTCTTCAGCATCACTTTGTTCTAATGCATCCTGCTCCTTCATTACCCAATGAAATAGTGAAATCCATCTACTGTCTGTGCTCTGTCTTCTGTCTGCCTATTCATCTATCATCTATTTTTTATGGCCTTCTAGTTTTCCTACAGTATAACTCTTGGAAGGTATTTTCCATGCTTGATGGCTTCAGACAGAAAGTAGTGGGCCATTTTTCTTTAAAGTGCTTAAATTGTTTCCAGAAGCATTCAGATAGCATACAACTGAATTTTTTTTTCTTTTGAAGGGTTGGGGGAGACAAAATAACCTGTTTTACCCGACTCATCCTCCACCGCCTCCCGAGGTGGAATGTGTGGCATCTCTGCCTCTTTGGGACTGCATTTAGAGGTCTCCCCACCTGCTCCAGGCGCTATTGCCTCACTGCATCCTGGTAGACTGTGCTTTCACCCAGACATGGAATTCCACTCAGCCCTGCCAGGGTACAGTCTCTGCTAGGAAAAGTCCCACCAGGGTCATGAACAGGATGAGACCCACATGTTTTCACTTTGTTTTTGAAACAAATCAGGTACTCACTCCCCCCAGCTGGTGTGGGGAAGGCGGCTTCCATCCTGAAAAAACAGAGATTTACAGGACTGGGCCCCGGGGCATTTCTGCTGGAGGAAGTGGTGAGCCGCTCTGTCCCAGCCTCAGGTCTCCGACGCCTGTTTGAATCACCCCCCGCCCCACTCGGGGGTGAGGTCTGGCCGCACCAGCTAAATGAGCACCGTGACACGGACCTGGGCATCCTGGCCTCTGCTGCCCTTGGTGTTTCAGACAGGTGTCCGTTCTCACCACTGACCATGCCGCCCCCTTCAGCTGGCCCCACAGGCTGGCCCAGGTGGTCCCACCACTGGTTCCCTACCTGTGGCTTTCCTCTGGGCTCCCAGCAAGTCTGTCTGCCATTCACCTCTGTCCTCACAGACGAGCCCGGCAGCAGAAGTTTAGGTTGAGTGACGCTAAAGACTCAGTGACTGTGTCACTGGTGGTGCTTTTAAGTTTGGTGTTTTTTTGTCAGGGTGACAGAAGTTCAGTTCAGTTCAGTCGCTCAGTCGTGTCCGACTCTTTACGACCCCATGCACTGCAGCACGCCAGGCCTCCCTGTCCATCACCAACTCCCGGAGCTTACTCAAACTCATGTCCATCACATCGATGATGCCATCCAACCATCTCATCCTCTGCCGTCCCCTTCTCCTCCTGCCCTCATTCTTTCCCAGCATCAGGGTCTCTTCTAATGAGTCACCTCTTTGTATCAGGTGACCAAAGAATTGGAGTTTCAGGTTCTACATCAGTCCTTCCAATGAGTGTTCAGGACTGATCTCCTTTAGGATGGGCTGGTTGGATCTCCTTGCCGTCCAAGGGACTCTTAAGAGTCTTCTTCAACACCACAGTTCAAAAGCATCGATTCTTCGATTCTCAGCCTTCTTTATGGTCCAACTCTCACATTCATACATGACTACTGGAAAAACCATAGCTTTTGACTAAACAGACCTTTGTGGGCAAAGCAGTGTCTCTATTTTATAATGTGCTGTCTTGGTTGGTCATAGCTTTTCTTCCAAGGAACAAGGGGTGACAGAAGGTGGATTGTAAATCAGTTACAGCCAGTCCCAGTCTGTCGGTGCCCAATTTATTTTTGACTTGAATTTTACTAGTGATTTTGCATTATTTATTTGATATATGATACTCTTCATTGGGCTAAATGGGGGGAATTCATAACTCAGGACCCTCAGGGGGCTGATAAGCACACAGCATCTACAAGTATATCCCTGATGTGCAGTTACGGTTGTATTTGTTTATAATGAAAGTATATTATATAATATGGTCTTTAACTTCTTCTTTGTAATGAGTATTTGTTCTTTTTATTATAGTTTTTATCTTATGAGCTATGGGGCTTTGGTGAAGCAGATTAACAGGCCAGAAACGATCACATACATCCAAAGGTTCCTCTCCAGGGCAAGGCCCTGCACACCTGCAACTCCCCCCTGCCTCCGCCCCTGTGTGTCTCTCGTAGGCAGCCTGGTGGACGCATCTGGCCACATCCTGGTCCCTGGGATCTATGAGCACGTGACTCCTGTTACAGAGGAAGAGAAGAGGATGTATGAGACCGTTGACCTGGACCTGGAGGAGTACCGGAACAGCAGCCAGGTTAAGGCATTCTTGTTTGACACCAAGGTAGGTCACGCCTCGACGGGTAATCCCAAAGGGGAATGCTGAGAACCCGAGCTTCCCAGCGCCTGGTCTGCCATGTGCTGCCGTTCCTCACATCTTGGAGCTGAAAGCGTGTGCTCATGAGGGCAGGTTTCACTTTCAGGGTCCCATCCCAGGGTCAAGATCAGCTGGCCCTTTTCCTGGGGTCTGTCTGGCATGGGCCTTGGGGTGGCCTGACTCACGATCATGTGTTTCCAATTGGTTTATGAGACTCAACCCCATGCCAGCCCTCAGCCAGTGAGTTGAGCTTCCTGTCTGTTTCAGGGTTGAGAATAGGCTGAGATTATTTCAGTTCCAAGATTCCTAATTGTTCTTTTCTAAAACAACAACAACAAAACTAGAGCTTTCAGGTTTAATCTGTAAATTCTCCATTGCTGCCTCAGTGTAGTAAAGAAGCCCAGAGCCAAAAGCATTGGCTACTGGCAAATCTGGGCTTCCCAGGTGGCGCTAGAGGTAAAGAACCTGCCTGCCAGTTCACGAGACACCAAAGACCCAGGTTTGATCCCTGGGTTCAGAAGAGCTCCTGGAGAAGGGCATGGCAACCCACTCCAGTATTCTTGCCTGGAGAATCCCTCAGACAGAGGAGCCATAGGGGGTCGCAAAGAGTCAGACATGACTGAAGCACCTGAGCACGTATACCCTGGAAAGTTTCGATTTGTTTTCCCTACTACTTCTCCTCCTCCTTTTAAGCAACAAAAACCCACTCGTCCCTCCAGTGATGGGTCACTCTGGCTGGTTCCTGGGGGGGGATCCTCCAGGGGAGTTTATTATCACAAAGTATATCTGTTCGCTCAGACTGGCTCTCTGGGGGCCACCGGCTCAAACGTCTGCAGGTTTCTTTGAGGGTTTCTGGAAAACAAAATGCATTTAGCACACAAGTTCTCACTGGAATGATTAGGGACAGAAATTTATAACTGAACCCCAGTTCTAACTGTGAACTTCAGAGCTGGCCTGATGAAGGGCTGTGGTCAGCGGAAGCAGCTTGGGCAGGTCTTGGGTCCTTAAGGAAGTCCAGCCCTGTCTCAGTCAGGTGATAATTAGCTTGTCATGAGTGGTGTCACAGATGTACAGAAGCTGGTGACACAGCAATACCACTCAACCAGGTTTTAATGAAACATTCTTCTTCTGTAATAAAGAATTTTATTTCATAGGAGGAACTTCTAATGCACCTATGGAGGTACCCATCTCTTTCTATCCATGGGATTGAGGGTGCGTTTCATGAGCCTGGAGCCAAAACAGTCATTCCTGGCCGAGTCATAGGAAAGTTCTCCATCCGTCTAGTCCCTCACATGGATATGTCTGTGGTGGAGACACAGGTAACCGCGTGCCTGGTTCTTCCGCGCCGCGACCGCGCTATACACCGCAGTGTAGCGGGGAGTTCAGTTGTTAGCACTCAAGTATCATCCTTTTTTTCCGATAGAAAAGGGACTGGAACAAATGTCAAGAAACTGATAGAAATTTTTGTTTGGTAAAAATCTCTTTGCTCAATTATATGCAATTACAGTAGTCAGATAAGTGACCATTTGGAGTTGGAGTGATGGGAAATTTTTAAAGATTAAATGGTAGACATGAAGGCAAGATTGGTTTTCCATCCAGATGGAGCAGCTAACAGCCTGCGGCTGGATTGAGCCGGAAAAATCTGCAGCAGCAGTCATCAGTTTGTCCGCTCTCTGAACGCAGCCGTTTTGACCATGCTGTCTGGAGGGAGTTTAGTGTCTAAATTACCCGCCAAGTGTCAGTTCAGTCAAGTTTAATGGAAAGTAGACTCTGAATAAATGCACTCAGGAAACACCTCATCCCATCCCTTTCTGTCCCCATGTCCTGTCCCTTTTTTTGTTGATCGCATCCCCACACTCCCTCCCCCTTCCCCACTCCTCCCCCTTCTCCCTCCCCTCGTCCCTCCCCCTCCCTCCCTTTGCGGACTTACTGTCCCTCTTTCTACAACATATAGATTCCACCAGGGCAGGGCTTTCCTGCTTTTGCTCACAGCTGTGACCAGCCGGGTTCTGACCCAGCACCCAGAACAGTTCCTGCCAATGACAGGTGTCCACTGACGTCTGTTGAAGCCAAGAGTGGAGGATTTTTTGTTCTTTTGTTTTTGTGGACTCACATGGCCTCTGGGATCCCAGTTCCCTGACCAGAGATTGAACCCGGGTGCTCATCAGTGAATTCCCTGGAAGGACTATTTCAGAGTCTGAAATTACTCTCGGAGGATTTCCCTAATAGAAGCTAACAGAGCTCAGGGAAGAGAAAGATGCTGATGACAAGGCTCCTTCACAGCTTGGCTCAGAACCGCTCCCACTTCTGGGAAATTTCCAAATGCATGATGTTCCCCAAATAGTTGTGAAGGTACTGATAAGTCCAGAAAGGGCAATCAGTCATCAGATGAAGTTATACTTGTATTATGTTTCATAACTAGCAAATTTCCAAATAACCAGATGCTAACAGACATTGTGCTAAGGATGGGCTGGGGCAGGGCTGGGCTTGGAGAGGCTAGGGGAGGAGGGGGAGTGAGACCCAGTGTTGCTCCCATTGGATGAAGCCCCCTGCCCCACCCTCCAATCCTGGAGAACCTGCTTACTCCAGGCCGGCCCTCTGGAAGAACTCAGGCAAAACCAAAAAACCCTCAAATTTGTCAGGTTTAGGTTTAAGCAGTTTCTTAATGAGAGATGACTGTGCATTTATGGTATGAGAGCATTACTTAAAAGTTTCTCTTACACCTGAAAATGTTACCTTTCAGGTGAAGCAGCATCTTGAACACATATTCTCCAAAAGAAACAGCTCCAACCAGATGACTGTTTCCATGACACTCGGACTGCACCCGTGGATCGCAAATATTAGTGACCATCAGTATCTTGCAGCAAAAAGAGCCATCAAAACAGGTTGGACTTAAAATATTTTGAGTTGCTAGTTTACAGTGAGGGGTGGTGCCTAGTGGAGCAGTGGATAAGGCAGGCAAGATTAAAACCTCAATGTCATTGTCCTTTTCCTATGGGCTGTATTACCATGCACAATGCTCTGCCTCCTGAGTACCCCCTATTGTCTTCCCTATTTTACAAATAAGGACTGAAGAGACAAAGTAATTTGCTGAAGGGCACCCAGCTATTAGTGGAAAAGCCTGCATTTAAGCTCACACCAGGAGACTTGAATTTTGGGGAAAATGATGGACTTGAAAACCTCCAGTGCTCATGGAAACGATGAAAGTGTGGAGTTAGCCGATGAAAGTGTGGAGTTAGCCGCTCAGTTATGTCTGACTCTTTGCAACCCCAAGGACTGCAGCCCACCGGGCTCCTCTGTCCATGGGATTCTCCAGGCAAGAATATTGGAGTGGGTTGCCATTTCCTTCTCTAGGAGATCTTCCTGACCCAGGAAACGATGACTAATATTTAAAAACATCCTTTTAAAGGCACAGCTGAAGCTGTATGAAAGTAAAGGAAATCCTCTGGGATTAAACATGAAGCAGCTAAGATTTAGTGGAATGAGCAAGCTGACACCAGGCTGCCCTGAGGGAATTTGCTCTCCCTGGTCACAAGGCACTTTGTATTAATGGTCTCAGGGCATCAGGAAGCAAAAAATAAGACCCTTTACATAAGGCAGGGCATTCTTAAGGAGCCAGGCTCACCCAGAGGGGTGTGCGTTTGTGTAAGCTTGACCCTCCTTGCTTGGGTTTTGGATGAACACAGGGTCCCCCCATGAGAATGTTTAACCATGGGTCCATCTTGGCATGGGTTTGGGTCTCCATTCCCACTATGTGTGGTCTCGTTCTTCTGAAGCCCTTGCTGGACTTCCTGGCTGGAGCAAACAGCCCCAGGGCAGAAATGTGAGCTTCCGCTGAAGCAGCTTCTTGGAAATGAGCTCCTTGTACAAAATCAGAAAACACACGAGAAACTCAATTCCAGGCCATCTGACTCTAAAACCCATGGTCCTTCTCCAGAGATGGGGAGTAGCTTTATTTGTAATTTCCCCCGTGGTGCCTCTTTTGACTTTCATATTCACAGGATCCTGTGAGTGGTGAGCAGGGGACATGTGTCTGGGCCCTGGCTGCTAGAGGAGAAGGAATAGCCAGACTTTTCTCAGCAGGAATGGGACACTGCCAACAATTGCAAAATGGGGGGCTCTCCTAAAAGCAGGGGGGCCTTGGGGGTCTGTCCAAATGTGAGATGGGAAGACATTGATACTTGTTTATATACAGAGGGGCCTTGGGGCATGCCCTTAGTGATGGCTAGCTGGCACTTGGGGTCCAGTCCTCCTTGGAGCCCTCACTCGCTATCAGGATGGTCAGTTCGGGGACACAGACATTAAGCATCACAGGACAAGTCCAAGACTTAGAGCTACATAATCATTCCCACTGCCCAAGGGAAGAAAAGAGGAGGAAGGGTTAGGAAGATAAAGGAACTGCCACTGAAGAGAGGCGTATGAGTGAACTGTCTAGACCTTACCTACTCTTTCAGGGAAGCTTAGGCAGCTTAGGGCCTATCTGTGTGCTGGACCATTCTGCTAACAACGTCCACTGTCTTTATTCACCTTCACACCTTACTCTGTGGATAAGGAAGTCCTGGGGTAGATACTCTTTTTGTGACTTTGCTTCATTTTTCATTCCCACTCTGTAATGCGGGAGACCTGAGTTTGATCCCTGGGTTGGGAAGACCCCCCTGGAGAAGGAAAAGGCAACCTACTCCAGTATTCTTGCCTGGAGAATTCCATGGACTGTATAGTCTATGGGGTTTCAAAGAGTCGGACACAACTCAGTGCCTTTCACTTTCTTTCTGTCACCAGTAGCTTGTTCTGGAAGCCTAGAAGCTCTGCACTCATCTCTTTCTAGACCCTAGGATATCCATTAAAACTACTTCCTGGGGTATCTTGATTGAAAGTTGAGTACACAGACACTGAGACCTTCAGGTGACAGTTGAGGACAGCCGTTGACTTACATATTGGTTACAAACAAAAATAAAAACAGAGAGGTCCCACTTTCCCAGTAGTTAATTCAGGGAGCAACCATAAAAGTGGGTACACCATCTTAAGGTACTCCTGCTGAAAGTGCATGACTTCTTCCAGTCATGAGAAAGCATCAGACAAGCTTAATTGGGAGGACACTCTACACAACAATTGATCAGTACTCTACAAGAGGGTTCAGTTCATGAAAATCAGAGAGAGCTGCGAATCTGTCACAAGCCCGAGGAGACTCAAAAGATGACAAAATGCACTGTGGGAGTCTGGGCTCAATCCTGGAACATAAAAAGGGGAAAATTCCAATCAGGCCTGAGTCTGGTTAGTAACAACAATGTTACCCCAGTGTTAATTTCCTATTGTTAACTGTACAGTGGATGTATGTTAATGTTAGGGAAAGTAAAGTATATGGGAACTCTGTACTAATTTTTGCAACTTTTTCTGTAAGTATAAAATTAGTTCAAAATAAAAAACATTTAAAAATACATTTCAAATGTTTTAACATTTATTTATTTGGGGCTCTGCTGGGTCTTTGTTGCTGCTGGGACTGCTCTCTAGTTGTGGTGGGAGGGCTTTGCACTGTGGTTGCTTCTCCTGCGGTGGAGAATGCAGCTCCAGCAAGCAGGCTCTAAAGCAGAAGCTCGGTAGTTGTGGCCCCCGGGCTCAGTTGCTCTGCGCATGTGGGATCTTCCTGCCCCAGGGACCGAACCCGTGTCTTCTGCATTGGCAGTCAGGTTGCCTTTACCACTGAGCCACTGGGGAAGCCCCTAAAAATACATTTTTTTTAAAAGTACATAATTGTAAAGAAAACAACTGTGGTTTTCTTCTTGACTCTTGATGATTTTAGAACATATATTATCTGGAATCAAGAAGCTTTTTATCCCAAGTATCAAATTTTTAATGATTTTTTTTAAAAGAAAAGACAAAGTAAACAGTACATTCGAGGAGATCACTGGGGTGGTCTTGCCATTGTTTTATTCAAATGCTGCCTTTCCTGCATTTCAGTGTTTGGGACAGAGCCAGATATGGTTCGGGATGGGTCAACCATACCCATCGCCAAGATCCTCCAGGACACCACCCAGAAGAGCGTGATGATGCTGCCACTGGGCGCTGTGGATGATGGAGAGCACTCTCAGAATGAGAAGATCAACAGGTGAGTGCACCCCGCGGGTGCTGGTGCCTCCCTGCACAAGCCCGGGGTCTCCACACCGGTGACCCCAGACAGGCTGCATCCTCTAGTTGGAATGTGCATCATCAAGGCTTCCTGTTTATAGACCCCTTTTCCTCTGTCATTTGAGCAGGAATAACAGTGTCTCTTATTTCTTTTGTTAGGTGGAACTACATAGAGGGATCCAAAGTATTTGCTGCCTTTTTCGTAGAGATGGCAAAGCTGCGTTCATCATGGTAGGAACCTTCCAGCCTCGGTCTGAACTGCTAACAGATTCCCCGCTCACATGACCCTGGGCAAGAACAGAATCTAAATATACAGAGAGTTTTGCTCTTGAAAATAATGTTTGCCCTCCCGTTTTAGAGTGTCCCTTGACTTTTCGACCAGGAATGAAATATTTCCAAGGCACAGACATTGGGCATGGTTTCATGTCACTGCTGCATGCCTTTCTGAAGTCACAGCCACCTTGGTCAAGTTGCTTTCCCACATCCTACTGCAGCCCTCTCCGGCGTGGGCTTGCCAGGCCCTTCAAGGCGAGGACAAGCCTCTGACTATGTTCTCTGCTTGCAGTTCCATTGGTGTGATCCTGGTTTGTGTTCCAGGCCTTTAATTGCTCAAGAAACACAATCATTCTACCCAGTGACTGTCCATCCTATGTCACTCTTGCTCTTACCATACGTCCCCTTTCTCTTGTTGATAAATGTGTTGGTCTCCTGCACTGACTACTATGATTCCCCTGTGGGTTTCCTGCTAAAGGAGTTGCTAAAACGTGTTCATGTGCTAAGCTGCTTCAGTTGTATCCAACTCCTTGTGGCCCCATGGACTGTAGCCCACCAGGCTCCTCGTACATGTGATTTTCCCAGGCAAGAATACTGGTGGAAGTGAGTTACTCAGTCATGTCTGACTCTTTGTGACCCCATGGACTGTATAGTCCATGGAATTCTCCAGGCCAGAATACTGGAGTGGGTAGCCATTCCCTCTCCAGGGGATCTTCCCAACCCATGGATTGAATCCAGGTATCCCCCATTGCAGGAGGACTCTTTACTGTCTGAGCCATCAGGGAAGCCTCAAAATAAGAGAGTCTCAGGTGGGTTGTAAGTAACACACAACCCTACCTCCCCCAGGGGTGGGGATAGGTGACCTAAGAATACTGGAGTGATTGCTATTTCCATCTCCAGGGGATCTTCCAGACCTAGGAATTAAACCCACGTATCTTATGCCTCCTACACTGGCAGGCAGGTTCTTTACCACTAGTGCCACCTGGAAAGCTCAACTACAGCATGGTACCACCTTAACCTCTTGTTCCCCTTTTCCTTCTTCAAAACTGCTGAGATGGAAATGATCAGTGTTTATGTCCACATGCCCCCTGGGATTCCTTGGGTGAAGATGAGTGTTTATGAAATTCTGAGCCTCTTTACCTGATGCCAGCTGGGCTGCCCATCTTGCATCCCGGTCTTCCTTCCTGCCCCTCCAGTAAAGGCCTGCCTTCTCTTCAGCATCTGTGCACATGTGAATTTGCCACAGCAGAATTCATCCTGATAGGATTTCTTTCATCACACTGGAACTTTACTCAATGACTACATCTAAATTGCTCAAAGCTTTTAATAGCATCAGTTTTAGATAGAGAACTAATCAACCCTGACATCAGTAACACAGTCTAAATTTAAAGCCATCAGCCAATGCAGCATTCATTAATCATTTCAGTTAACCATCTTGTTTGGCTTGATTGGATTCGATGGTGTAAACAAAAAAATTGCAATTTTTCTACAGGATATGTAAACAAGCCAATTTAATCTTTATAAATTCGTTATTTAAATCACATTAATGGAGAAGGATTTAAGAGTTTATTTTAAAAAATGTTTCTCTTATAATTCTAAAGGAAAAACAAACCTAACACATCCCACTGCTTCATGGGTTCTTGATATGTCAGGTTTAAAACTTGCTGTCCCTCATCTAACACGGCTGGACCAGAGGCCCAGTAATTCAGCTTGCCCTGACCCGCGTCACAGATGTGGGACCCAGCTGAGGCCTTAGCCTCACGAGGGCGCTCAGGCGGGAGCACTTTTCCTCTGATGCGTGAGGACATTTAAATGCTAGTTGTTGGAACTTCCCTGGGGGTCCAGTGGGTAGGACGCCTGCTCCCAACGCAGGGGACCTGGGTTTGACCCCTGGTCAGGGAACTAGATCCCACATGCCATGATGAAGACCCAGCACAGCCAAATAAATACAAAGAAATAAATACAGTTAATTGGTAAGTACTGGCAGCTGTTTGATATTCTTTGCTATCAAGCTTGGTTTATGCTCGCGAGTTTACACTGAGTCTGCTAACATCTTGGATTCTGTGGGACCTAGCTGGTGTATTTCACAGAGTTCCCAACAACTAAATATACAAGAGGTTTGTAATGCTAATTTGTATCTTTTAGAAATAGTAAACATTTTAAAATGTTTTCAGGGCTACCCCAGGTCTTCGCTGCTGCAGGGCAGGGGCCACTCTCTGGTCTGTGTGTGGGCTCCTTGCGGCCGTGGATTCTCTCGCTGTGCAGTGTGGGCTCCAGGCACGTGGGCTTCAGTAACTGAGGCTCTCTGGTTTAGCTTCCTCGAGGCATGTGGAATCTCCCTGGACCAGGGATCAAGCTTGTGTCCCGTGTTGGCAGCCAGATACTTGGATCACCAGAGAAGTCGGCCAGTTTGTGTTTCTAAAGGGGTGTTCCCGTTAGACACTGACAGGGGTGGTTAAGATACATTGTAGCCACTTCTGAGCAAAGTAACATCAGTTTTACCAAGGCACTAAATTATAAGATTATTCATTCACTGATCTACCTTCCTGCTGCACTGCTGAACCCTGCAACCTCTGGTTAATGATTCAGCCCTCTCGGTGACAAGGGGTCTCCGCAACTCACTTAGCTCCATCTGGGTTTTCCACCTGGCCCTGAGCCATGTAACAACCTGGGTTCTGCTGTGATTTGGGAGCCAGAAAGGAAGTATTTTTCAGGTTGGTTCCACTGAGAGAGGAGAGAGAAATCGACTCAGTTATTGGGCAGGAGACCAATGAAAGGAAACTTTTAAAAGCAAACACTGACACTTCTCTCCCATCTCTGTCCTTCACAGCTCCAGCGCAGGGCACTGCACACAGTAAGTGCTCAGTAGTGCTTGCTTGACCTCGCCCTCTGGTTCTGCAGCTCCGTTTTTGGGCTGTGCCCAGCCTGGACTTCTATCTTTATGCTTTCTGCCTCACGTTGTTCCCAGGTGAAACTGTCTTGGGAGCAGCTAGTACCGGGGAAAGCACACAAAGCAAGTCACGCTGGGGTGTTACTGCCGTCAGCTCCTGCGTCTCCCAGGCTGCACTGGAGTCTTTGCCCGGGGCCACAAACCAGCTGCCCAAAAACCCCTCATGGCTCCCACCACCGTGTTCGACGTGGCCTCGTCCTGAGCACTTCTGAAGTGGATGCCAGTGTCTCAGAGTCAGCAGACCTCATTCGAATGATGTCTCTTGAGCAATCACAAGGTTGGGTAATGCTGCCCTGCGTTTCCTGCAGGGTGACAGCCCGCTAAGCTGAGAGGTTGTGCTAAGCACAGAGGGCTCAACAGAACGTGTGCTCCACGATTCTCAGAAGTGGAGTAAGGAAGCTCAAATAATGCAATTGTGCTTGGCTTCTCTCTTCTACTGATAGCTACTCTCACTTAAAACACAAGCCCCCAAGCAAATTCCATTTTATGACAGGTCCAAGTTAAATACTATATTATTTTAATTATTGTTAAATCTAGTCAATGCCATCTAGCTTTTGATTTTTAAATTTTGTTTCAAGTTTGGATATTAACTGAAAATTAAAGAGTTAATGATTTGAAGTTTTGATTATGTTAAGATGAAATATTTGTTTCTGTGATAATGTACTCTATGGTTAAATCTACCATAATCATTTACCTGTAATACCACTACCATTCATGACAAGCAGTGAAACCTAAGTCCTAATACCTATGGGTATATTCCTGTTCTTCCACTGACCAACCCTATAATGTCTGCACCTTAGACTGTAGGCCACGTAAGATAACCTCCCTCTTAATGTATTGAGTCAGTTTTCCTCTTTAGGAAGCAAGCCCAGGGAGGCAGAGGCTGAGTTGGGTATATTCTCTTCTTTGCGGGGCTGTCTAAGGGCTCAATCAATCAGTGAAGTACAAAGACAGAAATACAGGAGATTTTCTGAAGCAAAAAAATGTAGGCTTGTTCTTTCCAGTGTGATGTGGAGGACGGATGGTAGGTGTAATGACTATAATTTCTTAACAGTTATGATAAGTAAATGCTTCTGAGCTTTTTTCGATTAGGTAGATTGAAGGAGAAAAATAAATTGTCATTATGTGGAAAAGTTTTACTTAAAAGCATTATTCTAGTGTAATTTCTTATTGAGAATGAAGATGTCAGAGAAATTATGCCTTTGACTATAATAGAAAATATGAAGTTTTACATCATCTCACCACCCACATTGAACTTCACCGAAATGTATTCAAGGAGAACTTATATTTAAAATCCTAGTGTGGTTAAGTGTCCACAGCACACTCTCACTGTTATGTAAGTAGGCATGTGAATGTAATGGCAGGTGTTAATTTAAAGGAAATTAGAACTTAAAAAAAAAATTAGTCATCAAGGATGGCTAACCACCAAAATGACCAATGCTCCCTGGTTTTGGTTGCATTTCTATTTATTTCTCTGGCTGTATTGGGTCCTGGTGACCACGCGGGACCTTTCACTGCAGGGTCCAGATTCTCTAGTTGTGGCACACAGGCTGTCTAGCCGTGGGTGTGGCATGTCAGCTTAGTTGCTCTGCGGCATGTGGGATCTTAGTTCACAGACACAGGATGGAACCCACATCCCCATCTTAACCCCTGGACCACCAGGAAGTCACCAATGCTTCCTTTCAAATTTACATCAATAATTATAACTAGATAAAGGCATTTGTCTACATTTTATTTAAAACCCCACCCGAGAAGCCAGAAGGCCAACACCAGTGCAGGGTGAGGGGAGGAGTTTCAGCCCCAAGTTCCACACAGTCTGCCTGAGTCTCTGGGTGACCTTGGGACTGTGCATGTGAGGCAGGTTAAATCCTGCAGGCTAAGGTCGAGGGAAGTGAATGTGATTTCACTGCTATCATGACAGAGTATGAGTACAGGCAAAATAACTGCCTGTTAAAACAGTAACAACCACCTCTGCAGAAGAACATGTGAATTCAGAGTCTCTACGTCACTCAAATATCTAGGATACAACCAAAATTACTAGACACTTAAAGGAAAACATTCAGATAGGAGTATCTTTCCTTTTCTCCTTTGCTTTTCGCTTCTCTTCTTTTAACAGCTATTTGTAAGGCCTCATCAGACAGCCATTTTTCTTTTTTACATTTCTTTTTTTGGGGGATGGTCTTGATCCCTGTCTCCTGTACAACGTCATGAACCTCCGTCAATAGTTCATCAGGCACTCTATCAGATCTAGTCCCTTTAATCTATTTCTCACTTACACTGTATAATCATAAGGGATTTGGTTTAGGTCATACTTGAATGATCTTAGTGGTTTTCCCTACTTTCTTCAATTTAAGTCTGAATTTGGCAATAAGGAGTTCATGATCTGAGCCACAGTCACCTCCCGGTCTTGTTTTTGCTGACTGTATAGAGCTTCTCCATCTTTGGCTGCAAAGAATATAATCAATCTGATTTCGGTGTTGATCATCTGGTGATGTCCATGTGTAGAGTCTTCTCTTATGTTGTTGGAAAAGGGTGTTTGCTATGACCAGTGCGTTCTCTTGGCAAAACTCTATTAGCCTTTGTCCTGCTTCCTTCTGTACTCCAAGGCCAAATTTGCCTGTTACTCCAGGTGCTTCTTGACTTCCTACTTTTGCATTCCAGTCCCCTATAATGAAAAGGACATCTTTTTTGGGTGTTAGTTCTAGAGATTTCTTCAAGAAAATTAGATACCAAGGGAACATTTCATGCAAAGATGGGCTTGATAAAGAACAGAAATGGTAGGGACCTAACAGAAGCAGAAGATATTAAGAAGAGGTGGCAAGAATACACAGAAGAACTGTACAAAAAAGACCTTCACGACTCAGATAGTCACAATGGTGTGATCACTCACACTCAGCTAGAGCCAGACATCCTGGAATGTGACGTCAAGTGGGCCTTAGAAAAGCATCACTACAAACAAAGCTAGTGGAGGTGATGGAATTCCAGTTGAGCCATTTCAAATCCTGAAAGATGATGCTGTGAAAGTGCTGTACTCAATATGCCAGCAAATTTGGAAAACTCAGCAGTGGCCACAGGACTGGAAAAGGTGAGTTTTCATTCCAATCCCAAAGAAAGGCAATGCCAAAGAATGCTTGAACTACCTCACAATTGCATTCATCTTACACGCTAGTAAAGTGATGCTCAAAATTCTCCAAGCCAGGCTTCAGCAATACATGAACCATGAACTTCCAGATGTTCAAGCTGGTTTTGGAAAAGGCAGAGGAACCAGAGATCAAATTGCCAACATCTGCTGGATCATCAAAAAAGCAAGAGAGTTCCAGAAAAACATCTATTTCTGCTTTATTGACTATGCCAAAGCCTTTGACTGTGTGGATCACAATAAATTGTGGAAAATTCTGAAAGAGATGGGAATACCAGGCCATCTGACCTGTCTCTTGAGAAACCTGTATGCAGGTCAGGAAGCAACAAACTGGAAATGGAACAACAGACTGGTTCCAAATAGGAAAAGGTTGTATACTGTCACCTTGCTTATTTAACTTATATGCAGAGTACATCATGAGAAACGCTGGGCTGGAAGAAGCACAAGCTGGAATCAAGATTGCCAGGAGAAATATCAATAACCTCAGATATGCAGACGACACCACCCTTATGACAGAAATTGAAGAAGAACTAAAGGGCCTCTTGATGAAAGTGAAAGAGGAGAGTGAAAAAGTTGGCTTAAAGCTCAACATTAAGAAAGCTACGATCATGGCATCTGGTCCCATCACTTCATGGCAACTAGATGGGGAAACAGTGGAAACAGTGGCTGACTTTATTTTTCTGGGCTCCAAAATCACTGCAGATGGTGATTGCAGCCCTGAAATCAAAAGACGCTTACTCCTTGGAAGGAAAATTATGAGCAACCTAGACAGCATATTGGAAAGCAGAGACATTACTTTGCGAACAAAGGTCCATCTAGTCAAGGCTATGGTTTTTCCAGTAGTCATGTATGGATGTGAGAGTTAGACGGTAAAGCAAGCTGAGGGCTGAAGAATTGATGGTTTTGAACTGTGGTGTTGGAGAAGACTCTTGAGAGTCCCTTGGACTGCAAGGAGATCCAACCAGTCCATCCTAAAGGAGATCAGTCCTGGGTGTTCATTGGAAGGACTGATGTTGAAACTGAAACTCCAATACTTTGGCCACCTCATGTGAAGAGTTGACTCACTGGAAAAGATCCTAATGCTGGGAAGGATTGGGGGCAGGAGAAGGGGATGACAGAGGATGAGATAGCTGGATGGCATTAGTCCACAAGTTGGTGATGGACAGGGAGGCCTGGCATGCTCCAATTCATGGAGTTGCAAAGAGTTGGACACGACTGAGCGACTGAACTGAACTGAACTGAAAGGAAAAAATAACTCATAATCAAGAGAAAAGAGCAAATTAATGAAGGTTAACCTGAAGGTGATCCCAATGTTGGAATAAGACGAAATGTCAAAGCGGCTAGTGGAAAATATGCCTTTAAGTCAACAAATAAGAAATCTCAGCAGAAAAATAGAAATTTTTATTTTTAGCAGTAGAACAGACAGAACCAACTAGAAATTACAGAAATAGAAGACATAATATCTGAATTAAGGAAACAAAATCACTAGCTGCTTCTAACAGATAACAGGAGATGACAGAAGAATCAGGGAATAGAGAGGACAGACTGATGAAAATGATCCAAGCTCAAGTTCTCAGTGGGAAACAAAAAGGATGAAAATAAGAGGACTTGAGTCTCAGTGAATCATGAATAATATTAACAGGTCTCATGTATGTCTGGGCTTCCCTGGGCGCTCAGATGGTAAAGAATCTGCCTGCAATGCAGGAGACCTCAGCTCAATCCTGGGAAGGGTTGATCCTTTAATTGGAATTCAATTAAAGAAAAAGAGAGAATGGGAAAAAGTACTTTGAGAAATAATTGTTTCATACTTTCCAAACTTGCTGAAATACATAAATTGACAGGTATTAAAAGCTCCAAAAACTCCAAAGAGGATAACTATGAAGAAAACTATGTCGAGGCACAGCATAATCAAGACTGCTAAAAGCCAAAAATAGAGAAAATTTTGAAAGTAGCCTGAGAAAAATGGCAAATTACATATACGGAAGTATAAACAGGAGAAAAGATCTGAATGACCTCTGCCCATCAGGAAAAAATGGAGGCCAGGAGCCATGGAAGCACATCACCTTTAATAAATGCTTCTTAAAGAAGCTCCAAAGGGGCTTTATTACATATACATTGTTGTTTGGTCTTTAAGTGGTGTCTGACTCTTTTGTGACCCCATGGCCTGCAGCCAGTTAGGTTCCTCTGTCTATGGAATTTCTCAGACAAGCGTAATGGAGTGGGTTGCCATTTCCTTCTCCAGGGTATCTTCCTGACCCGTTGGCAGGCAGATTCTTTACCACTGAGCCAAGGAAGCCCTTATATATATATATACACACACACATACACAAAGGACATACATACATATTATGTATAAAATTTCTTAACAAGACACAGAAAAACAATCAAATTTCCCCTATATTCTTGGATTCTCTAGCACATTGCATGACACACAGTAGATGCTTTATAAACTATGGCTATCATTGTCATCCTGGAGGAGGGCATGGCAATCCACTCCAGTGTTCTTGCCTGGAGAATCCCATGGACAGAGGAGCCTGGGTTGCAAAGAGTCGGACACGACTGAAGCAAGTTAGCATGCATGGCATCATTGTTATTAGTATCATCTAAGGGAACAAAGTCTGTTTTACTATAGTAACAGTATTACTGTGGCTTGGAAATTTGAAAACATCTCCATTTACATTTAACAGAATCTCAAAGGAAGGGAACTTTACCCTAAATGACTCATTTTATACATGAGGAAAATGAAGTCAACTTGACTTCCTGAAGGTCACTATATGATGTAAAGGTCCTGCCTGTCTCAGTAAAATAATGGATGATGGGGAACTGAAAAATAAACTCAGGTTTGATTACACTGCTCCAAGAAGGAAGAGGAATGTCAAATTCCCAAGGCAGGAAAAGAAAGGTAGCAAGATCAATCAGAACTCAAAGTCAACAGAATGTCTATTCCACATGGAAAACTGTGCTAGCTACTGTAACTTTTGAGAAATTCATCACCTTGTCATCCAAAAGATGCATGGTGGACTGGAAAAGGCTGACTGTAGAGTTTACAGGCGAGTTCCACCTTTACTAGCAGTGTGATCTTGGGAATACTTGACTTTTCTAAACTGCAATTTCCTGCTGTGGGTGACAGACATGAGGCTTCATGTAGATTACAATAAGAATTTGACCAGATAATGTTTATGAAAAATACTCTATAAACAGTATTTAAAAACAATTATCACCTGAATGCTCTGATTCAGAATCACTGATCTGGAACTGGCCTTGGGAGTTGATTTGGTTGAGAAGTTAAAATGTGAGTCCCTCAGTTGTGTCTCCCTCTTTGGGGCCGTAGCCCGCCAGGCTCCTATGTCCATGGGCTTTTCCAGGCAAATATACTGGAGTGGGCTGCTATTCCCTTCTCCACGGGATATTCTCCACCCAGGGACCGAACCTGGATCTCCCATACTGCAAGCGGATTCTTTACCATCTGATCCACCAAGTTGAGAAAGCTTATCATTGTAATACTATCCTGGAAAAACTCCACTTACCTAAAACTTATACAAAGCTGATTATTTGCGAAATTTCCCTCCCTATATCTTCCAGATAAAGTCAAAACTCCTTAGCAAGCCCTGTCTTTACACTGACACCAAGCGGGGAGGCACAGCGGCCCGCGCACTTCTCAAGCTGCGGCCCTCCCTCGGGACTTCTGAGTCTCCTGAGAAAAGGCTGTAAGCTTCAGGTCGCCCGAAGTTCCCCGAACAGGGGCAGGAGGGGGCGGTGTTTACTAGGCTTCCTCGTGCCTGTCTTCCTAACCCTTCTTGCACTGTGCTCTTCATGTTTATAAAGACGGTTCGGTGGGGCCGTCTTCAACGCCCGAGGTGTCTTCGGTTTCTCTTGCCAAACCGGCCAACACCACCTTTGGCACATCTGCCTCCCCGTTAGTATCGGAATTCGGCCCGTGGCTCCGGGGATCCCTTTTTTCCAGGCGCTCGTCAGGTCCTCCTGAGTCCCTGGAGCCGCGCACGCGCCCGGCGCGGCAGAGACCGTGTCCCCACACGACGAGCGCCGGGCAGCGCTCGGCTCCGCTCGGCCCGTGAAGGCCCAGGGCGGCGGCCTCCCGGGATCCGCGGAGGCGGGCGAGCGGGGGCGGGCTGCGGGGGCGCGGGGCCGGGAGGGCCGCACGGTAGGATCCGCTCGGGGCGCCCCGCAAACCCCGCCCGGCCCTCCGGGTCGGACGCCGCCGGCCGTCCACCCTGACTGACCCGCGTCTCCCTAGCTTGCCGCCGACCTCTCCGAGTTTTCCGTTTCCCTCACTTGGGGAGGGGCGGGACTTCCTGTTCCATGGCCCAGTGACTTCCGGCAGGAGGCACCAGAGTGCGCACGGGCGGCACACGGGCCCGCGGCCCGTCGGGACCGGGAGGGAGGACTCGATGTGGCCCTCACTAACCCCGGCTCCAAGACCCGGGGTTCTGGCCAAGACGCCCGGCACCCCGTGCCCGAACGAGTCGTCCCGGGAGCCGCCGGAAGCGGGGAGCGGCAAAGCCGGAAGTCCCGCCCCTTCCTCCCAGAGGGAAGACGGTGAGCCGGAGGAGTC
>ML662445.1:3884528-3927512 GCA_007570785.1 Antilocapra americana | reverse complement strand
TTCTCCAGGCAATAATACTTCCCTCCTCCAGGGGATCTTTCCTACCCAGGGTTGGAACCCCGGTCCCCAGCCTGTACGTGGGGGGGGGGGGGGGGGCGGATTCTTTACCACGGAGCCGCCAGGGAAGCCTCCTTTTCAAGTTTGCTCCATGTGAAATGACGGCCTCCTAGTGTTGCGGTTGGTGAACACTAGGGCAGGACTCTGCAGTAGCTTGTGTCTTCTGATGTGACCTGTGAGACAGTGGTGATGATGGCTAACAGCGCAGTTGCTACTGGTACCCCCCACCCGCCCCCCTTTACAAATTTTTTTTTTTGGAATAATTTCAAATTTGCACAAAAACTTCAAGATTGGACAGAGTTCCGCTGTTGTTCAGCAAAGCATAGCCGCTGACTTGACTTAAACTTCCTGTTTCCTGCCAGACACCCTCTAGGTGAAGGAGAGATGAACATGTTGCCCGAGATGATTTCAGGGCCAGTTGTGGAGACAGATACACAGCCAGATACAGAACCTGCTGCTCAGTGCTGAAATGGAGCGCTGGCCCACGGGGGGCGTGGCCCCTAAGACCGCTGGGAGCGGCAGGCTGCTGCCCAGAGGGAGATCTCCAGGGTTAATGGGGGCTCCCTTGATTGATGGGACGTTTTCCCCAGCATTCATTCTAGTTAGGTTTCATTAGAGGAGAGCTCTAGCCGGTATGAAACAGACTCTGCGAACCCAATTCTCCTTCCTCTCTCACAGTCCCTCGAAGAAGAGTTGTGTTTTTCAGGTATCCCAGGCTGTGAGAAGAATCTCGGGTTATAAATCCATGAATAGGAGGATAAATTAAAGCCGTGTAGTAACGGAAATACCCAAGACCCATACATTTTATTTTTTATTTTGAGTTTCTCAAGAATGTTTATTACACGAATATTTTAAGAAATGAGTGGCACTTGGCTTGAAATGAAGGGGTATGCTTTAAATATAAATCTTAAAAGGTATGGTAATTTACGGTGTGTGTTAGTCCCAATCATGTCCAACTCTTGTGACCCCATGGACTGTAGTCTGCCAGACCCCTCTATCCATGGGATCTTCCAGGCAAGAATACTGGAATGGGTTGCCATTTCCTTTCCCAGGGGATCTTCCTGACCCAGGGATTGAACCCAGGTCTCTGCCTGCACTGCAGGCAGATTCTTTACCATATGAGCTACCTGGGAAGCCCAATGTAATTTATCAGTATACCAATTTTTGGTGGTAATATGATATATACATAATATATTATTTATCATTTTAATCATTTTAAGTGTACAGTTCAGTGACATTAAATACGTTTACATTGTGCAGCCATCATCACCATTTGCCTCCAGAACATTCTTATCTTCCCAAACTGAAACTTATAATGTACTTTTTTAAATGAAATACAGCACAAAAGATTCTTCCAGTCAACAATTTTTCATTTTCCTAATTGATTTCCTTCTTCTGGGAAAGAATTATTGCATAATGTCTTATTTGTACAACATTTGCTTAGACCTTTGGTAATTACAACCCTCCTTGAATTTTTACACTGTTTAGTGGAATAGCAAGAGATAATAATAGGTATTATGATTTTGGTTTTGAGTTTCATAGTTTATTGAAACAAAAAACATACATATTGCTAACATAAAGTCACAATAATTTTAAAAACACAAAAGGAGGAATAATATTCTTGTCTCTGAAGGAATAGTGGGATTATCATACCAAGATCCGGGGTCATTTGGAATCAGGCTGATAGAAGCTTGGGCCAGGACAGCCATGCACATGTCAATGTCTGATATAAACTGCAGATGTAGAAAAAAGTAAAGACAGAGCTTATATTTACCTTGGTATAGCTTAGGCCAAAGGTCTAGGAAACAAAACTTGCTGTTTTTCATGCTTGTTGAATACTTCCTCTGATCTGATCACAGTCATTATGAGAGGTCACGGAGCACCGTTCTTCTGAACTGTAAAGTGGTGTGTTCCACGCCGAGACTTTGAGTGCCTTAGTCAGCTCGTGCTGCTGTAACAAAACACCACAGCCTGGTAGCTGAGCCAGCAGGCATTTGTTTGTCACAGAAGTTGAGAAGTCCAAGATCAAGGTGCCAACTCCTGCTGAGGGCTCTTCTTGGCATGCGCATGGCTACCTTCTTGCTCTGTTCTCATGTGGCAGAGAGCAAGAGAATTCTGGTCCTTCTTGTTCTTATGAGGACATGAATCCCACCTTGGGAGCCTTGCCTTCATAACCTTATCTAAGCCTACCTCCCAAAGGCCCCCTCTCTCAATACTGTCACATTGGGCATCAGGGCTTCAAATTATGAATCTGGGGCAGGGGATGGGGGGTGGAAGTTACAACTCAGCCTGTAGCGACGGTTTCTTGGAATTTTTGTTACTATGTGGAACTCCTCCAAAACAGACTTGATATAGAACAAATAGAAAACTGTAAAACCAGAGTTTATATGACTTTTATTAAAGCAAAGTTTATGCAGCTTTATTTAAAATAATGAAAAATATGACTCAGAGACCAGTTGATGAAAGAACTTTTGTTTCTTTTTGATGAAAGAGAAATATGTGAGATGCTGTGGATCTTTTTTTCACTTTTGGACCTCATAGAGTTGTCACATTTTAGAGGGCATAAGCACTGTGGAAACGATCTATTTCATTCCCTCATTGCCTGATGAGGAGGCTGAACCCCACAGAGGCTAAGTGACAAATCCATCTCAGAAATTAGTGGCAGAACAAGGATTAGAATCAGTCCTCCTGGTTAACAGGCCAATCTTTCTGCTCTTTGAAGCATCAGGATTTCTCAAATTTAAGGTGCATCGGAGTCACCTGGGGGGCTTGTGAAAACATGGACGCTGGGCATCACCCAAGGGCTCTGATTCAGCAGGTATGCACAGGGGCTGGGAATTCTTACTTCTGACAGGTCCTGGATGATGTTGAAGCTCCTGGCTTCGAGACCACACTTTGGGAACCTGGTCTCATGTGGGGTTGCCTTTGATCTCTTGTGAGAGGAGAGCAATTAAACCTGCACAGGTTCACCAGCCTCACCTTTCCCCGCGTACTCATTACAAACAGTAATGCACCAGCATCGTATGAGTAGACGAAAATAGAAGGACTAGACAGGGAGTATTTCTCAAGTCATTTTGGCATTTTTGGGGTAACTTTTGGAGATAATTCTAGTGGTCAGAGACAGTTACTATTGAAAGGACATTATATGATTAGATGAAAATAGAAAGGACTAGACATGAAGTATTTCTCAGGGTCATTTTGGCATTTTCAGGGGTAATTGTTGAAGATGATTCTAGCGGTCAGAGACCCTTACTGTTGAAAGGGATACACTTCAGCTGTTAGAGCCTCCAGTCTTATCAACATTCACACTGAAAAGGGTGTCCAGACTGACTGTTGGATTGTCTAGGAGTAAAAAGTTACTTCCAGTGTTGTTTTTCTTTGCTTTTCTGTTTATGTACTAAAATGTTCTTTTCTTATATATCAAAATCTTGTCAGGCCCAAACACAGTTTTTGTGCTTATAATAAATGTTTAAAAAATCTAAGTTGAATTAAAAAAGCAAAGGGGAAAATAAGGTAGGTCATTTATCTGGAAAGTTAGTCTGTACTCTAGATTATCCCATTCATGGACTTTTATTGAATAATTGCCATTTATCCTGGTTGAAGCCTTCTTTGTAATTGCTGGTTTTTTTTTTTAATTTTAGCACAGTTATTGGAAGAGGTAGCGTATTTTTATGTTAATGAGTGATCCCGGTACATTTTTATCTCTCTAAACCCTTTTTAGTTTGAAATAATTTTGGAATTACAGAACAATTTCAAAAATAGTCCAGAGAGTTCTATAGCCTTCCAGCCAGGTCCCTGATGTTAACATCTTATGCAATCAGAGCGTAGTTAGCGAAACCAGGCTGTTGATACAATTGAAGACCATATTTGAGTTTCAGCTCTGACGTCCTTTTCCTGGTCCAGTATCCAGTCCAGGATCTTCTGTCTCCTGCAAGGAGATCCAACCAGTCCATCCTACAGGAAATCAGTCCTGAATATTCCTTGAAAGGACTGATGCTGAAGCTGAAACTCCAATACTTTGGCCACCTGATGTGAAGAACTGATTCCTTTGAAAAGACCCTGATGCTGGGAAAGATTGAAGGTGGGAGGAGAAGGGGACGACAGAGGATGAGATGGTTGGATGGCACACCGACTCGATGGACATGAGTTTGAGTAAACTCCGGGAGTTGGTGATGGACGGGGAGGCCTGGTGTGCTGCAGTCCGTGGGGTTGCAGAGTTGGACACGACTGAACGACTGAGCTGAGTTGAACTGATCATGTCTCCGCAGTCTCTTCCGATCTGTGACAGTTCCTTTTAGGTTTATATTCTTTGGCCTTGATACTTCTGAAGAGTGGCGGTGGTGGTGTTGTTCAGTCGATAAGTTGTGTCTGACTCTTTGTGACCTCATGGACTGCAGCACGCCAAGCTTCCTTGTCCTTCACCATCTCCTGGACTTTGCTTAAACGCGTGTCCCTTGAGTCAGTGATGCCATCCAACCATCTCATCCTCTGTCTTCCCCTTCTCCTCCTACCCTCAGTCTTTCCCAACATCAGGGTCTTTTCCAGTGGGTTGGCTCTTTGCATCAAGTGGCCAAAGTAGTGTAGCTCCAGCTTCAGCATCAGTCCTTCCAATGAATATTCAGAGTTGATTTCCTTTAGGATTGACAGATTGGATCTCCTTACTCTCCAAGGGACTCTCAAGAGTCTTCTCCAACACTGCAGTTTGAAAGCATCAATTCTCTGGTGCTTCTGAAGAGTACGGGTCAGTTATTTTGTAGACTTTTAGTGAGTTTGAATTTGTGTCATCTTCCTTCAGGATTAAACTGAGGGTGAGGTGTTTCAGGCAAGAGCACCCCAGTAGTGAAGTTTGCCCTCAGTGCCTCACCCTGGAGTGCACGTGATGTCAGTATAGCTTATCAGTGGTGAGCGTTACCTTTGACCTCTTGGTTGAGGTGGTGTCTGACCTTCTTCTGTGTTCTCAGGTTAAACATTTTCTCTTCATAATTATCGGCCCTGCTAATGACTGATTTTGGTACATAAGTTTGAAATAAATGAACATCTCATGTCAGAATCCTTTGAGGCTGACCTGAACTGTGGGTGATTTCTTGGGAGGCTTCACTGCTGTTTGTTAGACTCAGACAGCAGGAAGGGTAACCGTGTCACTGAGTTATCGGCCCAGCGACTTGTCTGTGACCTCAGTCAGTGTTCATCTTGAACGGCCACTGGTGGAAGCTGTGTGCCAGAATTGTGTGGCTGTGGGTCTGCGATCTGTCTCAGGTGTGTTTTCCAGTGCACAGCCTTCCAGGATCGCGCTGTGTTTCCTGGACTCCCCCTGGAGCACTGTCGTGGGAGATGGATGGTCATCAGAGGGCCTCACCGCTCCCCGCCCCCCAGTGCTTGCCCTGGCCGGCCCCGGGGCCTTGGGGGCGTGTGTTCCCCTGGCTGATGAAACTGCTGGCTGCATCTACACTTGTAACTTGTCTTTGCTTTCGAAATGTGTGTGCCTTTAAATGTCCCAGCCCGAGTCAGCTGGAAGATACATACCTGGTTTGTCTCCTCCCCAGGCCTGCACACTGCGAGGAGGCAGGGAACAGACCTTTCTGTTTAACCAGTAACTTGCTTGGTACCTGGCATAAAGAGGCACTCAATAAATATGCAAGAGTAAAGGAATGTTATGTGTGCATTTTGTTTACTGCTGTTGTAAGTTCCCAGAATACCGTCACTGTTTCCCCACATCAGTGCAGCTCTGTAATCTGTACAGAATTGCAGTGTGGACGTACCACAGCGGCTTCGTCTTTAACCAGCGCCTGTCATTGGGTATTGGGTTGCTTCCAGTTCTTTCCGTTGTAAAGACATCCATGGTTCATACCCTTAAGTTATCCTTAAACATGTATTTTGTCCAGTTATTTCTTTAAGGTAAATTCTATAAAGTCATTGATAGCTCAGAGAAGATACACATTTGAGTTTCTGATATATCAATTGTAAAATGACCCTCTAGAAAGGTTGTAAAGGTTTATATGCCAGCCAGTACTATTGAGAATTCGTATTTTCCCACAGTTTCCCCAATGCTTAACTCTCTCTTACTCTTTCTTTCTTTTTTTTTTTTTTAAGAATAAGACAACATTGAGCTTTTGGGGGTATTTTTTTAAACTAATTTCTTTTTAATTGACTGATAATTGCTTTATGGAATTGTGTTGGTTTCTGCCAAACATCAACATGGAATCAGCCATAGGTATGCCTATATCCCCTCCCTCCCATCTCCCTTTTGGGGTATTTTTAAGGATTCTGTCTGAAATGTGGTGACTGGGGATCATATTCTGACTAATTTGTTAAAACTTCCAAGTTTTCCTGTTGAACATGTCCAGTTTTTTGTTTGCCTCAATGAGAGATCAATATAAACCTCAATAAAGTAGTGACTAACACCTACCACTAGTTCACCTGGGACACGTTTGTCTAGTTATCGTTGGCTGTGACTGAGGCCCTTACCAAACAGGGGCCTTCTTATCCATGGGATGCATTTCTAATTCATAATATTCACCAAAATCAGTTAGAGGCTTATAAATAGAGGGCAGAACTGTGAAACTTTTAGAAGACAGTGTAGGGTAATAGTTCTGTTCCTCTGTTAGAGGGAAGAGGTTCTTAAACAAATCGTAGGAGGTGCAGACCATAGAGGAAAAGATTGATGTTTGACAACATGTTTATTGAGAGAAGCCATCAATACAGTGAACAGAAGAGTCGCAAGTGAGAGTAGCTCTTTTCAGTACAGGACTGTGTGTGGTGCTCATTTGTGTCTGACTCTTTTGTGACCCCACGAGCTGTAGCCCGCCAGGCTCCTCTGTCCATGGAATTTTTCCAGGCAAGAACACTGAAGTGGTTGCCACCCAGAGATCGAACTTGAGTTTCCAGTGTCTCCTGCATTGCAGGCAAATTCTATACCACTGAGCCATCGGGAAAGCCCAGTATCAATAATCAGGGAAACGCAAATTAGGGCCATGGGGTCATGAAGAATTGGACACGACTGAGCCACTAACACACACATGTCTTTATTATTCTAGCATATGGCGGTCTTGAAAGCAGAAAAAGTGATTGCATTTTTTTTTAGTTCTAAGGATTGTATCTTCCATTTCATTAGGAAGTGGTTGTATCATGCTGTAGGATTTAGGAAACCATTTTGCTTAGGTTGCTAAGAAGGGCATTTTTGAGAAATCTGCTTTCCCCTATTCTTTTTTTTTTCATTCTTACCTTTGATAGCTTTTTTTGCAGTGTCATATGTATCCCATATTACAAGGACTGTTTTTAAAATAAACATTATTTATGCTGTAAACCTTAATTTAAGTCATCGTGGTATGACAGTTACTCCTTGAAATGAGCAAGTATAGGAACAATAAAAAGATAGTTCTAGTAGCCCAAAGTCAAATTACATGTCCTATGGAGCCAAATAGCTCTACTATTTTTGTTTGATATTCAGAGTGCTGAAATTGTCTAAAACATGGGAACTGTCAAGTGTTTGTAATTGCGTGATGTCATCCTTTCTAGCAGAGCCAGCCCCTCACTAGGGAGCTGACAGCCCACAAGAGTCCTCCCACAGCGGGATGTCTGCATTTCAGACTCACATCATGCTTGTTGAAGGTCCCTGATGGGGCCATGTGGAGCACAGGCCTCTTCAGTTGGAATTTAGGTGCTTCAGCTCTTCTCATTTTAGCTGTATTTTGCTAAAGCGAGACACTCTCAGTCCTGATTCTCAGTGCTTTTCCGTGTATTTGATGTTCACACTTCTCCTTTGTTTTCCCTTATATGCTGTACATTCCCCCTTTTGTTAAAAAGCAAAGTAGTTTTAGATAAAAACAAGCAAGGTAGTAAGAAACCTCCTTGGGAGAAGACATTGCTTAACACAGTTGGAGGAACACCAGTGTGATCATCCAGTGTAACCAAAGCCTAGCCTGCTTGTCAGTTACTAAATATAATGGAAACTGTGAGTTTTAGACCTGCAACAAGCAACAAACCCCACTCCTTCCCAAGTGTACAGTTCAGTTGTGAATTATTGTGAATTAGGGATCAGAGTTTGATATATTGTTATTGGATCAGTTATTATAGAATGAGGAATCCCAGCTTTATAGGACTGTATAAAATTATAAAACTGTTAGAATTTAAACTAAGGTGTAATGTATGTCTAAAAATAGCCTAGAAAATTCAGATCATTCAAGGAGAGGTGGTAGAAATTATAGTCTTTCAGAAAATGAGATCGAGTGGCTTTCATTGAGAATCTTCAGGGTCTGTAATCTGGCTTCCCGTGGGGTTGTGTTTAAAACCCTAGGATTTCAGGGTGGCAGATTGAGGCAGTGTTTGCTGAGAGTCGCTTCTGGAATAATGTGTGGCCAGTTATTCAGTAGGCAAACGAGGTTGGAATCTGGTGTGGGTGCCCTGTGTGGGGTAGTATGTTTTTCTCCTTCCTGACTCACCTCTTTTGCTCTCTTCTCCACCTCATCTCTGTCCTGTGAATGTGTGTTAATTTTACAGGTTTTCTTGAGGTTAGGAGGGACTTTTAGCCAATGGGCTCCAAATCTGCCTCATCAGAGTCAACCAGGGAGCTAGCTCTTAAAAACCACAGGCTTTGTCACCACCCCAGATATTAGACTCTCTCACATGTAGGCCAAGGGACTCAAGTTTTTTGATGATTAGCTAAATTTGTTGATGATTGATATTGTCTGTAAGTCTCTTTGTTTTACAAATGTGGAACTAATGGCTCTAAGTATGCTCTTAAAGGGACAGCTGTGTTTATCAAACCAGGTTTTGGGAAGTCTTATAAAGACCAGGCAACTGAACAACAGCAACAAATAAAGACCAATAGCCTTCATTAATGGCAGAATGAGAAGTAGTGTGATAATTTTTGGACTGGTGGCAGAGATGGCTAGCTGTCCACATAACTCAGGCCTTCCCTTCCACACGGGCCAGAGGCAGGACTCCAGGGGACATTTCTTGCAGTGAAGCAGGAATGAGTGGAAGTGGCAGATGCCACTTGGGGGCCAAGGCTTTTAAAGGGCAATGCCCTGCCTCTTTGCTGCTTCTGTCAGTGGGATGTGGACAATGGGCAAGCTCTGAGGCAGAGTGTCCGGATGGAAAGTGCCAGGATCTCTGAGTCAGCCGGGAGCACCAACCTGGGGAGTTATAGGAGCGAGATGTGAGCCTGTGTTTGAGCTGCGTTGAAGTCCACTTCTTACAGCGGTTATGGTAGTAGGGCGCTAGCTTCTCGTTAGGGTGATTCTAGCTGCTGTGTGTGCGCTGTGCTTAGTCACTCAGTCCTGTCCGACCCTTTTGTGACCCCATGGACTGTGGCCCACCAGGCTCCTCTGTCCATGGGATTCTCCAGGCCAGAACACTGGAGTGGGTTGCCTTACCCTCCTCCAAGGGAACCTTCCCACCCCAGGGATCGAACCCAGGTCTCCCGCATGGCAGGCATTCTTTACCAGCTGAGCCACAAGGGAAGCTGCTGTACCCAAATCTAAAGGAAAGTTCTGAATGTGGAGAAAATTAGTATTTCATAGTTTTCCTTCTCCACATATTGGCTTGGCCAGAAAGTTCATTTGGGGTTTTCCATAAGATCTTACAGAAAACTTAAATGAACTCTTTGGCCAACCCAATATATAATTCTGTTATTTAATTCTCAGAATGTTTAATCCTCAGTATACACAGTTAGGACACTTCACTGGCCACAGTGTTTTCTGAGAGGTGTCATCGAGGTGCCAGTACTCATGTGTTAGAAGCTAGTGATGAGGCCGTCTGTGAAGGCTTGCCAGTGGTGGGGCGGGACCTGACTTTCCCAACACTCATATTTACTGACAAATTTAGAGTGGAGAACTCTTAACTATTTTAATTGATTTCTTAGAATTAATTAACAAAATAGTAAATGAGTAAGGTGTATGTAAGCAGAGTTTTCCATACTTTAGTTGTTTTACTTTTTCATTGTTTTTGCTATATTTTATATCACAGTATTTTACCTCAGTTTTTTTTTTTTTTTCTTCAAACTTAGCCTTGCCATAAGAAGTAATCCATGTGGAGTCATACGCTGGTATCTCATTTTTTTCCTAATATACTTGCTAAAAATACATACTCATTTAAAAATCCTTCCTGTGCTATGTAACTTTATTGAAGGCCACAACTGTATTTCTGTCATACTTGGGAAATACTGTTCACATGATGAGTACTTATTCGTGTCTTCAGTGCTTAATCCACAAGATTCTGATGGAAGTGAATGCACTCCCCTGGGAATTGGCAGGCCTGTGTGGGGTTTCAGGACAGCATTTTCCTGCTCACACCATAGACTGCTCAGTACTCTCTTTGCTACTGGAAGTAGTCATTAGTGTCTTTAAATCTAATCCTGTTAGAAAGCCATTTTCAGAAACCTCCGTTCTAATTCAAGGGAAAATCCTGTTCCTCTAGAACTGTTCTCTATACCCAAACCAGTATCAGTCAGGGTTTTCTAGAGAAAGAGAACCAATAGGATGTATGTGTGCTGTGTGCTAAGTCACTTTAGTCGTGTCTGACTCTTTGTGACCCCATGGACTGTAGCCCACCAGGCTCCTCTGACCATAGAATTTCCCAGGCAGAAATACTGGAGGGGGTTGCCTTGTCCTCCAGGGGATCTTCCTGACCCAGGGATCGAACCCAAGTCTCTTACATCTCCTGCATTGGCAGGTGGGTTCTTTACCACTAGCACCACCTGGGAAGCCTGATAGTATGTATGTAGATATATATCAGAGGGGATTTTTTGTTTTTGTAGGTGTTGGCCAGTGTGGATATGGAGGCGTGGAAGTTCCATAATCTCTCCGCAGCCTGGAGAAACAGGAAAGGTGGTGACAATTCAGTCTGAGTCCGATGGCTCAAAAACAGTGAGCACTGATGTCAGAGGAAAAGGTGCATGTCCTAACTCAAGGAGAAAAAGCAAATTTTCCCTCTCTCCACTCCTGCATCATTTTGTTCTATTCAGGCCCTCAACAGGGTGGGCACTGCCAACCCACACTGGTGAGGGAAGACCTTCTTTATTCAGTCTACCATTCAAATGCTCCCCTCTTCCAGAAATGTCCTTACAGAGGTACCTGGAAAGCGTATTTTACCAGCTCTCTGTGCAGCCTGTAGCCATACACACATTTGGCTAGCGTGGTGCTTTTGGCCTGCCCACCTAGGATGCCCTTAATGGCAGGTTTTCCTGCCACCAGAGGATCCAGTCTGAGCACACATATCACATTTCATTGTCATGTGTGTGTGTGTGTGTGTGTGTGTGTGTGTGTGTGTGTGTGCGTGCGTGCTCAGTCGTGTCTGACCCCATGGATTGTATCCTGCCAGGCTCTTTCTATGGAATTTTCCAGGCAAGAATACTGGAGTGGGTTGCCACCTGTCTCCTCAGCCTCCTATAATCTGGAACGTTTCCATAGTCTGTCTTTGTCTTCTATGACACTGACATTTGTGAAGAGCGCAGTCCTCCCCTTTTCCTTTCTCTCATCTTCGAATAAAGCAGTCCTCACTCTGTTGTCTGCTGTCTCGTCTCGGTGAGCTGCAGGCTCGCCACTCTCAGCTGCAGTGAGCACAGGCGTCCTGCCCTCCTCAGGGTGCTTGTCTGCAGGCAGCCCATGTCCACCTTCACTGTGGAGGGTACTTTTGGTCTCCCCTGCAAGATGTAGCTGGTTTATTCACTGTGCAGTTACTCAGTTTGTCATCGTCCCTGCAACAAATAAGCAGTGTAGGGAGATGGTTTAACACCATTCAGATATTCTGCATATCAAAATTACCCCCCGGACTTGGCATCCATCTTGTCTGATACAGTTTTTGTCAAATGATTTTCTGTCTCCTGCACGCCTTCCACATTTACTGGCTGGTCCTCAGCATTGCTCTAAACTAGCCGTACCTTTGCCCTGTCAGTCCGTCCGTTTGTCTGTCTGCTTGCCTGTTTATCTCCCAGTCATCAATATGGACTTCTTCGTTCCTACGTTTAATGGTACTTAACTATCGTGTACCTACCGTGCCTCCGGCCTCGACCTTGCCGTTCCTCAGGGCCCGGGGTCTGTTCAGTGGGGTTGGAATGGGAGGCCCAGATGCGGGTGCTAGCCACGCTGCTTGCTGTCACTGGGCCGCCGTCTCTTTCCTGGGTTTAGTGGGCAGTCCAGCGGCCACAGGGAAATTTCTTGGTATCCCTGTGTGTTTGACTCAAATTAGACCCCAAACATCTCTGGTTTTTGCAAGTCACCCCCTAACCTTCCTTTTTTTTAAAAAAAATTATTTATTTTAATTGGAGGCGATTTACTTTACTATATTGTGGTGGTTTTTCCTATACATTGACATGAATCAGCCATGGGTGTACTTGTGTCCCCCATCCTGAACCCCCCTTCCCTCCTGCCTCCCCATCCCATCCCTCTGGGTCATCCCAGTGCACCAGCCCTGAGCACCCTGCCTCATGCATCGAGCCTGGACTGGTGATCTGTTTCACATATGTTAATATACATGTTTCAATGCCATTCTCTCAAATCATCCCTCCCTCGCCTTCTCCCACAGAGTCCAAAAGTCTGTTCTTTACATCTGTGTCTCTTTTGCCGTCTCGCATATAGGGTCATTGTTATCATTGTTACCATCCTTGTAAATTCCATGTATTCACATTAGTATGCTGTATTGGTGTTTTTCTTTCTGACTTCAGTCTGTATAATAGGCTCCAGTTTCATCCACCTCATCAGAACTGATTCAAATGTGTTCTTTTGAAAGGCTGAGTAATATTCCATTGTGTATATGTACCACACCTTTCTTATCCATTTGTCTGCTGCTGGACATCCAGATTGCTTCCATGTCCTGGCTGTTATAAAAAGTGCAGCGATGAACATTGGGGTCCACGTGTCTCTTTCAATTCTGGTTTCCTCGGTGTATATGCCCAGCAGTGGGATTGCTGGGTCATATGGCAGTTCTATTTTCAGTTTTTTAAGGAATCTCCACACTGTTTTCCATAGTGGCTGTACTAGTTTGCATTCCCACCAACAGTGTAAGAGGGTTCCCTTTTCTCCACACCCTCTCCAGCATTTATTGTTTGTAGACTTTTGATAGCAGCCATCCTGACTGGCGTGAAATGGTACTTCATTGTGGTTTTGATTTGCATTTCTCTGATAATGAGTGATGTTGAGCATCTTTTCTTGTGTTTGTTAGCCATCTTAATATCTTCTTCGGAAAACTGTTTAGTTCTTTTTTCCATTTTTTGATTGGGTCATTTATTTTTCCGGAATTGAACTGCAGGAGTTGCTTGTATATTTTTGAGATTAATGATATTTTGATTCTCAGTTTAGTCAAAGAACCACAATAATAAATGTATTTCTACCTGAGGGCTTGCTCTTTCTTTCTTGAGAGGAATCATCATTTTCTATTACTTAACCATGTGTAGGGACTTTTTAAAGCTTCCCCTATACTCTTCCTCCCAAAGTAATGTATTTAGGAAAACATATAGAAAAAAGCCAGGAAGAAGAAGAAAAAATTGCCTATAATTTCACTATCCAGTGTGGGTGTGTGGGAAACTATTAACCTTATTAGATAAATAGCCTTGATTAGAACTATATCCATTTTTAAAATTTAATACTGACATTTTCTCTTTTCTAAATATACTTTCTTAACACTCAGGTCTTTGGTACCTAATAATTTATATTCCAGTTATCTTGAGGCATGATAATTTTACATCATGTGTTAGCTTATTGACAGTTGGAGTTAATGTTTTCCAGATTTCTTCAAAAATTAGTAGTTTTTATCTTTTTTTCCTGGCAGTTCTTTGATTAGTCATTGTATCAATCCATCTCTTCTCAGTGGACCTTGAAAAATCTAAGCAAGAACAGTGTAAAATGTATTTTAGCTGTTTTTAAAGTTAGTTTTCCTTCATATTTGTATTTTGGAAGTAGCCAAAGAATGCTCAAACTACCGCACAATTGCACTCATCTCACACACTAAAGTAATGCTCAAAATCCTCCAAGCCAGGCTTCAACAGTATGTGAACCGTGAACTTCCAGATGTTCAAGTTGGTTTTAGAAAAGGCAGAGGAACCAGAGATCAAATTGCCAACATCCACTGGATTATCGAAAAAGCAAGAGAGTTCCAGAAAAACATCTATTTCTGCTTTATTGACTATGCCAAAGCCTTTGACTGTGTGGATCACAATAAATTGTGGAAAATTCTGAAAGAGATGGGAATACCAGACCATCTGACCTGTCTCTTGAGAAACCTGTATGCAGGTCAGGAAGCAACAGTTAGAACTGGACATGGAACAACAGATTGGTTCCAAATAGGAAAAGGAGTACATCAAGGCTGTATATTGTCACCCTGCTTACTTATATGCAGAGTACATCATGAGAAACTGTGGGCTGGAAGAAGCACAAGCTGGAATCAACATTGCTGGGAGAAATATCAATAACCTCAGATATGCAGACGACACCACCCTTATGGCAGAAAGTGAAGAGGAACTAAAAAGCCTCTTGCTGAAAGTGAAAGAGGAGAGTGAAAAAGTTGGCTTAAGGCTCAACATTAAGAAAGCTACGATCATGGCATCTGGTCCCATCACTTCATGGGAAATAGATGGGGAAACAGTGGAAACAGTGTCATACTTTATTTTGGGGGGCACTAAAATCACTGTAGATGGTGATTGCAGCCATGAAATTAAAAGACGATTGCTCCTTGGAAGGAAGGTTATGGCCAACCTGGATAGCATATTGAAAAGCAGAGACATTACTTTGCCAACAAAGGTCCACCTAGTCAAGGCTGTGGTTTTTCCAGTAGTCATGTGTAGATGTGAGAGTTGGACAGTGGAAAAGGCTGAGCACTGAAGAATTGATGCTTTTGAACTGTGGTGTTGGAGAAGACTCTTGAGAGTCCCTTGGACTGCAGGAAGATCCAACCAGTCCATCCTAAAGGAGATCAGTCCTGGGTGTTCATTGGAAGGACTGATGTTGAAGCTGAAACTCCAATACTTTGGCCACCTCATGAGAAGAGTTGACTCATTGGAAAAGACTCTGATGCTGGGAAGGATTGGGGGCAGGAGGAGAGGACGGCAGAGGATGAGATGGTTGAATGGCATCACCAACTTGATGGACATAGTTTTGGGTAGCCTCTGGGAGTTGGTGATGGACAGGGAGGCCTGGCGTGCTGCAGTTCATGGGGTCACAAAGAGTTGGACACGACTGAGTGACTGAACTGAACTGAACTTTTTCTTCATATTGTTGCTGCTGGAATGAAAAACAGTTTCATTCTTTTTCGCTAGTTGAGTGGTTACCAGTTTTTTACTAACAGTGAGAGATTTTCTCATGAAATGTAGAAATCTTAGTTGTCTCTCTCACTTTCCTAATGAGGAGGCTAAGGCTCAATAAAGTTAAATATTTGCCCTTTGTCCTACAGCGTGTTGTTGGAATACTTGGGCCACCTCACGTGTTCTTTCTGTTTTTGTTGTTTTTTACTGGGGTTTTATATTTTCATGTCAATCTATTGTGTCTATTTAATTTTTTCCTTCTAGTTGTCTTCCTTCCCTCAGCATTCATATGCTATGTGTTTTGTTCTTTGGCCTTTTGAATAAGATGAAAGGAAAATTTAAGGAAAGTATACTAACTTTTATTACAGAATGCTTTTCTTTATGGCTGCATTATAAATTCTTGAAAATAAAGGTTCTAATGGAAACACTTACTGAGGAAGTAGGGGCTCTGTCACATGTACCCCCTCCCTGCTTTTTACTGAATAGACCGTTTAAACTAAATTAAGTAAAGGATATAAATTCTGTTGTTTCAGTTTTAATATTTCATGACTGATTTTATAGATGAAATTATATTTTACAATAAATAGGAAGAAGAATTTATACAGCCTGTTCTATTTGATGTGAAACAGCAAATCCCATTTCTCTGTAGCTGTAAAGAAAATTCATTATAATGTCTTTAGTTGTAAGAGATGGTTTCATTGTGATTAGTTACATTGATAATAAAACAACCTTTTCAAATGGCATAGGATACAAATGATTCTGTGTATCTGCTTTTAATGGCATTGAATTTTTTCATTTTCTACTTTACTCAGAATCTTCATTCCCTTTCCTGTTTTTCTATGACAATAAGAATTTCCTTTCTTAAAAAATCAAAACAATTAGAAATACTAGTGAAAGATTGATTTAAAAAATACCTTTTGAAAGAAGATATATTAAATTTTAACTTTCTAGATAAAACCTTTCATGCTACAAAAGGTACATTTGTCAGAGATGGTTGATATAAGATAGTCATAAAATTAACCTTATTACTAGATCAGTTAACGTATTTGGAAAATAGTAGTTGAAGTGTAGGAAGATTTTAAAAAAAGAAATCACCAAGTAAGAAGGCTGAGCTAATTTTATAGTTTTATTTTTGTCCTGTGATTTGTTTTTTGTTTGTATTAATATAGCTTCACGAGCAGTGTTGGAAAGGTGACTATCTTTGTTAGTGAAAGGGATGATGATCTACTTATTCTCCCTCTTAGCATGACTTTTAATGATTGTTTTATGCAATCAAAACTTAAGAAATATTCTGTTTTTTAACTTGCACACAGAATCAGATGTTTGAAACAGACCATGCTTCCCTGGTGGCTCAGATGGTAAAGAATCTACCTGCAGTGCGGGAGACCCAGGTTCAATCCCTGGGTTAGGAAGATCCCCTGGAGAAGGGAATGGCCACCCACTCCAGTATTCATGCCTGGAGAATCCCACGGACAGAGGAGCTAGAGGGCTATAATCCATGGGGTCACAAAGAGTTGGACACACTGAGCCACTAACACTTTCCCTTTCTCCCCAGCATAGAAACATCCATCTTTTCTGACTGGAGTGAAAACCTTTTTCCCTGACAGTTTGCCTTACTCTGACCTTTGGGCTCAGGAGCACGTAGTTTGAGCCTGCTTGTCTTTGGTGTGTTTGGACCTCCTGGGAAGGTTCTCTTTAGGATTAAGTAGACTCGTGTGAGATGCTTTGGAGGCAAAGCTGACTCAGGCACAGGTCTTGTGATCAGAGACTCCTGCATCTCCTGAGCTCTGCTAGTGGTGAGGGAGTTAACTGTCTCTGGGCCCAGGACTGTGACGCGTCCAGCCTCGATGCCCTGTTGCTCTCCATGTGTTCACTGCATGGGCCACCTCAGCAGGTGGGGGAATGTTAGCTTGTGGGCTGCTCATCCCGAGTCTAGCTGGTAAGGAGGTCATGGTTACCGTTAACTCTGAGGCAGGTCTCTGGTACAGATAATTCTAGGGGCCTATGAGAATGAAAACCTTCACCTAACATGAGCAGGTCTTTGGGAAACATTAAGACTTTTCTTTCATTCTATACAAATCTAAATTTAAAACTCTCTACCTCATCTCTTTAATAACTCTTGATTTTATTATACTGCTTTTTCATTGTAATGCTCTGATTTTGGTAGTGGAGAGACATACATGTAAATGTCACTGTCTTAAGTTCTAAAATCTTCTTACACATGCTCGACAGGAATTCTGGTCTTGATATGCATTTTAGAGTGTAATTCTCTTAACATTTGTTGACCTCCTCCTGTGTAGCAGCTTAATACTCTCCTGCTAATATAGGAGATTCCTGTTAAAGGTTGGAGCATACAGAAAAGGAAATTATGTCTAAAATATATATTCAGGAGGGGTACGCTTGAGCTGTATCTATTCCTGACAAGGTGAGAGAGAGAATGGGCATTATGCTAGCTGTTTAGTTGCTAAGTTGTGTCTGACTCTTTGGCGACGCCGTGGGGCCTGTAGCCTGCCAGGCTCCTCTGTCCGTGGGATTTCCCAGTAGTCTAGCACCCTGCAGCAAATTACGTCAAGACATTGGGGCTTAAAGTGAGTGTCTGTGGGTCAGGGGTTTGGGAGTGGGCTCAGCCGGGGGCTTCTGCTTCTGCAGTCAGTCATCTGAAGGCTCGCCTGGGGCTGGAGGAGCCTCTTCCTGACGCACAGCTTGCTTGCTTGCTGTCGCGCTTGCTCCCTCTGGCTCTGGGTAGGAGGCTTCAGTTCCTCTCCACCCCACCCCCAAGCATCCCCAGCGTGGGCTACACATGTACTCTCAACGGGGCTCCCGCTCCCCCACATGGAGGCCAACGGAGCCTCCCAGGAGGTGAGCACCCTTACTTCACTTACCTCCGCTCTGTCCCTTCCCAGCAGGTCAGCAAGGCCAGGTGGCACCAAGGGGAAGGGCTGAGCTCCACCCTCTAAGGAGTGTCAGAGGATTTTGTGCACTCATTTTAAAGCACCACATGAGTTTATCTGACTGGGGAAAGGTACAGGTGTATGCACATAACTGAGGAAAGCCTTGCAGCCAGTTGTCGGACAGTGAGGAGGTGGGTGTTATCGGACCCAGGCGTTCATGTTCTGGTCCAATTGTCAATAAACCACGACTATATTACACACCCATTTGTGGTAAATTGCCTCCAGTGTTATGTAGTAAATGGTTTTTACGGTGTTTATATTCTTTTCTCATGAAACATGTTATTCAGCTTGTAAGCATTTTCATAGAAAGTGATATTTTTGTCAGGATCAGATAGTTTATTTTGTTGTCTCAGAAACTGATGAACGGCAACTAATGCTTCTGAGTTTCTCGTTAACAGACAACACCTGGGCGTGGTGGTACTGGATTAAGTTAGTGATAGTCTAGGGGTAAGAGACATATTTTCAGTAAAAAGTCCAGCTGACAACGGTAGGTTAAGGAGGAGATCTGAGTAGTCCGCTAACTTCCCTTTGCTCGTGCCTCAGCTGTCACCATTGCACGTGGAGCAGGCTTGTGGGCTGATTTACCGGCCCTGCCTTGTCCTTCCCGGCCTGAAAACAAAGGGGGAGAGACTCTGGGGAGTGTGTGCCTGTGTGTGCCTGCCTGCCACACACATATCCCCGCTGTGACTGTACTCGTGGCCTGCTGCTGGCGTGTGGTAACCTCACAGGGCCCTTTGGGTCAGTCCAGGAAAGATGAAAGGTGAGATGACCCTGGTGGGCACAGAGCGGTGCCTTCTCGTCGGGGGAGGTGGCCTCACCGTACTAGCGGGAGAGAGTGTGTGAGTGTGGACGAGACTGCACTCCGGTACACTCAGCCCAGGAGAGGAATGGATGGAGAGAACCGAGGTCAGGATGTGGTGAGTGGAGAGTGGACCAAAGGGGAGAAAGTGAAGGGGAAGACTTCATGCATGATGCCCACAGTAAAGCGAGCGTATGAAGTGGTCGGATAACTGGTTATGTTTCTCTACTGGTTCCTGAAACACTTGTTTAAAAATGCTGAAAGTAGTTCCTGTGAGAAATGGCCACCAGGTGTCATCAGAAGGCTGTTATTGATTTGTTTTATTATTGTTCTTAAAAAGTGTATGAATATTTTGATTTCTTTGCTGCATCTTTTTTTGTCTTTTTAAACCTCAGCAGAGAGTATTTCAGTTAAGAGTAGTGATTTTCTTTTGGGATAGTTTCTTAGTGAGCTAATAATTTTTTACACGTAAAACTGAAGCTCACGATATTCAGTTCAATTCAGTTGCTCAATCATGTCCGACTCTTTGCGACCTCATGGACTGCAGCATGCCAGGCCTCCCTGTCTATCACCAACTCCCGGAGCTTACTCAAACTCATGTCCATTGGGTCAGTGATGCCATCCAACCATCTCACCCTTTGTTGTCCCCTTCTCCTCCCGTCTTCAATCTTTTCCAGCATCAGGGTCTTTTCCAATTAGTCAATTCTTTGTATCTGGTGGCCAAAATATTGGAGTTTCAGCTTCAACATCAGTCCTTCCAATGAACACCCAGGACTGATCTCCTTTAGGATGGACTGGTTGAATGCCCTTGCAGTCCAAGGGACTCTTTAAGAGTCTTCTCCAACACCATAGTTCAAAAGCATCAGTTCTTCAGTGCTCAGCTTTCTTTATAACTAACTCTTACATTCATACATGTCGACTGGAAAACCGTAGCTTTGACTAGGTGGACCTTTGCTGGCAAAATAATGTCTCTGCTTTTTAATATGCTGTCTAGGTTGGTCATCATTTTTCTTCCAAGGATCACTATATACATATGTATATATGTATGTATGTATATAGGTAAAATTGAAGATCACTTTATTTTTTTTAGTTAAGAAATAACCACTGTTTGAGAATTTGAGTGAGAGTAGAAACTATAAATGGAATTGCATATTTGAAAATCTGACACAGTGAGGATGTGTGGTGTGTTGAATAGTAATTGATCAATTTGTATAGGAACCATCTGCTTTGAGAAGATTTGGCTTAATAATACATCTCATTATTTTAGTCTAAATTCCTACTAAGTCTCCTGAATTTTGGAATCTTACTGTGGGAGGAAACTGGAGGCTCATGGTCTTCTCCAGTGAGCTCAGGGACTAGGACTTTGAGAGAAGCAGGGGTCCTGCCTTGGGTGATGATGACAAGGAGGCCCCACCTGCTCTGTTCTGCTCTGTCACAGAGGGCTGAAGTGCTTTCTGATACATGCTCAACTTTAGGAGGTGATGAGCAGATGAATTTAGTCTGCCTCCAGAAACGAGTTCTTGAACTCTCCCAATTGGGTGGTTTTTGAGTTTTGCTATAAAACCTAATAATCTTTCTGATGAAGGTTTTTCTTGTTAAATTTATATATGTAAAAGCCTCCTCATTCCCATCGAGTCCCCTCTCGGTCACTCTAAGATACTTACTTTGGACTCATGAGTACTGGTGTCATTCCAGTTCAGGCCCTATAACTCAAAACAGTTAGATTGCTCTCGCTCTGCCTCTAGACTTTCTCTCCCTATGATATGTCCTGTTTACTAAAAACCGAATCTTCCTGAAGCAGCGCTGCGTTTTGGTGACTCCCTGCCGACACTGCTGAGTGAGTTCCAGCTGCTAGTTCAGAGCCTCCTGTGATGTGGTGGACAGTGCTCTGCCTGGAGGACCTGGCAGAGAACCCGAAGTAGAGAGCTGCCCTGCATAGAAAGCCAGAGCTGTGGCTTTCTGCACTGCTGCCTGTCCTGCACGCTCATTGGTGTGTTCTGTGGCTTTGCTGATTCCTTTTTTCTACTTAAAATGTTTTAGCTGTTCCTACCTGCCCCTTCAAGAAATGGAAGAAAACCGTTTTGTTTCCTTGGGTTTTAGCTCAAATGATGTTTCTGCTCTTTTAGCCAAATAGTCTGCTTGGCAGTAGGATTGCTTGCCTGTTTGTACTGCTGTAGTTCTTAGTTTATATCACACACATGATCCTGTGTGGCCTTGTATCAGAGTTCCTTTCCACGTGTGTCACATGGCTCCTAGTAGAATATGAGCCTGCTGAGGGGAAAGGATGTGTTTTGTATCATTAGAGTTCCTTTGACATTCTAGGCAACTCAATATCTATTTGTTGACTGTTATTTTTTCTTGTATAATGGGATGCTGAATTCTTTCATTAATTTAGAAAGCCATTTGGGAAATAGCAAATACTGGAACATTTTCTCCTTTTGTTCTAGAATTTTTGGAGCCATTATATAGAAGATAATAGAGCCTCATGATTTTGCTTTTGCATATTAATGTAGATATTCTTTCATCTCCAAAAACGTATGAGTCAGGTGTCCTCTGTGGAACACTGACTGAATAGACATACGTGTGTTTGGTGTTTGTGTGTTCTGTGCGTGTACTCCTGCGAGTGTCTATCGTGAAGGTGGCATAGCTGTGAGCCATAGCAGTCTTGGAAGAGGAGGGAAGGAAAAGACTCACTGAAGGGAATTCATGTTGTTTTAGGCTACATGTTAAAAGGTTTTAAAAAACAACTCCTGTTGTGGACATTTTCAACCATATACGTGTGCAAACACATAGAAAATGGATAGGGTGTCAGTGTCACTCAGCTTTTAGCATGTCGGTATATAGCCTTTGCTAGGCCCCTTTCCCTGGAGAAGGCGATGGCACCCCACTCTAGTACTCTTGCCTGGAAACTCCCATGGACGGAGGAGCCTGGTGGGCTGCAGTCCATGGGGTCACGAAGAGTCGGACACGACTGAGCGACTTCACTTTCACGTTTCACTTTCATGCGTTGGAGACAGAGATGGCAACCCACTCCAGTGTTCTTGCCTGGAGAATCCTAGGGATGGGGGAGCCTGGTGGGCTTCCACCTATGGGGTCCTGCAGAGTCGGACACGACTGAAGTGACTTAGCAGCAGCAGCAGCAGCAGGCCCTTTTCCCAGACTGTTGTGAAAGACATCTCGGACAATTTTCATTTCATCAATAAATACTTAGGAGACACTTCTTATTCCGTAATGAGATATTTGTTCATTCTAAAACCTTCTATGTCCTTGGCACTGTTCTAGACTCTTGGGACATGTGAGCGGATAAAATAAAGCAGGCCTTTACCTTCTAGCTCGGGAGATAGAAAGCTAGACAAATAAATAGCCAGATGAGAAAAAAAAAATATTTTATCAAAGTTTAAAACTTCTGCTTATCAAAAGATAACATTTATGGAATGGAAAGGGAGAAAATATTCGTAAAACGTATCTGACAGAGGACTTACATGTCTATATTTATTGATTTACAGAACATTTTCCCTACTCTGGCTTCTCTTTTCACTTTCTTTTTGGTGGTTTTTGAAGATAATGTCATCTGAAATTGTTTAATTTTGATAAAGACTATTTTATTAATTTTTAATATTGTTTCTCATGGTTTTGGTGTCATTATATATATTTTACAGTCCTTACTTTTAGCAGAGACAGAGCAACAACCTTCATTTGGTTTGTCATTGTTACAAAAAAAAAGTGGACAAATAGTTAAAAATAGTTATCATTAGCATCGGGGCCATAATACTTGATGGCATTTTATTAACATCAAATCAAATGGCATTTGGCTGAGAATCCCAATCATGGTGTAAAGTAAATGGAAAATGATATGTTTTAATAGAATTAAATAGCATAATGAAAAATGAAATCAATGTTATTGATTTTAAAGCATTTTATTCAATAAAATTTTTTTTCTCCCCCTAAAATTTACTTCATTAATTCTACTCTATCACTGACATTTCCCTTTGCCATTAACCTTCAGACAACACAAAATGGCTGTTAGATGGAGAAATTGGTGATTGACAGCTGGGATGGGACTGGCGTTCACTGGCAGCAGAGCTTGAGTGTGCACGGCGGTGTATGATGAGTGTATCCATGTTGGTAGATTTAGAATCTACTTAAAAGGACCATAGGAGGATTCTGCTCTGCAGGAGAGGGTGAAGCAGTTGTTACCTTTCTTTTTATACTGGGACTTGGGCCTCTGTTGGGAAGCCAAAGAGGGGAAGACTGGCTCCCTGACTCATATCAAAGCAGATTTTGTTTAATCTGTTTTATAGAATGGGAGTTCACTGAAATGTAATTTGAAAAGAGGGCTTCTCTGTTTTTTGTTTTGTTTTGTTTTTTTTTAGGTAGTAAATTGAAGTGGACCAGTAAAGAGAACTAAAACATGGGAGTGTTTTTGTAAGCCGGTTGAAAGTTACTTTTTCTATCAAAGTTACTACAGTAACGCTCTCAGAGTCGGCGGTGTGGTGACATGCTGTCGCCCAGTCTGATTTCATTCGTTTCATGAAGGACTTGGCACGTGGTCAAGTCCATCTCAATGTAAAGGAGATGTCGAGGCTGATTTTAGGATATTTTTCATCCGGCGTGTCACTTTATGTTGAGTTTCTGGCTGACATCTGTCTTTTCTGTACATTCAAAGGCATAACAGTGCGTTTATGTTCTTCACAGGCTATGAGAGCCGAGTGACCGCCGCTGACACGGAAGCTCGCCGGCACTTTATTAATGATGGATCCCGGGAAGAAGCCTGGGAGCGATGAGGGTGACCGTGCAAATGAGGAGGCAGAACACCCGAGCCACAGCGCATCCCAGGGCGCGGACTGTGGGCCTGGATCTGATGAGAGGGCAGACTCTGCTGAGAATTCCACAAACAAAAGGGGTTTTTCAGATTCCTCGGACTTGGACCGCATTGTCGAGGAGGATGATGGAAATAAACGCGCTTCCAAACGAATGAAACTAGCGGAGGCTGAGCCCCTGTGGCTGGCAGAGCCGGGCACCCATGGGTCGGGGAGCCCCGAAGGCGCAGGCCCGGGAGCGGGTGTCGCATTGCCAGGGACCGGGGTGGGGCCCCTCCTGAGTGGCTGTGACGACGGTGTAGGTCTTCCTGGCCACCCGAGCCCGGGGGAAACGGCCACTGAGAAGGAGCCTGCTCAGGAGACTATGGCGTTCCTTGATCCGGGAGGGGAGCCGTCCTTGCCCCCCAGAGAGGTGCACGGGAGCGGCCCCCTTGGGGGCCCAGGCGTGGCGCTGCAGGGCGGCACACATGCCCGCTCGCCCGCCTCCTGCCCGCACGCGGAGAAGCACGCCGTGAGCCCCTCACCACGGCCCGAGGATCAGGCCTGCGGCCCCGTGGCAGACGGCAGCCTGGCCTTTCCCGGGCATGCCGGGCAGGCGCGCGGCCCGCTGAGGGCCTTCTCCTGCGAGCTCTGCGGCTTTCAGTGCGCCGAGGAGAACTTGCTGAACGCACACTGTCTGGGCAAAACGCATCTCCGGAGGCAGAATCTTGCTGCCCGCGGAGGGTTCGTACAGATCTTAACCAAACAGCCTTTGCCCAAGAAGCCTAGTCCCGTGGGAGTGAAGGCCGGCCGCACAAAGCTGAGAGCATCTAGGCCGGTAGCCAAGAACTGTGACTCAAAAGCGTTACGGAGCATTGGAGCGGGCACATTTAGAGATTTCAGAGGAGGCTTTTCTAAACAGAGCGGGCGCGGCAGCGAGCTGCTGGTTGAAATGAGGCCGTCCAGGAACACCTCTCCAGAGAAAGTGGAGATCATTGAAGAAAACGTAACCTCCCACGACGTGGCCGGGAATCCCGAGAACCAGAGCAAAAAGTTGGGGGTGGTTATCACCTCCGAGGGGCTCCTAGATAGGCTGGAATCCAGCAGAAACACGGCCCAGGCAGCCCACGGCCTCAGCACAGCCTCAAGACCCAGAGCCGAGCGCAGCTTCCTAGTGTTGGGCAGCAGCTTCCGAAGGCGCACCGGCACCTTCGCCTTGAAGGGCCAGGCGAAGAAGAGGTGCGCACTCTTAGGAGTTAGTAAAAGGGGCACTAACGAAGCGCAGAGGCTGTATTCGAAGCACTTGAGGGCACAGATGAAAACAAGCGATGCAGAGTCGGCATCTCATCACGGGGACCAGCGTGGCGGTGCCCAGGCCCTGTGCGTGACGACCCCGGAGACCCAGGCCCTGAAGCAGGACAGGGCAAATGCCCATCTCCCAGGCTCCACTGTCTCTCCGGTGGGAAGGCCAGCTTCCGACCACCAGGTGACGTGTACTTGTTCAGCCTGTGGCCACACAGCCGCAAGCAGGGTGGAGTTGGAGATCCATGTGACAAGGTGCCAGGCGGGTGAGTTGCGGTTTCACTGCCAGACGTGTGACTTCTCTGGCGCGTCCATGAGGGACGTGGAGGGGCACGTGCACGACCAGCGGCATCAGCAGACCGCCTCTGGCCTGCGCTGCCAGTGTTGCACGTTTATTTCCCTGAACGAGGTGGGCTTGAGTGACCACATGAAGGAGAAGCATAGCCAGGGTCTCCTCTGCCCGCCTTGCCACCTGTTCTCTTCCGAGAAAGACGCGATGGAGCACAGAGCAACCGAGAAGCACATTCACTTGTTGGCTCAGCCAAAGACTTCTCAGTCACTTAATGGGGATTCGGCATTACAGACGTTCCCCTTAAGTACTTTAGAATCAGAAAACGCAAAAGTTTCTCTGAGTGAGGCCGGAAAAGCAGCACAGGAAGAGCCAGCTAAGCCCAGGGTAAGCCACGGAAATGAAGCGAGGCATTCGAGTAAGCCTCAGTTTCAGTGCAAGAAGTGTTTTTACAAAACAAGATCTTCCACTGTTCTCACGAGACACATAAAGCTCCGCCACGGTCAAGACTATCACTTTCTTTGTAAAGCATGTAATCTTTATTCCCTGAGCAAAGAAGGAATGGAGAAACACATCAAGAGAAGCAAGCATCTTGAAAATGCTAAGAAAAATAACATTGGCCTAAGCTTTGAGGAATGTATTGAAAGGGTCTGCATAGGTGCAAATGAAAAGAAAGAAGAGCTTACCGTCCCGGGGAATGGAAGGACAGAAGGCCACAGAGAAGATGTGCAGTTCCAGGAGCAGTCCTGTCTGGACCAGAGCATCCTGCCTCCCCAGGAACTGTCATTATCTGGCGTCATTACCAAAGAGGGTGAATTAGCTCCACCCCCCACTCCAAAGAGGGGGCGGCCTAAAGGCAGCATCTCACGGACATGTTCGCATTGTGGTCTCCTGGCCTCGAGTATCACGAACTTGACTGTGCACATTCGACGAAAACACAGTCACCAGTACAGTTATTTATGCAAAGTCTGTAAGTATTACACTGTAACCAAGGGAGACATGGAACGCCATTGTGCCACCAAGAAGCATAAAGGACGTGTAGAAATCGAAGCGAGTGGAAAACAAAGTTCAGATATCATTGTTGGCCCTGAAGGTGGTAACCTTGACCCTGGTAGGAAGAACACCAGCGTGGCAGTTTCAGATGAACCTGCCAACCCTCCAGTGGAAGCAGACACCTCCGTTTCACAACAGCCACTACTCGAGCAAGGAAATCCAGTGGAAGTGGAAGTTGAGAACATGTTTCACCCTGAAGATGGGGAGACTGGCAGTCACCTTATTGAGAAAAAGGAGCAAACCTCTGTGGAGCAAACCTCTGTGGATCCAGAGGACCTTCAGGGTGACACGTGCCCCCAGAGAGATGATGCGAATACAGGTGAAAACAGATGTATGTACTGTGAGTTTAAGGCACACTCTTCTGCCTCTCTTGAGCTGCACGTAAAACGGAAACATACAAGAGAGTTTGCCTTTTACTGCATGGCGTGTGATTACTATGCTGTGACTCGACGGGAGATGACCAGGCATGCGGCAACAGAAAAACACAAGATGAAAAGACAGTCTTACCTGAACTCCACTAATGGAGAAGCCAGTTCTTCAGAAATGTCCAAATCCATCATTATTCCCCAAGGGCAGGAGCCACAGAATTCTGAGGAATTTCAGATTATTTCAGACCAGCCCTCTGAAGCTCTCAAATCTAGAAATGCTGCCAATTGCTCTGTTTTGGATGAGAACACCAGTTTAGATATGTCCAAGGTATTCTGTGCTTCTGACTCTGTAGAAACCGAGACTGAGGAACAGTCTAACCTCAGTGAAGATCGTTCCTTTTGTGAAACTTCGCAGCAGCCCCTTGCCAAGGACAAAGTTATAAAACCGGAGGAGATGGTACCCCTTAGCATTTCTGCTAATTGTGGCTCCCCAAGCAGATTTCAGAATGAAAACTCAGGAAGCTCAGCTTTGAATCACGAGATAGCAAAGAAAAAGCACAGTATGTTGAACGACATCAGTTCAAACACACATGGCGAGAGTGACGGAGGAAACTCAGGAGACAAAGCTGATAAAGTCCTTGGCAAACGTGGGTGTCCCACAGCTGTAGATGGAGAGCATCCAGCCAAGACTGCCGTGCTGAGGGCTCCGGGAGAACCCCTCCACCTGGGGAGCAGTGATCAGGACAGAGCTGGAAGCATGCAGAGTTCAGGGGACTTGAAAGATGTTCCGGAAGATCCCGTGCTGGAGAGTAAGGAGATTCTGATGAATTCCCGACATGAAACTAAAATGATTTTGGAAGAGGATGGTCCAGCTTCTGACAGCACCATTGACAACAATGATGTTTATGAAACTATAATCAGTATTGATGATAAAGGGCAGGCCGTGTACAGTTTCAGCCGGTTTGATTCTTCCATAATAAGGATCAAGAACCCCGAAGATGGGGAACTCTTCGACCAGTCTCAAGAGGGGCTTGCAGCAGCTGGAGTGAGGATGAGTGAGCTGCCCTTGAAGGACTGTGCTCAAGGTATGAGAAAGAAGAAATCGGATGGTAGTCCCTTTGCGGAGTCCACCCGGATTCGCTGTGATGACTGCGGCTTCCTGGCGGACGGCCTGAGCGGCCTGAATGTACACATAGCCATGAAGCACCCGACAAAGGAGAAGCACTTCCACTGTCTGCTGTGCGGCAAGTCCTTCTACACGGAGAGCAACCTCCACCAGCACCTGGCCAGCGCCGGGCACGTGCGGAACGAGCAGGCCAGCGTGGAGGAGCTGCCTGAGGGTGGCGCCACCTTCAAGTGCGTCAAGTGCACGGAGCCCTTCGACTCCGAGCAGAATCTGTTCCTGCACATCAAAGGGCAGCACGAGGAGCTGCTCCGAGAGGTGAACAAGTACATCGTGGAGGACACCGAGCAGATCAACCGCGAGAGGGAGGAGAACCAGGGCAACGTGTGCAAGTACTGTGGGAAGATGTGTCGCAGTAGCAACTCGATGGCGTTCCTGGCGCACATTCGCACGCACACAGGTAGGTCCAGGGGACCTCTTTACCCGCCAGGGCCGGGGCATGCTCGAGTGGGGACCTGGGTTCCCCCGAACGTGGAGTCCTTACAGCCCCTGTCTGGCAGCCCCCACCCTGCTCACCTCCTGCTGCCGCCCCCCCCACCCCCACCCCTGGCCCTGGTCTTGGTTGACACTTAACATTTCTCCAGGTTATTAGTTGAGCCTTAGTGATTCCAAACGCAGGCTGTTTGGCAGAGCTCTTTGATCAGAAAGCCTGGTCCTTCTGATGCCTTTGTTGCATTGCTGCCTCTCAGCGTTTCAGTTGTCTCTAAGCCCAAGTGTCTGGTTCTCCAGGGTGTCTGTTCAGTGGCACTTTGGGTTTCAGAGGACCTACTAAATGGCTTCTGAAGAATGAGGTATGAATATTTCTTTACAGTTTTAGGGATTTAGGTATATCCATTGCCAGATAGTTTATATTGCAAAGTGTAACTCTCAGGCAACACGATTCTGCTCTCAAGGATCAAAATTAGTCAACACTTTCCAAAGTTAATATGTCCTGGGGATTTGGTTTTCGTGGAGGTAGCACTTGATTTAGTTTCTGTGCTGTCACATGGAGTGTTCCATTTTAATGTTCAATTTTTAGGTAGAATTTTTTTTTAAACTATTTTTTTTTGGTGGAAGATGCATAAGCCACTATTCTAAATTTATGTAAAAATTCACTGCACTGTTTCTATAAACCTGCCATACATTCTTTATTTTAAATAGACAGCTTTTCTAAATCATTGTGCTCTGCTTAGACAAGTTCTGTCTCCATGGTTGAATTTATGAGTGGATTTGAATAATAAATTCACATTTCAATGAACATATTTTCATTAAAACTGTAAGGTTTATTTTACTGTACTTTTAAATAATGGCTTATTATTAAAGCTATACTTTAGATTCATGCAGTTTTTGAAACTTAGTGGATGGTTACAAGGAGGCAGACAAAAGAGTATGAAACATTGTTAATAGTTGAGGGTGATTAAAGATAGATAAAAGTTTTTCATTGACAAAAATAACAGGGCCACCAGCAGAAGATTGATCTAGGTAAATATGCACATTATACTGTTGATCTTAGCTCTTCTCAGGCAATAGAACCACTGCTGGGGAATAAGTTCAAATACAGTTATTTGTTGGCATCATTATCATCTCTGTTGGTATCGTGTTATTGCTCGGTTCCTGAAATGATATGGTTTTTAGAAACTAGGCTCGTTCACATGTGCAGAAAATAGGTACTTTCTTAGCATGCCCTCTTAAGGCAGATAAAACTGAATAAAAGTAAGAGGAAGATGCTAATGGAGCTCTTTTTAGAATTCTTTATGCAACTGTCTGGTCAAGACATGTTGCTCATAATTGATGTGTCCATTACTTGAATTCTCTTGTAATTATAGTCAATAAGTCTTGTAAATGTGTTAAAGCTCACTAAAAGCATACAAATTCAAGAACAGAGTAAGGCTAATAATTTAAAATAATCAATGTAGGCATTTCAGCACTTAATTTCCCTTGTGTGTTGATAGCTGATCATTCTTAATCCATTAAGATTTATTTAGTCGTTTACAATGCAAAATAGGTTTGCACTGGTCACTTGTGCCATTTGAAAATGTCCACCAGGTTAAGTGCAGAATGTAGTCCATTAGTCTTCCTTGACTATATGTATTAATTGCATTTAAAATCAAGTTAATGTGGATGTGAAAGTGAGGTAACTATCAATATGTGACAAAGTAACCCTACTTATATAAGTTACATCATTGATTGTAACATTTAGTAAAAGTTAGCATACTTTTTAACAACTGGTGTTGGGCTTATCAGCAGGAACATTTTTATTGTGTTGTGAGGCACCAAAAAAAGCTGTGTTTCTGAGTACCCAACGTCAGCCCCGTATTTCAGTTTTGCAAGTCATTTTTTGGGGGGAGGTTGCTCTCCAGGTTTTAACCCAACTGTTTTTTTCCCCCCTTGAGGCATTTTAGAATGAATTGCCTCTCTGATTCTTTGCTTACATCCATGAGATAGTCATTGAGGGATGGTTATTAATGGCTGACTGGAAAAGGGCTTATTCTTCCAATTGCTGTTTTCATATCTTGCGATTTACTCTATGTTTTATGTAACCCTTTCTTCCCATCCTTAACACGATAAAAGCAGCACTAGAAGAAATAAATGAGTTCTGGTCATCAAGGACTGTGGGGAAAGCCTGCCGCTCTTGCTGGTGTGCGGGCAGGAGCTTCAGAAGAGCAGTGCCTCCTTGGCCTCTCCGCAGGGGCGCAGGGAGAGCGGCTCGCCTTCTCCCCGGCCGGCCGGCGGCGAGCTTTAGCTCGGCGCACGGAGGCCGTCAGGCCCGCGGGCTGCCCGAAGCCCCTCGCTGTCTGTTCCTAGCTGCCCCCGGGGCCCACTGGCACGGTCTTGCGTGGGAAGGTGGGGAGCGGGTGGCTTCGCGGCAGGGCGCTCGCGTCTGGGCTGCTCGCGCTGGCCTCTTCCGCAGCCTCGCTGTGGCGGCCGGGCCGCGTGGGGTGGGCCCGGAGACGCCCGGCCGCCCCGCCAGGGCTTCCCCTCCGCGCCCCGCGGCGTCGGCGCGCAGAGCCGCCTGTTGAACGCAGGCGTACGCGGGCGCGCGTGCGGTGTTCAGTGGGGAGGCTGTGCGGTGGAGAAGCCCTGGGCGACGGGTTGAATCGTCCCTCTACACTCGCTAAGACCTGGTCTTCCTGTGATTTTCGAGCGCCGCGTCCACGTGTGCATCGGGGTTGACCGCGACCTAAGCTGAGGAAGGCCAGTGCAGGCCTGAGGGGACGCTCAGTTTTTGTAAGAAGTGCCAGAAGGCCGGAGACCCTCTTCATTGATCCCTTTCAGAAAACCTCACAGACTGAATTTAAAAAAATAAAGCACACACACACACGCACACACGCACACAAAACCTACTGATGGTAATGCTGTCCCAAGGAATGAGACTATTTAATAATAAATAGTAATTTATTTCTAATAAACATGTATCTGATAATCTCAATATGCCCAAGTGTGAAGTGTTGGTCACTCAGTTGTGTCTGACTCTTTGTGACCCCATGGACTGCGGTCTGCCAGGCTCCTCTGTCCATGGGCTTCTCCAGGCCTGAATACCGGAGTGGGTTGCCATTTCCTCCTCCAGGGGATCTTCCTAACCCAGAGGCTGAACCTATGTCTCTTGCATTGCAGGAAGACTTTTTATTGTCCTCCCCAGGGAAGCCTAAAAGAAAGACAAATTAAAAAATATGAGGTTTTACAAACTTTGCCTGATAAATACTATGCCTGGATTCATGTTGGGTTGGGCCTGGCAAGCTTAAAAATGGAAACACCGTCAGTTAGGAAGAAAGTGGGGACATTTCTTGTTTTCTTGTACAGGAAAATGTGACCTCTAGTCCCCAGTACTAGAATTTTCATGGCACAGAAAGCAGATGATAGTACGTCTCCTCTGCACGTAAGATACAAAAGCAGCCAGGGCCTCTGTGATTTCTGCATGAAAACGGTCAGCAAGGTGACTTGCGTAGGTGCTGCCAGCACACAGCAGCGATGGCTGAAACCTGGAGGGATGGCAGCCTCCACCAGGGGGCCGCGTGCCTTAGGCTGCGGGCACTGAAGGTTTGTGTCCGTACTCCTGGGGCGGAACTAGAGGGCCTGAATCACAAGATACTTTGAATCCTTTCACCAAAATGGTAACACACGTGTCAGAGAGCTTTATCTTTTTGTTTAGAGCCCTGGTGTTCTTGTTGATTAATAATTTCCTAATTACCTTACCTTTAATGCAGTGTAATTTAAAGTGCAGGTAATTGATTCTTCTCACTCTATTCTTTCACAAGCCCCTTTATAGAATTCCCTGTCGAGATGAAATGTTTCCAAGTAGTGATAGGCTTAGTTTCTTCAGAATCATTTAAATAAACTATAGTTTCTAATGTGACTGATAGAATGGGATTGCTGTAAGCTGCAGTCTCAACCTGCTTTTGACATTTAAACATATAAAGCTGACTAGATATAACCATTCAGGTGCTAAATATATTTTACATCTACTTCTCAGAGTAGAAATGGAAGTATTAAGAGATCTGGCTTCATTGTCATTGAACTGTGAAATATTCAACCTTGTCTGCCTGTGCTTAGTACTGTTGACTTTTTTATTTCTGTTAGAAGATTAAAATTAAATGCTTCACTTTTTTTGTCAGCTTTTGGGAATTAGATTGAAATTTAAGACTCTAAAATTTTTTACTGAGTGCTTCAGTTTCAACAAAGTATTCTGGGAGGATTTCTTTTCCCAAGGGCATTGCACGAAGTTCCATTGATCAAAAATGATTTATTGCATTTATATTTCACATTCTATCTGACTATATTAGAAGAGGTACTTCACCAAGTAGGTACTATATATGCTATGAAAATTTTGGAAACATTGTAACAGTTTTAAACTGATTTTTAAAACATGATTTTGATTTATTTATTTGAGGATTTAAAGGTTAGAATTAGAAAATGGTATGTTCATATTACACTTTGAGAGTGTTGCTTCTTGTACTGATGGGTACTGATGATCTCTTAGTACCTATTTGCCAGGTAGAATCTACCTATTACTGACAATAAGTTTGTGGACTCTGAAATAATTTTATCTCCTCATGTTTGAGTGTAGATTAATCTTATTTCTTTATGAAATAAAAAAAAATGTTGGTACTGTGCCTTTTATATTGAAATACTTGTTCTTGAAGTCAGTAATAGCCAAAATGCCAGTTCTTCTGATTTGCTGAATCATCACAGATTTTTGGCTCTAAAATGATCATAAAAGCAAATAATTTATCCACTGTATATTCTTATATTGTGTGCTATTAAAAGAAATATAGGGGATAATTTGGGATAAATGTCAGGAAAAAAATCTGAAATACCATTATTAATGTGAATAAATTCAAAGCTGCAGAAATATGAGGGAACTGGTATGTGGCCACTGAGAAATTTATTTGATAATAAATATATTTTAAAAAGTATCAGCTACTCTATAAGCATTTATGTTTTAAAAATGTTCCATTTAAAATGTTGAGTCACTTTAAAAGCTATTTTTATGAATTGTGAGAAAAATATTTGAAATTATTTAGCTCATCTTATCTGTTAATGTTTAGTGCTGCTCAAGTGTATCACTTTTGACTTTAAATTTTAGAAATGTTGAAAGTTAGAAATACTCATTGAAATATTTTAAAGTCTTATTGGTAAAATAATTATGAAATGCATGTCTGTTCAAGTTAGAAAGGAATGCAAGTGTTCCATTTTGGGGACAGAGAATTGCAATTAGACTATAAGTAAGATTTAAGATCTAGGCCTCTTTTAAAGCTATCAGTAATGTTTTATTCAAATTCAAATCATATTTTATGTTAAATTTACTTAGGATCAAAACCATTCAAGTGCAAGATATGCCATTTTGCAACAGCTCAGCTTGGCGATGCCAGAAACCATGTCAAAAGGCACCTTGGGATGAGGGAATACAAGTGTCACGTCTGTGGGTGAGTAAATTGAAACCATCTCTACCGTGGTGAACCAGGAAGCACGTGCAGGATATCCATTGTTTCAGGATTCAAAACTGATATGAGTAAGAGTGGCTAGAATTATGCATGCGTATCCTCCTTTCCATTGTTATGGTAAATTCCTTAAACACAGTTATGACATTCTTTTCCCACTTCTAATCCTGTACTGAAGATGAGCAATTTTATGGGCTACAAGGTCAATTTGAACCTGTAATCTGTAAATTGACTAAATTATAGGATGTTCATTCACATTGCCAGAGAGAACTGTAAATTCCATTTAAAGACATAAAAAAAATACATAATATAGCTTTAGGAGCATATATGTATGTTTTTTTTCTTTTTTCCTTTTGCTATACTGCTCTAATTTTAATCGCATTAATGGTTCTTTGGATCCATTGGACATATTCTATAAGGAAAAAAGCAGAAAAAGATTTCATTTCAGAGAACTGATTATTGAGGCTTAAAAAACCAGTGTATAAAGTATGTTTTTGCGTAACTTTGTTTCAAAACTTGTTTTCCTGTTTTAGTTAATGGCTCTTTTCTCTAAAGAATCATTCATAATGTTTAATTGTCACTCAAATGTCTTACATTTAATAGGAAGCACTGAGACGCCTTAATGTAAAACTAATTAATTTAGCAGAAATGTTTAAAAGGCTTTAAAATGCCATGACATCTATGGTATATCATAGGACATTCAGAGCTGGGTTTTTAATACCTTACTTCTGATTATAAGTATATTTTAATGTTATTATGCTAGAGAAATGAATTAATAAGTGCATCATATAAAAACACTTTATGTGAAACCTGAGAAGCCTGCAGTTCTTATGGTTGGTTCACAAAACACCTCAGATTCAGTTAAATTATGCAATGTGCACATGTTATATTAGGTTCCTTTTTTCGGTGGAAGATTCTTCTGGTTAGCACTACTGTATAAATACCTTTTAAGTCACAAATAGCTTCTGTTTCATAATGGACGGCACATTTCATCCCAGGATGCAGTTGCATTTTTTGACCCTTAAGATAGTTTTACAAATAACTTTGCAAGCAGTTTTATTAACCATGGTCTGATTTATTCATTGGCAGAATTGATGGTTCAGTGACTTGGAGCTAAAGTAAATGAAGATGAACCTTTGCCCTAAAGCCCCCTGAAGATCAGTGGGAGAATGAGTTTTGTTGCTACTAATTTTAGCTGCAAGGGTCCAGTGCCAAATGGTGCATTTTAATTGCTCCAGGTCTTGGAATTTTAAAAGATATCTTGTTTCTGTTTTTACCATGTGAATTATAGCAAGGAGGAAGGTCCAGATTGGTGAAGATTTGCTATAACTTGGCAAAAAAAAAAAAGTTTCTTGCTCATTTCTGGGAAATAAGTAAATGGTTTTTGCGTACTGTATTATTAGAAACCCGATTCCATTCCTTGTTTGTTAGTGTTACCAAGACCTGGGACGAGAAGGAGAGACTTGCAGAGAGCAGTTTCCGATACATATAGTGTCAGAAACAAACCTGACCGATTGGCTCTGGGTGTGTGAATTGAGCCCTGCATGTTTGCTTAGCTCATTGCTCACAACGTCCAACTGACGTGTTGCGTTGTGGTATACACAGTGATTCCCAAGTAGATTCCCAAATAGAGTTGTTAGTACATGTAGATATGTTGAGTTTGATGCTGCTGTCGTAGAGGGCTACGTGTGTGTGCATGTGGAAAAAGCAATCTAGATTCCCAAACTGTGTCTCTTAGAATTACAGTAGTTGTTGAATTTTATTTGACCAAGAAATAATAATTCTTAATTTTTTTACGTAAAATTTGACTTAAAAGTCACATAACAATAATTTGTACAGGGTAGATATTTTTACAGTGAAGCTAAAAGTTCTGAAGAATTTCAGTAAACTGAAGAATGCCGATTGAGTCTGTGTAGTTGACACAGAACAGTAGTGAGTGAAATACCCTTCAATGCTAAAGAAAATGCGCCATAGGTTTTTCTGTATTTCATGTGTTTTAAAGGGATAGAGCAGTATGTAGGTTAAAAATCAAAGTAAAAAACACGAGCAGAATGAGAACTGGCTGTCAGGTTAGTGGCATTAGAGAGCACTGGTACATTCACATCACTGACAGTGTCGATTCATTACCATTGATGGCTAAATAATCTTAGAAATGCTCGGTGGACCCATTCGTTCCTGAACATAAGCAGCTCATGCTGCATTTCTTCATTAGCTTTAATTGCTATCAATTTTACCTTTTAAAAAATCATGCTTTCAAAGGTGAAGTGATCTTTCAGGAACATTAACTCTCTAATTTTGTCACAAACAGAAGGTCCTGCCCTATGTTTTCTTTTCTTCAGTAGTTAGCATCTTAGTGTCCATCTTAAAATTTTATTAATAATCCTTTCACTGTTTGAGTTGTGAGAAAGAAACGGTTTTTCAAACAGTTCTGATAGAGTTATAATATATGAAAACAGTGGGGCAGGCACATTTTTACAGTGAAATTATTACTCACATTGTTGTACTATTTTTCCTTAGTAACCTCTTGAAAAAAACCTGATATTTTATGAATTGATGAAAACAACAAATGGTGCATTTTGTTGAATTGAGCTGAGAATTAATATATAGTTTATTTATGTGATTTTTTTATATCTTTATTTAAGAAGCTTTTAGATGCTCACCAAATATGTATCATATATATATATATTTTACTAAGACTTAATTTAAGGGTTGTGCATTAGCTACTCCCTTAATAAAGACTTCCTTTTAAACTTTTAATTTCCATGCTTGAACTTACACTGATCTTGAATTTTTAAGCTCAATTTTAACATCTCTCTCCCCTTCATCGGTAAATCTAGCTACAGCTTATTGTGGGTTTAAGTTCTTTGACAGAAGAAGCTGAATGTATGAGATGTCTAATTTCTAATGCTGGCTAGGATTCAGAGCTCAGGATTTAAGTTTTGTTGACCCATGGTTTACATGCTTATGTCAGGGTATAGGTTTCAAAATGTATTGCTCTGAACTTCCTGTCTTAAGAACACATTATAGATAACTCATTTAAAAGCCTTTCCTCTACTTTCACTTTTAGGAGGAGCGGTTTTTGAATTACAGTTTCTTAATGTTTTTCTTACTTCTGAGCATGACCTCAAGAGGAATTTTATAGAATTTAGGTGAATTTATATTTAATACTTATATTTGTAATTAATTATACATGATGGATAGTTGAAATGAAAATGTGCCCCGGGTTGGACATAAGGCTTAGTCGGGGAGGAAATCAAAAAATAATAGAAAGCACCTTATATAGATGTTAATAGTTTTGTTGGGAACATATGTTTAAAAATGGGTAGACACATTTTTACTAAGTCCATGATCTTTACCTTTGTTATTTTTCGGTAGTCAAGAGCTTAAAAATCTCAGTGGCTTAAGAACATCATTATGGAAACCATGTTTTGTTACATTAATTTAAATTTATTTTGATAATCTTTTTTTCCACGTTTGTGCACGCACACACACACGGGTATATATCATACTCTCAATTATAAATAGTATTTATGCAGTGCCTTGGTTTAGGGTACACTTAACATCCATTTCATTTGTTGATTCCAGTTTCATGAGATTGTTCATCTCTTGTGTATTACTCCCATTGTACAGATGGTAGGCTTGAGAGTGAAAGTATCTTTAGTGGTGGAGGTAGTAATGGTAGATCCTTGTTCCTTCCTTTTAGCTGTACCTTTTCTTTATTTCTTTGCTTTTGTTATATCTATTGTTTTAGTTACTAATTTTAACTTGTACTTATTTTTTTCTCCCTAGGTTGTTTTCTCTAGCGTGTGATAACTGTACTTGCTTCCTTCCAGCCCCTAGCCGCTTTTGTTTTCTGCTTTTCTCAGACTTACGTTATTTAAAAAAATTGCTTGCACTGTGTTTTCCTCTAACATTCTGGTATTCAGTCTCTTTGTCTTTCTTTTTTCTGGTCTCTCTCTGTTTCACTTTTCTCATATTAAAAAGTTGTTTTAAATAATTTTATTTTTCCTCGTTGTTCTTTATATGTTGATTCATTGCGCTTGAGTGGTTACAAATTGAACATGTTAGTATGACAGAAATAATGCCTAAAAGAATGAAGATTTTATTGTCTTTCCATTGGGATGAGAGGGGTGAAATTGATCATCTTGGGTTTTTGTTTTTCCTTACTAGTTACTACAAAAAAGAGTTGTTAGAAAATTAGTAAGTGTCCTGTGATTTCAGGAAACCTGGGCGATGAAGCCTAACTTTTTATGCCATTATTCACAAAGACCCCAGTATCCATGATTGAGGGATTATGTAATTTTCTGACTGCATTCCCTGTATCTAGTCTTGAATCTTGTATATGTTGTTAAACAGTTGAGCAGTACTTACCTAATCAGGAGGGAATAAGAGCATTTACGGAATCTGTCATCTCTGGTTCATGGAAAGATTCTAGACATTTCCTATTGTATATTAATGTGCTTATGAACTGTTTATTCTCAGTTGGCTTAAGAAACCTTAAATAGAAAGTTACTAATGCAGTAAAACTCTTTGTGTGTGTGTGTGCGTGTGGCGTTACCTCGTTTTTGTGCATTAGAAGGGATCTCTATGTAGATGATTATAATGTCACTTTCTGACCTTTGCAGCTTGAATAATTGTAAATCATTGCTTCATAGCGTGTCAGAGAATGTCTGTACTAGGCAATTAAATGGCAGAATATAATAGACCAAATTATTGCCTGTCATGTTTTCAACAACACAGTTAGTATTTGAGTTACACTTAATCATTACGTGCATTAGCAACTTCATTGGAATCCAGCTTCAGGCTGAGCATGAAGTACATTACATTATTTAAACCTCTAATGGTACAAGTCATTTATTTGTGTTGAAGTGTACAACATGCAGAGTTTCATAAAGCAAGGAACACTTGAGAGCTTAATTTATCCAAATCAAAGTCTAAATGCAGATAAACACAAGTGGCAAAAATTAGTAATTTTTATAGGCTGGAAATATTTAAAAATACATGGTTGTGGGTAATTGTAGGCAGCAGGAATAAATTAAAATCACTATTTTTAGTCTGCTTTGAGAACTAAAGCTGTGTATACCTAAATCATTAAAAGCACCATGGAATTGCATTTTTAGCTGAACAATTAATTACAGCCATCATATCTACAGATGTATCCAAAGAAAATAAGCTTTTTGTTTGGCTGATTGTTTTAGTTAAAGAGACATAGAAAAAAGAGATAGAAAAGATTTGTTTTATATTGTGTCACACATTATGCTTGTAACAATATGAAGAGTAGCATCTCTCAGTTTTGTAAAAATCAAATTTAACATTAAAGTATTCTTATTATACAGGACACATCACATGTTTTATCTCTGTAATACTTTAATGCTTTTTGTTTAATGATATAGTTTTGCCTTTAGTTTGAAAAATCTAAAATTCCCATGTAATACTTATTGTCTCTCTCCCTGTCAGTGAGGAATAACCACATTTACACTGTTAGTGTATTTTTCTGATGCTGAAGTCCTTGAAATACCATTTAAATAGTGAATGGATGTTATTTTATTATTTTTTAAACAAATCACCTTTATTTTGAAAAATTAAGAGATACCATAGTAACTATATTAAAATTAATCACACTCTTTCTCAGATATGATTATAGGAGATTTTCCAGTGAGCCGTTTTGTGAACCCAGGAGAGCGTTGAGGGCAAGGTTAGGATAATGGAGAAGAAGCGGAAGAAACCCTCTGCTGTGTCTCCTTACCGGGAGACGAGAGCATCTGTGTCAGACCATGTCCTGTGCTCCTCTTTTGTGATAAGTGTTTTCTTGCACTTTTGCCTCAAAGAGTTGGGGCATAGATTTATTCCAAGGCAGTAAGAATAGATCAACTCGTAACAAAATAGCAATGGAACATACATTGTCCTTTGTTGGTGTCATAGTTGAAAACATTGACCTCTGTCTCTAAGGTCTTTTCCAGTGAAAAAGTCTTAGCTCAATGACTTAAGTAATTTTTGCTTTATTTTTATTTTAAAACGTTCCATGGTGATTTTACAAAACTATTGTGGAATCAGGGGATTCTTTATTATTTCCCGGGAGTGAAATGCAGGAGGGTAGCTACTCCTCTCGCTTTCTTTGCCTGTCCTGTGCTTCCTTTTTATTGTTATTAGCCTGTTTTCTCCCTCCCTCTTCCTGTTCATGTGTTTCTGAAAGTCCTTTATTTTCCACAGGGCTTTGCTCTTTGATTTGTCTGAGACTGATTAAGAGACTTTGGAAATGTAGGTAGGAGGGAAGTACAGTCATGACTGAAGTGCTCACTCATTTCCTGTGGGGCACGTTCTGGAGCGGTTCCTCTTCAGTGGGCTCAGGTGGTGCAAGGGCCCTGTGGTCACACACTCCAGGCAGGAGACAGACTTGGAGGCAGACATTAAGAGCAGGGCATGGGGGTCCACAGCGGAGGGGTGCCCATCTCTGCTGGGGAGCACTTGGAGAGGCTTCATTGAGAGCACAAGTCTGAGCTGGGTCTTGAAGGATGCAGAGGTGTTTATATACAAGGCAAATCTGGCTATTTTTTATTAGTGAGAACAGAAGAGCAGAAGTAGTAAAGTGTGGAATAGTGTGGGAGATTAAGAACACTGCAGGGAATTCCTGGAGTTTAAGTGGCTAGATGGGGTGAAGCAGGGAAGTTTAAAAAAAAAATTAAATATTTATGGATCATCCGAATGTGCCAGTGCTGTTAGTTTTCAGGGTGAAAAGATCAAAACAATACCTGCTGCAAATGGATGGAGAAAGCTCAAGCAGAGAAATGGCCCAGTCTTTTCTGAATCTTCTTGCTGGTTCAGAAGATGTTTCATCCGGTAGGTAGCACTGCCATGAAGGTGAGTCGGGGCTAGCCAGGGAGCCAGGGGTGGCATGTCCCAGGCAGGGCCTTGGGGATGCTCAGCCAGGGGCATGGCAGGTTCAGGAGCTGCCAGGACCCCAGTTCTGCCTGAGGGGGGTCGCAGAGCACAGGGGACAGGTGGCCAGGGCCAGATCGCAGAGCTGTGCCCTGCCCCTGTGCTGAGTGCTGGCTTTTCCCTTCCATCACTTTTTTTTTTTTCTCCCTGTCTGTCTGTCTTCCTACTTTTCTGGACTGTGAAACAAGCAGTGAAGGGAGGAGACAGAGAACCTAGCAGGCAGCGAATGACTGCTTCAGAATCAAGGGGCATGGGTATCGGCCATGGGGAATTATTTTTAAGAGAAGTCCATTGTTCATAATTTTAATTAGGAATGCTACTGACTGTGGGTAATTGTAATGGAAACAGGTTAATACTGGTTCCGTATAACTTTATGCAGTATATATAGTTCCAACTAATTAGAAAGACACACAGTTACGTGGTCATACTGCAGATGTCCACATGCAACTGGTAACATTGAAAACAGACGTTAGAATTGTGTTTCCATACACAGTTCATCTGGCCGGGCAGTGTGTATTGGACAGGAAACCGTCAGTTTAAAAAAACAGTGCACATGTACGCTGTTGAGTGATGGATTTTATTCTCCTGCTTCTTAGTCCTTGGGTGCCTGTGTGCGCAGTCGCTTCAGTCGTGTCTGATTCTTTGTGACCCCATGGATTGTAGCCCTCTAGGCTCCTCTGTCCATGGGATTCTCCAGGCAAGAATACTGGAGTGGGTTTCCCTGCCTCCTCCAGGGGATCTTCCTGACTCAGGGTTGAACCTGAGGAGATGTCTTACGTCTTCTGCATTGGAGGGGGGTTCTTTACCACTGGCGCCACCTGGGAAGCCCCTAGTTCTTAGGTCCTTTTCTTATTTCCAAGCACAGAAATGGTTTCTGTTTCAGTGGGTTCCATCTCCACACCCACTGTTCATTTCCACTCATCCCCGGAGTGCCTTTCTTTCTCTTGCTGCTACTTGCTTTAGCATTTTACCAAGAATGAATACATCTTTGTTGTCTAAGTATTAGAGTGCCAAGGAAGAACAGTTCCAAGCATTGTTTAATGTTGCTGTCTGATATATGAATTTTTAGAAAATTATTTTGGTTTGCTGTTTCCCTTTGGTTTTAAAAAGTACTGTTTACCGCTGAGGAACCATAGTGTCTTGAACTGGACCAAAGGATGGTTGTTTTGAACGACTGCTGCTGCTGCTGCTAAGTCGCTCAGTCGTGTCCGACTCTGTGCGACCCCACAGACGGCAGCCCACCAGGCTCCGCCGTCCCTGGGATTCTCCAGGCAAGAACACTGGAGTGGGTTGCCATTTCCTTCTCCAACGCATGAAAGTGAAAAGTAAAAGTGAAGTCGCTCAGTCGTGTCCGACTCTTTGCGACCCCATGGACTTCAGCCTACTAGGCTCCTCCGTCTGTGGGATTTTCCAAGGCAAGAGTACCAGAGTGGGGTGCCATTGCCTTCTCCTTTTGAATGGCTGATAAAGGGTTAATTGGCATCATAAATATACTGTCAGCTTTCCATATGGCTCTTGGGGAGCTAGAATATTCTTCCTATAGAATCTGGCTATATGTAAGATCTTCCCTTCTGATCTATTTCAGAAGTGCTGTCCTAAATGAGGTCAGTGAAAATAGTCTCACATAGTTAACACATCTCTGATAATTGTCGTGATCACATTAGCAAATAAGTATGATTTTTTAAATTGTGGCCAGTCAGTGCTTCCAAACCTAAATTTGCACTAGTCTAAGAAATTGCACTGTGTTTACATATTAAAACGATGTTTTAGTATTCCCCACTGAAATTTATTTAAAACATAGGATTTCAGAATTTATACTTTTGTCTGGTCTAATCCATCTAGTGAGCAGATAAAGAAATTTGCGTCAAGAGCTTAAGTGACTTTTCACAAATAGAGATAGGAACCCAGGACTCCTGACTCTGGGATTGAAATATTCCTGTTATATCCTGCTGGTGTTGTTTAGTTTTAATTTATAACTTCTCACTCTTTTCAGCCACCAGTCTTTTTACAAGGGAAATAATGGCTACATGTTTGAGCAGCAAAGTTAATCAGTTGATTGATTTGTTCATTCATTTTCCAAACGTTTTCTGACAAACT
>ML662445.1:3774528-3879528 GCA_007570785.1 Antilocapra americana | reverse complement strand
CTTTTTAAAATGATTGAAGAGTGATGGTTTCATTTTTTCCTCTTTGAGCAGTGTGTAGTAATGCCATTACCTATTTTCTTTAATCACAAATTATTTACTTTTAAAAACTCTATATGATGTGGGGAATACTAGTAGTTATTGAATTATGTAAAAAATGATACTATGATAAGAATCCTGGTAAATTCCATAAGTTATTGCTTCCCTCAATTCAATCATTTTATTTTTTAATTTATCTTCACTTCTCATTTGAGGCACTCGAGTCATTTATCACTTGTTCTAACTACTGGCTTTTGCTAAGTATTACTTCATATATACAAACATATATATATTTTAAAGATATGTTTTATTACTCTGGATCCACACCAACGTATTTTAAATATAATTTAATCAAGTTAAATAATGTAATTACAAGCTTACTATTTGGAAAAATATTTATTAGCTTATAAAATCCTTAAGATATGTATTACTCTTGGATGTGTATCTGTCCACTAGGATATAGAAATAACTTGTAAGCATAGCACAAGGTGGTAAGTGTCATTATTGACTTTTCATCCTCATCCATAAATATAACTGCTGTATCCTAGTTTATCGGTGTGGGGGGTTTCAAATACAACAAAAATGTGAAGACTAGACTTCCCCCTTATTTCCTCAGGACTACTGTGTAATTTGCCTGCCTTCCCTCCCTGGATATCTGTTTCTCTTTGAGTTGTGTATGTGTGTGCAGTTATACCAGTGTGATTTTATGTCCTTCAGGTGTTGGTTGAACCAAGCAGTTCAAAGGTTAGCTTTTGTTTTAATTTTATACATAAAGATGTAGGTTTTATGTGATACTTTGAGACTGCAATTTTAGATCCTTTTTTTAGTCAACTGCCAATTTATATGGCTGGGCTACAACTATTTAATCTATTATTAATAAGTAATTTACTCAGCTATACAAATTATAAAAATAATGCCGGGGTTCTAGGAGAATTTCTTCTTTCACATTTAGAGTTTATGTATAAATTTTGTATTCTTCCTTGAAGACAAATGAATTATTTTAGTATTCTTTATCGATGCTTATGTATATATTTATCATTTTAATAGAAGCTGATTAAGAAATGGGCCACCATTTTAAGTAATTAAAAGAAATTTCATTCACATATTTTGTTAAGGGATAGTTGTAATATTCAGATAAGTCTTTGTGATTCAAAGGGACCTAACAGTTCCCAATTTCAGTTAGGTTACTTTATATAAAAATAATTGATTTTTCCAAGACACTTAACGTTAATATAAACATGAGGGTTCTTTTTTTGTATACAGTTCATTTTTTATGGATGTGTTAGTGTTCATATACAAACATTTGTACACATAAACAAACAATATTTTATTTGATAAAGACCTTAAAAGGACAAAAGATATTCGACCCCATCTTGAGCCCAGGTATTGTAAGTTTACAGAAGGATCAAGGAACACAGATCTTAATAATGCACACAGTATTAGTTGTGTCCCCTCTGGCGTTGGAACCTGGACATAACTGATTGTGTACCTTGGTTCCTAAACCGTGGAGATGTATCAGACGCCCCCGGGAGCACCTGGCCGAACTAAGAACATTTCAGTGATTACAAGGGTAGTGCCTAGAGGGCAATTAAGAGACAGGGCAAGAGAGGGACAGTAATGAGTCCCCGTAGCACCTTAATGAACCCCAGAAAGGGAAGCTGAGACTTAGGTAGACTTGTGGCTCCAGAGAGTGAGCTTGTTGAGCAATGTGCAGATTATTTACCAAGAATACTATTTCTAGATTTTTATATTTATACAAGCAGAGGCAGATTTTTAAATCCTGCCCCTTAATGTGTTTAAGGGGATTGGTAATAATTTGAATTTTATTAATAAAACCTGCTGTTTTTCTATACTGCCTTTTGTTATGCTGAAATGTGACTTAAATGATGCACTTGTTTTGAATGTACTATTTTAGTGCAAAATTTTCCTCACAGTGGAGTTCGTAGTGCATTTTTTCTTTACTTGATATACTGTCATTTAGTTCAGTGTTGAACTAGCTTTTTTAACGTACCTGTATAGACTTCCTGTTTTTTGCAGTCATTGTTTTCTGAGTTGTTAATCTTCACAGTGAAAAACCGACTTTTCTTGATCTAGTTCAAGCCTGTGAAAGCTGTAAAATTGAGAGTAATCTCTCAAAACATATCTTTTTTTGTGTAATTATATAAACAAGATTTAACAGAATTTTGTATAGTGTGTTGTTCATACAAGAGCACTGGCTTGATTTAAAATCCAGCTTGCATCGCTCTTTCACTGCTGATTTTTCTGACTCATATCTGTTGCTTAAAAACATACTAACAGCACAACGCAGATGTATTTCTGTGTGATTCCCTCTTGTCCATCCGCCTTTCTGTGGGAGCAAAGAGTGACGGAGTGAAGAGCTGGGCGGCTCTGAGATGGGCTGCGCTCCCCGCGGCCCTGGCGACCGCGGTCCCCGCGGCGGCGCCGCCGTCCGCCACAGGTAGCATGTCCGTGCCTTATGCCTGCCTCTCTGGTCTCCGCCGTGGGCTGCGTTCAGACGTACGGCCGGGAGAGCGCCGCTGGGCTCCGGGGCGTCCGCCCGGGCCTCGGCCCCGGCGGCCCGCGGAGGCCTCGTCCGGGTCCCCGCCGCCCGCCGCGCGCGCCTGCCCCCCGGGAGCGCCGGCCGGCCCCGCCGCGGCGCTGTGTCTCGCCGGGCCACTAGGGGGAGGCAAGGAGTGCCCCACGGTTCCGCCCCCGCCTCACCCTGGTCTCCCTCCCCACACCCTGCCCGCCTCTTCTTGTCCTTCCTTCTTTCCCTTTCCTTCCCTTTTCCTTTCTTCCCTTCCCTTCCTTCCCTTTCTCTTCTTTGTGTGTAGAACTGAAAATATTGCTGTGACCTTTCCTCCCAGTGAAGTTGAATATGACTACAGTATGAAGCACTTTGTCTTTATATTTTTTAAGTTGTTTAGGAAATGGCATGTATTTTTCTTGTTATTTATATACCTAGAGGATGACAAGATTTTACAGTTTTAATGAGTGAAGAACACTTAGAAAAGTATTACTACCTAGATGAATGTTGAATTAAATTTAAAACGATATAAAGAAAAACTGTGATGTATAGAATGTCCAATATGATTATTAGAAATGATGTGTATAAAAATAGCCATACAATAATTATTCTAGATGTGATTTCAGCCTACTTTTATTTTAATTAGAATGACTCTGAGACTGAGTATTTCTGAATTGTGTCTTCCTAATTCATATTCCTCTAGGAGTGGCTGACTTGGGTTTATGTTACATGATGCCTTGCTTGTAATGTTGTCACTGAAACGGGTAGATGTTTATTCAGCTATGGTAGTCACTAAGCTTGATCTGAATATCCATAAACATTTTAGCTTTATCTAAAAATAATGTAAATTTTAGTAGAAATTTAAAACACCATGTAAGTGTGTGCTTCAAGTTGTGCAGCTAAAATATATTATGCATATATTTCACATCTTTTATATCCAAGGTGGAGAAATTTGAGCACATGATAATTTTTCTCCCTAAATTTACATTCTCTGGGTACTTAAAGATCACAGATTTTTGAAATAGCTAGAGAACTTAATATTTGTATGTTTTGGGCCTTTTTTCTGTTTTTATAATACATAATGTTTTTTACTTTTTAAAGATTGGATTTTAATGATTTTAATTTTATCCTTGAGAATTCTTTTGTGTTTTATAAAATAAAGCCATTGAGAATGCTTAACATATGCAGAGTTGATTACACACCATGTAGGATGTTAGTTATTACAGAATAAATGTCTGTAAAATGTAGGTTTGTTTGTGAAATTAAAAAAAATTTATGAAATAAAAAGATATGTTTTGCCTTTTAGTTAATTTTGAAACTGACTGTTAACATTAGTTTTACTTAGCTAAAATTTATGGCTACATTTGATATGTTTAAATATTTATTATAAGAGGTTTATTTATATAATTGAATGGTAAAGTCATCATATTAAGAATGGTTCCTGAGCTATGGTTCATGGTTGTGTTTGAGAAACAAACAGATAAAATATTTGTGAATCTTTTCATGATGATATCTCTTGATGGTTTTCATAAGAAAGCACATAATTTGTGATGACTTCGATAAAAAAAATTCATGACAGCAAAACTTTTTGAGTTAGCGGCAAAGTAAATGGGGCAGGTTTTGCATTTTGAACAGAAATGTTATGAACTGTGATTGAATTTGTCGTGAAAGTGTGTCAGTATTAATAAAAGTATTTAGGTACAAGTTTGCTGGGCTTTGTAGCCTTTTTAAGGTTAAGGATTGGTTAATGTGAAAAGTCATTTCTGTGCATTTGGTAGTATACAGAAAATGACAAATATATTTCTGTGCATTTTGGATTATTATGCCATCTCTTATTTCAAACCCTTTTTGTCAGGACACCAGGCAAAACAATGATGCTTTGAGGACGTAATTAAAGATATTGTTCAAAGAACAACTTTCTGCATATTTGAATTATTACTGTCATCAAAATCATACAAATATGGAAATATGATTGCCAGAAGCACATAAATCAATGATCAGCATGGCCTCAAAATCCAATAAATATGTAGAGTTAAATACTTTAAAATGCAAATTGTGTTTGATGATTTGCATATGGTAGAGTTTAAAGGAAATTTGTTGCTTAACAACCTCTAAGGTAGCAGTTAGGGCTGTGGGTAAACATAGATTTTTTTATTCATCATTGGTCAAGTTGCACGATTTGATAAATGATGGGAGACTGCTTTCCTTGGTTAAAATGACTGCAATCTTTACTGAATCCTAAAACTGCCTTGAAGTCATCTGAATAATTAAGAGTTAATTATTCTTCATCCATCTAGATCAGAAAAGGACAGATTTAGGGAAGGAATTTATAATTTTTGCCTCACGTCCTGTCATGTCGTAATGTGATAAACTAAACTGACTCCAAATAATATCTAGTGACCTTATAGTAATTATGCCCCACAAAACATTTTTGTTGCAGTTTTTTAATTGCGTACATCGATTCTAGAAACTACACATTAAGAGACTTATAAGTTTAATTGTCTCCAAAGAAAGCAATATAAAATTCATGGTACATTACTATTATGTTTTAAGTTTATCACTGTGGATACACACCAACCCAGTATAAGTTTCCATGTGTTCTTAAGAAATAGCAAGCAGTGACTCCTAAAGTATTATTAGAGCAGATTATAGACACACTGGGAAAAATTATTTTAAGAAGTTATGTTGAAAGGGCAATGAATCTTTCTTCACCTATTTTAATTTGAAATTTTGAAACAATAAAACCTGTTTAAAGAACTTCATTTTCTCATAATTATCATGATGATGGAACAGATACCTCATGCAGGTTTACCAGTAGTATACATTATTTTAAGAGGCTGAAGAAAGGCAACAGCAAGTCAAGAAATAAACTGTCTCCTGCTATTATTTGTTAAAAGCAGATGGCATAGAATTCGTGTAAAAACCTAGTGTCTACTTAGTGAATTTTTTACCAAGCGATTTTCTTTGAGAACAGAGTGTTTTGTGAATGTTTACTGATCACAAGAAGAATTGTAATAAAGAAATCAATATGCATGATCCCTTTCCATGTAGTACAACAGGGTTACACTGTTAGGTTAAATACAGGCAGCATTCCTTTCCAGAAAATCAATTTGCTGTATAGCCTGCAACAGCCAGGCTCTTCACATAGAGTCATTTTATGCTGTGCACACAGTAAATTCTGTATTGGCACCTTCAAACAGTATTGACTTCTAAAAGGCTGTAAGCTTAGTAACCTGACTTTGAGAAGAAAGGCCAGGGCCCTTAATAATAAAATCAGCTATTATTTCTTTTTTATGTTTGACCACAAACTAGACATTTAAAAAAAGCCATTCTCTCTTCTTCATATTACAGTAGAAATGGCAAGTATAATTTCAGAGGAAATACCAAATGTGATTTTAGTGAGAAATATTATTTTTATATTCACTAATTTAACTGTATCTGTTTATATTCTGACCAGGTGTTTCCACATTCCCACGTTATCTGCATTTTTCAAAAGCACAAGTTTTCGTTAAATTTTTTAAAAATTTTGATAGGTGAGAATAAATTAAAAAAGATGAGACTATTTTTAAGTTTCTTTGTCAGTTGTCTCTATTGACAAATAAAATAAAAACTATTTCAGAGAAGAAAGGAGTTTACTAAGTATTCAAAGCTACTTAGTTGCTATATGTAATTGTTACTAGGCCAAAAGTTTAGGGACAGTGTGTAAAAATGTTTGACTTTTTAAAGATCTTTTTACTCCTCACACTAAATTTGGCTCTTACAATACTTCCGCCATTTTTGATGGAGCTGTTTAATTTGAAAGTCTGGCCGCCTTGTTAATGATCATATTTTTACAAGGTAGTTCTGTTGCGTCATGAGCCTGTTTTATTCCTGTCCTCGTGGTCATGTGGAATCTTAGAGCGACTCTGATTCCGCTTGCGTGTCCATATGCAATGTCTGTGTTTAAATGATGAGAGTGAGTTTGTTTTCTGGCGTGATTGACTGGGGTACAGCAAAATATTAGGCCCTTGCAGTTGTGCAAAACCTTATCTATATGCTGCATGCTTCTCACATATGATTTTTTTTGCTGATGAATATCCACATTTTGATTGTAACTGAGAAGTGCTTTGACCTGTTAATTTTTACCCCATCTTTCTAGAGGAGTGCTAAGATCCATAAGATCAGGAACATAAAATAAGTAGATTAAGTATAGTCAGTGATGTTTGCATTTTAATCAGCCTGGTATCATTATACTCCTTTCATGGAATCTTCATGCGATAATGGCCATTATAATGCAAGAACTGACTAATAACAGAATGCTTTTGAAGTGCAGCATTCGGTTTGGAAAAGTTCATAAGCATAAGGAGAAATAAGTAGGTTTGGGCTAGGCTGTATATTTACTTGTGTTTTAAATGTTTATAGGAACCTCTAACATTTTAAAAATAAATCATCACTTATAAAGCGAGTTTACTCTTGGAGAAAAACATTCTTGTAATAGGCACAAAAATTACCCGAACAGTAGTGTAAACCAAGCCAGGCATAGCAGCAGACAGAAAAATGCATTCAACCAGTAGGATCATGGATTTGTTTGATTCAGATAATTGAAAGTGTTTCATACTATTATTGCAACTTGAAGGCTTGTTTAAGTGTCTAACTGTCAGTCACTTTGGAAGGTGAAAAGTATTCAATTGTCACTCTGTCAGTCAATAGAGATGAGAACTGTCTGCCTAATGGATTTCTTTACATAGATGTCTGCATGGAGGTAGAAGTAAAATCAATGTGTTGTCATGTGCGAGTACAGACATCAAACTGCCAGGTGAATTGCAGCTGCATTTCTGTAGCTCTCCGTGCTCGGGTTGTTTGTGGAAGGCAGAGCTCTGCACAGACTCGGGTAGTGAGATGCACAGGTAGAAGCGTGCAGTTGGGGAGAGTGTTTTTCTGATAGTGCCTTTATCCCTGAAAATATCTATTCACACCTCTAAAAACCAATCCTGTTTTATGTAAACTGTAATAAATGGGGTTCTTCATATCATAATGGCACTGTAGTTACAAAACTACATTTTAGATGCTTGTCACTAAGTAGCTTTTATTTATATGTATCACCTCTAAAACTAAATAATGATTTTACATTGGAAGTTGTCCAAATTAGTAGTTCCTCTTTTTTTTTTTTTTTTTTAGTAGAAAGTTTAGCAACATTTAGAGTAAAGATGTCAAACCTGGGACTTCCCTGGCAGTCCAGTGGTTAAGAATGTGTCCTCCAGTGCAGGGGTGCAGGTTCGATCCCTGGTCAAGGAGTTAAGATCCTGTATGCCACACGGCATAGCCCAAAATGGCAAAACATAAAACAGAAGCAGTATTATAACAATTCAATAGAGAGCTTAAAAAAATGGTCCATGTTAAAAAACAAAATTAAAAACTGATCAAATTTTTTGATGACAGAGACCCAGGAGGGATAGATCAAAAAGTGGATGGCCATAATGATTTTAATCCTTTAAAAACATTTGGGGGGATAGAACTGAGGAAAAAGTCCTATATTTACACTGGAAAAAAAATCAGCTTCTGTAAGAATGGACTGTGAGTCCTGGCTTGACATCGCACACTATGTAATGGTCAACTGGGAGGTTTAGCTGGTTACAAACTAAGCGTTTAGGATAATATTTCAGAAAGTATAAAATCTGCTGTATTTTGCCCTGTTCAGATAATACCACAGTAGTTCCGTCAGTCTTTAGGATGTTGTAGGCACTCTGGCTGATGAGAGACCACACCACGAAGGGTATCAGAAAGAGGGACGACGTCACTGCGTGTGGTCCGTTGAGGGGTCCTGGAGGAGATTTAGGGGATCGGGTAGAGGGGAGATACGGGCACAGCATCACTGCTTTCTCCATTGTAACCACGAGGAAGGTCACCTCTTGAGCAGGGAGGAAACTGGAACTTAGTCTCAAGATGTCCGTGGTCCAACATAGCAGGTGTTTCTTACAATAAGGACATTGAGTCACAGAGTACCAGAGCCTGGGGTGTTTGTGCAGCGTCTGGACGTCAGTCTGTCAGCATGACGTGCATTTATCGGCCAGGTCTTGCCACTCAGAGACCTGAGGATCGTACAGACACACAATACAGTTTTTCTGACCTGTGTGAAAGTCGCTCAGTTGTGTCCAACTCTTTGTGACCCCATGGACTATACAGCCCATGGAGTTCTCCAGGCCAGAATCCTGGAGTGGGCAGCCTTTCCTTCTCCGGGGGATCTTCCCAACCCAGGGATCGACTGAGTGACTTTCGCTTTCAGTTTCTGACCTGCGTTGGGTTACAAAATGCATTTGTCCAATGAATACCATTCTTTTAAATTCATTTTTAATTGGAGGATAATAGCTTCTCAGCGATGTGTTGGCTTCTGCCGTACAGCAGCATGAATCAGCCCTAAGCGTACATATGTCCCCTCCCTCTGAGACTTCCCTGGTGCCTCAGTCAGTAAAGAATCTGCCTGCCAAGCAGGAGACCCGAGTTCGATCCCTGGGTCCGGAAGATCCTCTGGAGAAGGGAATGACTACCACTCCAGTGTTCTTGCCTGGAAAATCCCGTGGACGGAGAAGCCTGGCAGGCTACAGTCCAAGGGGTCGCAAAGAGTCAGATGCGACTAACACTTTCATTTTCATACATGTGTCCCCTCCCTCTTAAACCTCCCTCCCCCGCGCACCCCATCCCACCCCTCGAGGTTGTCACAGAGCCAATTGGTTGAGCCAATGAGTAATATCTATCGAATTACAGTTACCGGTTACCACCAGTCTCTGAAAAGAAAGAACATTTTCATATGCCAAAACCTCTACACATATGAGGTACTTTTAAAAAATAAGTTTTCAAATCGAGTAATTGATATTTGAAAAACAAGAGTTAATTGATTGAGAAAATGGCCTTCCAGAGGGCTGGTATTAGGGAATGTCACGCTGTCTTCCCTCCGATGCCCCCTGGCCTGTATCTCATCCCCAGTGCTGTTCCTGTCCTCTTACTAAGAGGCCGCCCCATCTCAGGCTCCGAGGTGGCACGTGACGTCTTTCCCAGCCTTGTCATCTCCGTCGGTCACCCCCTCCCTTTTGTCCATTCCCGTACTTGCCTCCGGGGCTCCCCTCACACCGCTTCTCCCCTGCCTGAGGCCGGCTCCTCCCCACGTCTCACTTCTTGCTTGTGTGCCTGCTTGGTGGCCTTTGCATGTGACCCCTTTGCTTTGGGTCTAGCTGGTGTCCCTGTTGTGGGTATTTTCCTCAGACCATTGCTTTTACTATGCCGATGCTTCCTGAAGAAACTAGAGCACTTTTCTTTTGTGAATTACATTAATAGCCTGCCAATTTTAATTGTCCCTCCAGTCCTCTGTAGTACATCTAGCTTTCATGACTAAGTGAAACTCACAGGCAGTCAACTGATTTCCAGGTGTGTGTTGTTCAGTTGCTAAAGTGTGTCCGACTCTTTGTGACCCCTTGAACTGCAGCACCCCAGGCTTCCCAGTCCTTCACTATGTCTCAGAGTTTGCTCAGATTTGAGTCCATTGCGTCGGTGATGCTATGGATAACCATCTCATCCTCTGCTCCTTCTTCTCCTTTTGCCTTCAGTCTTTCCAGCATCAGGGTCTTTTCCAATGAGTCGCCTCTTCGCAGCGGTTGCCAAAGTGTTGGAGCTTCAGCTTCACAGTGCTTTTAACGACAGCCGGCTTACGGCAGCAGTGACAGCAGCCGTTAGCTCTATCAGACATTGTCAGTGTCCCGCAGTATACCCGTGTGTCACGCCTGCTACTGTATTCGATCCTTACAGCTGCATACGGCAGGCGTTGTGATCTCTGAGTCACAAAAATGGAAACTGAGACTTAGGTTGAGGGTCTTTATCAAGTATGTGTGTGCGTGGTTAGACCTTCTGGATTCAGCTCTGACTGTGAAGCTCATACTCACCTCATCTCAGACCCTCTTCTGTTCTGTGGTAATAGGTTAACTACATTGAGGATACAGAATGCTATGTAGTTGAAAATAACTGAGTTTCTTGCAGAGTTTTGAGAAATTGTTTAAAGGTACCATTTTTAATTTTAGGAAGTCACTTTGTTATTGATAATATTAAACCATGTTTTAAGTGCTTTAACCTGTGAAAGGAAGACTGTTTTTACATAGAACATACTATTTTCACCATTTACTTAACTTTGAGAAATCCGCAGACGTATGGGTTTATCAAAATGCTTGTCTTATTCCTTATCCTCTTTGTTCCTATTTTTTGTAGCTGTCTGATTCATCAGAACTATAAAAGGAATCGTTTCCATCTTCCAGGAGTTTTTACTTTAATGAATTGTCCTGTTGATCAGAGTTAGGTCTCAACAGCCTCTGAAGTTTGGTGCATAAAGCCAGTGCTTGGAGTTAGTTTATAAATTCATGTTCATTGTTCCAGATTCCCCAGATGGCCTCTCTGATTTATTCAGATGTTCTTCTCAATGCCTCCAAATGTAGCCTCCTTGTTTTTAGTCAGCTGGTGCTTAGTTAGCGCAGTTTAAGTCCCCATCACTTACTGTAGGTTTAGAATTCACAAATTAATCTTAGAGACAGAAGCTGTACTTCGTAAACTTGGAATCGTTAGACTTTGTTAATGCCTCTCCCCTTGCATGTCGGCCCCTGCCCTCAGCATGAAGTCGCCTTTTCTGTTCTGACGTTCAGATGATTTCTTCTTCAGCACTTTGCTGAAGAATCAGGTCTTGAAAAACTACCCATTTCACAGGATGGAGATGGACCTGTGTTGGTTTAGCACATTTCATTTACTCGTTGCCTTTAGTTCTAAACATTCTATGTGCTTGGGGTATGAGAAAACCTTTGCTCCGATGTGGGCTTGTGTCTCTCGTTCCTTACCCTTTCTTCCCGGGGTTGTTTCAGCCACGGCAGAAGCCCTCTCAGCAGTGGAGCTGCCCCGGTAGAAGGAGCTGAGTGTTCACTGTCCGATTGTCCTCTTTTCCTCCCTCCTACGCTGTCGATTCAAGCAGGTGACGTCCTTCCCCACCAGGAAGGCAGACACCACCGGTCAGAAGCCTCTTGCACCCTTCTCCATGTGGCCCAGCCTCATGTTTTACTCCAGCTGTGGCCCCCAGCTTCTCAGGCTTTGGTGAGCTTTGCCCAGGTGCCTCGGATGAAGCTTCGCTGCAGAGCAGGGCCTTGGTGCTTGGGGAGAGGACCAGGTAGATGAAGACTCTTCTCTCCCACAGCCGCCTTCTCGGGCGGGCAGCCTGTGGGGGACTTTCCCTCTCTTCTCCTTCGCTCTTATTTCCCAACAAAATTGTTTCCACAGAAGCTATTTTCTCAGCCTTTGCTTTGGGGGGAATCCAAGCTCAGAGACCAGTAAAAACTTCCACGACCTGCCTGATCCTTGCCAAGGGCTCACCGAGCAAGTGGCTGGATGGGGCATGGCCGCCTTAGGCCGCCTGCTTTCGCTCGCTCTCTGGCTTCGCATGCAGCGTGTGGGCTTTGCCGGCGGCGTGTGCGCCTCTCCTGTGCTGGCTGAGACCAGAGCGAATCCCAGCTCCGTGTTGTCTCCTCCTAGGTTCGCCTGGATAGAGTAGAACTTATAAAACCCTCCTTAAGGGGATAAAGGAATGACATAAAATGTTAACAAAAATAATTAGAAATCTAAAAAGATGGTGTAGGTCTGAATTTTCTGAGGTGCAGACATAGGGTTTTAAGGTCCTTTAATTCAGGAGGTGCATAGATTCTGTGTCTTTTTGCTCAGAGTAGAAGCAGAAGAAAAGAAAGGGGGAGTGATACTCCCCGGCCGTGCCGTTCTCTCAGGTGTTCCGCGTGCGGCCCTCCGCCGGCTCGGTCCTTGACTGGAGCTGCGAGGAGCTGGCCGGGGGTGGGAGGTGAGCTCCTTGTCTGCTGAAGCGAGTCGGCCGGACCTCATGGCCTCATGGCGCGTGTTTACTGTCTCAGCCCCCTGGAGGCAGAGTTCCAGTCAGGCTCCCGAGGCTGAGATCAAGCTGTCAGTAGAGCTGGTTCCTTCTAGAGCCCCGTTAGGCTTCCCTGGTGGCTCAGCGGTGAAGAATCCACTTGCAGTGCAGCAGCTGCAGGAGGCATGGGTTGGGAAGATCCCCTGGAGGAGGGCATGGCAACTCACTCCGGTATCTTGCCTGGAGAATCCCATGGATGGAGGAGCCTGGCAGGCTACAGTCCAGGGGGTCGCAAACAGTTGGACACGGCTGAGCGACTAACACTTTCACTTTCCGAGCCTTGTTAATCCATTTCTTCGCCTTTCCCAGCTTCTAGAAGCTGCTCACATTCCTTGGCTGGAGGCCCCTTCTCTGTTTTCAAAGCCAGCAGAGTAGCATCTCCAACTCCTTCAGACTCTGACCTTCTTCTCTCCTCATTTTGCTTTGAAGGACCTTGAGTCCACCTGGATGATCCACAGCAGGAGCAGGAGCCTTGATCCAGTCACACCCATGGTTCGTAAGGTGGTTTGTTGCACACCCACGGAATCCCTTGCCCTGTAAGGTGGCGTGTTGACAGGCTGCGAGGACTAGGAGCTCCTAGGCTTACTTCTATGTAAGCATACAGCTTTCCAGGGCACTGAATTGTTCACATTCAGATCACCCATGAGTTTCCTTGAGACCATACAGACTCAGTAGGCATTTACTAGAGAGGGTTTGCTTTCCTGTGGGGCTTACCTGGTGGCTCAGATGGTAAGACTATCGTGTAAAAATTCTGAGAACTAAAAAAGACCTGTTTCACTGTAATTTAAATATCCTTGCATTTTATGTTCACCTTTGTGACCATGATTCATTGTTATTTACCTAAAGTTTTATAATAGCGTACATTGGTAAACTGTGAATTAGAACACATGGTTCCAAATATTTACATCGCCAGCAAGGCCCTCTGACCTACCATTTAAGGAAGCTGTTAATGTATTCTAGGAAATGTGTACCTATAATTTTAAAGGTGTAAGCAGTCCTCAATGGAAGCTAAAGTCTCTGCAACACATGGAATTAATGAAGAACTAAATAGGATATAGACTACAATTATTTCAGGCTTTAGTGCTTTGCCTCTCTTGATTGAGGATTCAAGTAACTATTATAGTTCTGGGGATCTCAGACTTCTGTTTTAACCCTTTAGTAAGAGCTGTCTTCACAGTCTCCCCACTTCTTGATGTATTCTCGTTTAGGTCCACTTCTCCGAGACAGTGGTGTGCCAGAGTTTGCACTGCCCAGTGAGAACTGGATGTTAGACATTTGGTGTACTCCTGGTAGCTTGATATTGGGCATGTTTACCCCATGGCATATGCTAATAATCAGGTCCCCACTGTGCTTCCACTGTGAGCTAGTTTGCTCTCGAGCTTCTGAGGAACCTTAATTATTGAGTCCTGTTATGATTCTGCTGAGTCAGGGCAAGGTTATAAAGTTTCGTAAAACAACCAAGAAAGCAGTGTGGCTTCCCTGAGAGGTGAAACTCTCCTTAGTGCATTACCGATTGTTGCTGTGCTGTCAAACTCAGTGGTCAGTATTCATTGTTGTTTAGTTGCTTAGTCGTGTCCGACTCTTTGCCACCTCATGGACTGCAGCACGCCAGGCTTCCCTGTCCTTCACCATCTCCTGGAGCTTGCTCAAACTCATGTCCATTGAGTCAGTGATGCCATCCAACCATCTCATCCTCTGTTGTCCCCTTCTCTTCCTGCCTCCAATCTTTCCCAGCATCAGGGGCTTTTCCAATGAGTTGGCTAGTCATATCAGTATTCATCAGTTGTCCACGAAATACCTTTTGTCAGCTTCTCTGAAACTTCAGTCTCCTGGTTTGTTTGTTTGGTTTTGGTTTTGTTTATTGTCTCACTTTCTGCTCCTCACATACCCTGTCCCTGACTTGCAACGCTGGCCTGCCCCATGCTTAGCTCAGGAATCGAGACAGTCTATCTGTGCTCGGGGCCAGTTAGTAATCGTGGGCTTTGTGGGCCCCACGGCTCTGCCACCCTGGTGTAGCTGTGGTGCCAGGACAGCTGTGTGTGAAGGTGGGCACTGTGTCCTGGAAGACCATTTCAGGCTGCAGTTGGCCTGCCATCCTCTGATCCATACGCTCTTGTTGGATGATATTCTTTAATATTTTGGTCTTTAAAACCAGCTCTGTGCGTGTTCTCTCAAGTTTATATGGCTAGCCTGAGGTTTTTCTTTGCACATGAGACTTGTACATTTTATTGCTTATTTAAAATGTCTACTTGGATGTTCTGAAGGCTTCTCAGAGCTGGTGTAGTTTGAGTAGAAGGACCTTCTTTCTTTGCTCCCCTGAAGGACCTTCTCTCCTGTTTCCCACCACTGTCCTCTTCACCAGCCATTCACTAACCAGGCTGGCTTTGAACTTGCCAAGGCTGGGGGTGGGGCTGTCTCTGTATTTAGTCCTTCTTCTCTCCTCCACTGCGCTTCGCTCAGGTCTTACCATGGCTGGCTCTTTGTTGATGCTGGGATGTAGATTCAGTTGTCTTTTCTTAGTTTTCTTGCCATTATCACTTACCTCACAAGTACCTTGTGTGTCTATTTCCTTGGTTATTCTCAGTCCCTACCCGCATGGTCTGTGCAGGAACCATGTATATTTTTGTATCTGCAGTCTTTTAAGTATCATCTTCCCACCTTGGGGGCATTTACTCACTTTGTTTTACAGAATGAAAGTGTTCCCCGGTTTCCCTTCAATATTCTGAAGTTCGGCTTTCTGCTGGATCTGGAATTCACTCACTGCCTCTTAAGGGAGACCATTCCATTTTTTGGTTATTTTTCACAAAGTTTTTTCTCATGGAACTTTGCTTCTTTGCCTCTCCCTGTCAGGTGTCTTTTGGTGTGGACACTTAAGGATGACCCAGAGCAAGCATCACGCATCTTCCGTGAGGTAGCCCTTTAAACATTGGAAGACAGTTATCACTCATTGTAGCCTGAGCCGTGTCTCTTTGCCCGGTCTCCTCACCCTCTCAGTGGCTCTTCCTCTGACGTGTTACTGTGCTCCCGTTATGCGTTGTTTTTTTGCTAGTGTTTTTCCCAGATCAGCCAGGTATTTAGATATGATCTGATCAACGTGGGTGCCATTTCTCTTACTGTTGATTATGTTATCTTTCATTACTGTGGGCTTCCCAGATGGCTCGGTGGTAAAGAATGTGCTTGCTGTGCAGGAGATGAGGGTTCAATCCCTGGGTCGGGAAGATCCCCTAGAATAGAAACGGCAACCCACTCCAGTATTCTTAACTGGAAGATTCCGTGGACAGAGGAGCCTATTGGGCTACAGTCCAGGGGTTTGCAAAGAGTTGAACATGACCAAGCAATTGCACACACACACACTTTCATTATTAGATACATTCTGAGGAACTGTGGATGGAATATTATTATTGGAATGGCTTAATATTCTCTCAAGATTCCCATCCTAAATAGAATCTTTTCATTCTATTTAGGCTCTGCTAGTGGTCAAACAGGAATTACCACTTTCCATGGTGAGAAATATCACTGCTGTATATCTGAAATGTTCTGAAATTTCCCATTTTAAAATGTTGGCTTAAAAAAATGAGATAGTAATCAGCTAATGTCAGTCTTTAAACTTCAGAGCTGTATCATTAACTAAAAAACACAGACATTCAAAAGGAGGTAAATTAAATATATTCCAAGGATGTAGAATGACCTTCCTTAAAGAACTACACATAATTGTCTCATTGGTGACAATATTTGAACTTCTTATATTGCCATTCCCACCACAAGAGGAAATGCATCCCTCATTATTCACACTGTGGTTTCTGTTCTGAAAATGTTTCTCCCAAGTTTGTTGTGTCATGGATGGCAGCACTGTTTTATGGCAAAAGATGGAAGGGGGAATAAACTGAAAAAAACTTTAATTGATGGATATCCTTGATTGTTTGGAGATAGAGTCAAGTGTATTAAGGATGCTTAGATGTTACACTCAGCTTTACACAAAGCAAGTAACTACCAAAGGGCCAGCTGACCAGCTCTTTGGTCTGAGAAGTCTGATCAGAAATGAGGGGACTGATGAGTCTTCTGTGAATCATTAGAATAGGGTGTAAGGTTGTTCTTCCTTTTGTTACTGCATTCTTGTGACGTAGGGTGTTACGTTAGCTTCAAGATAGTGTCTCTGTATCATTCTTTCTCTAAATGGGATAAATGAACCACTTTTTCCTTTTTAGTGTGATCACATAGCTCTGGAATTACCTGGTTTGATGTTTTTATTCTAGTGTGGTTTTGTAAGGTGCTCTAGGAATTCTCAGAGTAAAGGTAGCTGATAACTGGAAATGATCAAAGCTGCCTTTTTTTTTTTTTTGTCAAAACTTACTGCAACTGAGTATTGGGTTATTATGATTCCACTTGGACTCTAGCCACCCTGGTTTTCTGAACTGATGTATTATAAGAACTCTACAATATGGTGAACGTAAATATTACAAGGACTGAACTGTTTTTCTATTGAAAGTTCCAACTTTTTTTGGCTTACTATTTTAAAAAATGTTAGTCTTGTTCCTGATGGCATTTACTAGACAAATCTTTTGTGTGTTGGCCTAGTAAACTTTCATGTTGATGGGAGCATTTTACAACTGGTGATCTGTGCTCTGACACTGTGCTGTGCTGATGCCTCTGTGTTCGTGTGTGTGTGTGTGCGTGCGTGCGCACATGCACATGCGTGCATGCATGTGTGTTTGTGTGTGTACACACTAGTGTTTGTAAGAAATATAGTGTGTTCTTTTTCAAATTTTTGAGTGGGTGGGCTCTGCTGTTGGTTTCGGCTTGTTGATTGGTTAGCTTTTGTTAGTGTGTCCTTGCTAAACTACTGGTTTGCTTTCTGAAGATGTAATTGTAACCAGGTGTGTAAGGTCAGGGTAGAAAACTGTTTTATGGAGCTTTTGTTCTAATAGCATATAACAAATCACTGGAAATGTGAGTCATCAGCACCAGGCACTTTATGAAGCAAAAGGTGGAAAAATGCGCAGCATTGCAAATCTCGAAGGGTGAAAGTATTTATTGTTGTCAGAAACTTCAGGTTTTGATTTCGTTTACTCTTTTATAATTTTTTTTTATAATTAGGAATATCTTGTATGGTTTATAGAATTCCATTTCTATTTTTCAGAGAAATAGGATTTTTCTGAAATGGCTAACTGTTAGATCTGGTATTACATGTTTAAAACCGACATTAGCTATCATTTCCTGTGTGGTGGTTTGTGTTTGGTTTCTTTGATGAAATTTTTTTTTTTGTTGTTCCTCCAGAGAACACTTATATCTGAATTTTGAGATAACTATGAAGCTTTTTCTTCTGTCTTTTCCTGTTCTTATTTTAAAGCCAAGTCTGACAGTGGGCTGTTTGCTTTGTCTCCCTTGTGTGAATGAATGAGTTACGTTTGTAGAACGTACAAACTGTTTTTTTGCTTGAGTACAGCATTTATGATTTATGGCCAACATGTAGCCCTGATTTTCTATTGAGAATGATCTTTATTGTCTTTGTATACTAACTCAGTGCAGAAGCACTTGTCTATTTTGAGCTAAACCAGACCTCTTGTAAAAAGAATCAAATTATTTCATCATGTTGAAAATGAAAAGCTATAATTACTTGTAATTAGGCTTCAGAATTTTTGAAAATTGAGGAATTCTTTTCCAGAGGTTTAAGATCACTCCAAATCAGCGCCTTTGGAAAATAGGAAATAATTTTCTGTTCAATTTGAAATTGATTTAATTTATGTCTTTGACAGCTATTTTGCTTTGATATTTTTGTAGTGGAAATCATAGAACCCTGGTGATTAGTGCTGTAATGTTTTCTGTGATATCATACACTGGTTTGTTCAAAATGTGGTCTCCTGCTTTTAACAAATTTCTGTGTAATTTGGATTATAAAAGATGCTAAATAATTATTTTTGAGCCTCCCATCTTAATAGTACATGAGGAGTTTTGTAGATGTTTTCAGAGGGTTTCTAAGTTTTCCCAAGGGAAAACTGAGGGCTTTTTTTCTAGAGTATTCTTTCCCTAAGATCTTTGAAAATTTTATAAAAATTTTGTAATTTGTATTTTATAAAGAACCTTAAGATCAAGCATTCCGTCTCTATATATTTAATTTCTGAGGTTAAATTTAAAAAATTAAATATAACAAATAACTTTTTACTACCGTCTTATTGATTCTTAGAATATTTATTTCTAAAAAGAGGAATACTTAATATTTAAATGTTCTGGATAAATTTTACTGATTTTGTATCTACTGCCCGTTATTCTGAAACAACTCAGTTGCTTTCAAATTTTACAATTTATTTTTTTTTTACTTTCAATTTTTAGAACTCTTAAAGCAGAGAAAGAATTTTGTTCTCTAAGGAGAGTTTTCTTAAGAATCTCCATGTTGTAAACTTGAATATTTTCTTGCAAACAGAATCCTGTTTGCATTATGTTTGAAAAATAACAAGCAGTTTGAGTAGGTTAAGCACAGTTTATGGAGACTAAGAAGTAACTAAGTATACAGGGAGCTTCTGTGGGTGATCAAGTCTGCTGCTTTGTTTAATGAGTTGCCTTAGAGTGAGTTCCAACTTTAATTATCTAATAATTTTATCTTTTGAAACTTCCTTAGAAATCTCCCACCAGCATATCAGGACTCAACAGGTGGTATTTCTTCTTGTCATCTTTATGGCCTTTGGAGCATATAAGCTTGCCCATAAATCTACATTTCCTTGTCAGTTCATTTAATTGGAATGTTGAAGAAAACTGACCACTTTTAAACATATTCATTGTTTAGTTTTTAATATGGAGACATTATGGCACCAATCATACACTTTTCATTGTAAAATAACTTTGCTTATTTATTTTTTTTTAAATTTTCTTTACTTTATTGTGTTGGTTTTGCCATACATTGACATGAATCTGCCATGGGTATACATATGTTCCCCTTCCAGAACCCCCCTCCTCCTCCCTGTAAAATAACTTTAAACTTGCCATAGCTGTAGAGTCTTTTTTTTAGCTGTTCTTCTTTTCCCTTTCAAACTAGACATTTATAATAGAAAAAGTCACAACTGTAATGCTAGTAGAAAGATTATTATTGTTGGTAAAACCGTCTGTTGTCTTTTTTCAAGGAATATGGACTGTAATGTATTCTGACATCGTGGCTTTAGTAGGAGGCGTTCAGACTCGATAAGTCTTTATTTGTGGGTATTCAGAAAACCCCTATGATGTGACCAGCTCTACCCTCAGAGTGCATTCAGTCTCCGTAGTGGGTCCCTGGCCCAGCATGGTCATGGTCATTCTCCAGGTCACCGTGGGGCCCCTCACAGGTTCCTGGCTCTCTTCTGTGGTCTGTTCTCAGCACTGTGGCACCCAGATTCTTTGAGACCTCACACAAGCTGAGTCTCTGCTCCGCCCAGCACCTTGTGTTGTGCCCCTTTTCTCACACTGACTCACAGCCGAAGCCCTCCTCCCAGGGCTCTCCAGGGTTCTCGGACACCCGGGTCCCCGCTGCCTCTTTGGCTATGTCTTCTCTCAGCCCACCTCACTCTGCTACAGCCATACCACTGGCTTCTGTTGTGTCCTGAGTGTCCAGAGTGGGCTGTCTCCTCAGGTCTCTCCCTGTTCACGCTCCCTGGACTGCTCTTCCTGTGTGTGACTGTGGGCCGACTCCTCGCCTCTGCTGTGCTGTCTGCCCAGAACACCATATTTAGTACCTCAGCCCATCCTCTTCTGAGTGCTCCTCTTTCCCCTCTCCCATTCTGCTTCTTCCATAGCACCAATTGTGATTTAACTTTTATATCATTTATTTATGCTATTGTTTATTATGTTTTGTTAGCTAGCTCTTCTTAAGGTAGAGATGTTTGTTCTCTGGTTTCCAAAAACTTCTTGAAGCATACGTGTTACCTATTAGGTACTTAATAAATAAAAATCCATTTAAAATGTTTTAATTAACTGGGTCCTTTATAGATACAGGCATGGCACTGTGACCGAGGCTTCCTATCACGGTGTGACTGCTCTGGAGCTTCCTTTGCGTTGTTACATTTTGGCATGTTTTAGACTACTCACTTTGGTTCCCCTTTCACTGTTACACCCCTAAACTTTCTGGACAGTATAGATCCAGTAAAAGTAAATACAAAGTGTTAGGCACTCAGTTGTGTCTGACTCTTTTCGTCTCCATGGACTGTAGCCCTACAGACTCCCCTGTTCATGGGATTTCCCAGGCAAGAACACTGGAGTCGGTTGCCATTTCCTTCTCCACGGGATCTTTTCGACCGAGGGATCAAACCTGGGTCTCTTGAGTTGCAGGTAGATCCCAGACTCTCCCTTAATATTCTTTGATCCCCTCCAAATGACCGTGTAAACCCAAACTAGTATCATATGCTCTCAAAGCTTTGTCTTCTGTGTTTCCCAGTTTACACCAGAGTGTGGCCTGCTTGCTCCAGGCGGAAGCTTTGTGAGTCACTGTGACTGCCGGTGCTCTGTCACCTCCAGTAGGTCCTGCCTACTTGTGTTCTCTGTGAACTCTGCATCACAGCTGATCTTCTCTTTGCCTGAGCTTAGGTCTCAACTGTTCTTTCCTGGCCTCTTCCAGTTGCTTCCTGTTTTTTCTTTCATTCTTGCTCCATCAAGTCTGTTAACTGTATTGTTGCAGGATGTCAACCCATAACTGATTCTGTCTCTTTTTTATTTAAAAATTTGTGATGACTCTTTATTACTTGTAAAGTTAAAAAAGTTAACACAGAGTTAGATCTGGACACCATCTAGTTACCAACCTCTGCTGCAAAGAACGTAAACCATTGTTTCTACAGCTGCTGTTATCACATTGTTACAGATGTTTAGTGAAAGAAGAGTTCCAAGATAAAGTATGTTTGGAAGATAGATTGAACGTGTATTCAACATTTTAATGTTCTGATCTGCAATGTCAATTGTTAAGAAAGTTGGAATTTTTACATATTATATATTATGTAGTATGTAAATGTGTACAATATTGTATTTAATGAATAATGACAGTGTGTTGAGGTGCTAGTACTATTGGGGTTGCTGAGAATTCAATAGTGAACAAAAGAGGCAAAACCTTTGACTCTTACGGAGTTTACGATCCACTGGGACATACAGGCAATAAAGAGGGTAAAACATTAACGCGTGTAGTGTATGGAATGGTGGTGTGTGTGAGGAGGAAGAAGGGGGTGCAGGGTGAGGAGGTGGGTGGCGGTGGAGGGGGGCTGGCTGGTGTGTAGGGAGCTGAGGGTCACCAGAGAAAGGCTGTGTTGAAAGGGAAATGTCTAAGGGAAGAGATTCCTCGTATTATCTGTTAATAGTTTTAGAAATCAGGTAGAAGTAGTGTGTTATATGTATTTTATACCTTATGAAAAATTGTGACATTATATGAGGCATTAAACAGATAGATAATTCAAGCCACTATTAAAGTAATATCTATATGTCTCTTTGTAAATTACTGCTAATGGTCAGTATAACTCAGACTATTTCAGATTTGGGATTTAACTTAGACTCATTTATTACTAAGTCAATACTCAGTTTAAAAATTAAAAAGATTAGTAATTATAAGGTTTTCAAAGGAAAGTACTAATGTTATGACCCACCAATCATCATATGGATTCAAAAATGCCATGGAAATGATTTTTTTTACCTTATATTTATAGTGCATGGATAGCTTATTCTTCTTACTTCTGTTAATTAATCCTTTTATAGTAATTATGGAATACTTTAAATATACATTATTTTTCTTAATTTAAAGATCAGGCTTTTAAACAAATTAATTTAGAAAGATAATATAACTGACCTGCTCTTTCATAAATTCTTTAATAAATTTTTCTTAAAAGATCATCAAAAATAATCTTTTAAAAAACATTTGTTTCTCTGTGGACTGCAGAATTTTGAATGGCTTGTCATCCTCTTTACCTTTCAAGTTTAGCCACAGTTATGCTCCTTGAGGCCATTGTCTTCCATAAAGAGATGATTGCCCTTGAAAACAGGCCCATTAGAAGATTTCTTCTCAGTTATATATTACAGAGCAGAATTTAATGCTAGCTAGTCAAAAGACTATACAGTAAAAAAATGGCAAATATAGGTACATCATCCAATATGATATGTAAAGTTCAGAATATCTCTCTGGCTCTGATGTATGTCCAGGTGATTAATAAGTGGAAATGGAAATATTTCATCTTTGAGGTAGATTTCATATGTCTTAACAGTGCTTTGATAATGAAGTAGGGAGCAGATCAAAATGTGATACAGTGAATAGAAGGAAGAGTTGGGAAGGGTTGAAGTAGATAGTCAGAGTCATTATCTTGGACAGATATCTAGATTGTCCAAGTGGACAGAAGTAAAAATTCCCCATCATCTTCCAGCAATATGGAAACATCTGTTATTTCTCTTTATAAAATGGTTGTGATTTAATCACCATCTGCCTCTACTCCCAGCTCCAAGTTCACCTGGATGTCAAAGCTTCCTATTTGGCATTCTTGTCAATGTAGATGAATAATAAGTGTGGTACTTTTTAACAGCTTTATTTGAATACAATTTATATAACATAACGTTAACCTCATTAGAGTTTAAAAATTTAGTGGTTTCTAGCGTATTTATAGATTGTGAAGTCATCACTGTAGTCTAAATTCAGAGTATTTTCATCACTCCTCCCCCAAAAAACTGAGTAACAGAATATGATTTGTGTTGTCAACTTTACTAGTGTGTGGAAATAAGTACTTAAAAAGAAGTAGTGTTTCTATTAAAGTGTTTATCATGTATTTCTTATAGTTAAAAAAATTTTAGATCCGTAGCCTAAGCTGAAATCACCTGTAAGTTCTCAAATTTAAAATATTTACTATATAATTTAATATTTAATTGTTAGTATTTTAAAACACATTGTTGTATCGTTTCATCACATCTCTTGGAATACAGAAGAACACTGTATAGAAAGTAATACAGTGTAAATAAAGAGACTATTGTTGGATCAGTTATATAATCTATTCCTTTTGCCTTTTGTTATTTTGTTTTCTTCATGCATTTTAATTTGTTTAATTCATCTTTTAAGCTAAGCATTTTAATATTTATATATATAGCAGTTTTCATTGACATTAATCTTCAAAGTTGATTTCAGAGTTGGAAATCTTTTTCCAGCTAATAAAATTCTGATTTTAATAATCCATATACTTTTCTCTTTATTCATTTAAATTAAGATCTGATTTATGTTGCTTAGTAATTATTTGCTGAGTTTGTGTGCAGCTCTGTGGAGATGGACAAACTTTAATGTAGCCGTGTGGCCACCCTCACAGTCAGGATGAGGGCACTTCCTGGAAATCCTCCCGGACTTCTGGTGGTCAGTCTCACCTCAGCACCAGCCTCTGAAAACAGCTGACCCCTTGTGTGACCCTGGAGTTTTGCCCAGAGACTCACATCTTTGAACAGACCTTCTGAGTCTGGCTTCTTTCCCTCAGTGTGAGGGGCTGGGCGAGTTTGCTCCACAGGCGACATTTGGCAAAGTCTGGAGACTTTGGACGACACAATTGGGCAGAGGTGGAGGGGTCGCGGTGGAGCTTCTCCTGTCATGTGGCAGGAAGAGGCGAGCGATGCTGCTGAGCATCTTCCGGTGCCCCGGATTGTAAGCATGCACCCTGCAGCTAGGGTGTATCTGGCCCCAAACGTCCGCAGTGGGGAGGCTGGGAAGTCCTGTTGCCGCACATTTGAAAATCATTCATGCTGTCATGTGTGGCTGTAGTTCATTACTTCTTTCTGAGTTGTATGCCATGGTGTAGGTGGATCACGGTTTGTTTATACATCCCCATGTTGAAGGATATTTGGATTGTTGACAGTTCTGGAGATTATGAAGAAAACCTTATTCCTGTAAATGCCTAGGGATGGGATTGTGAAGTCGTACAAGATGTATTTAATTTTATAAGAAACTGCTGAACTATTTCCAACATGGCTTTACCATATTGTATTACCATTAGAGTATATGGAAGTTCCAGCGGCTTCTATTCTTATGAGCACTTTGTATTGTCAGACCTTTTATTTTAGGCAGTGAGCTAGGTCTGCAGTAGTATCTCACTGTGATTTTAGTTTGCATTTCCTTCATGACTGGTTATGTTGAGCATCTTTTTATGTGCTTGTGTTGAATCTTTTGCCTGATTTTTTAATTAGGTTGTTTTCTTTCTTTACTTTTGAGACTTCTTTATGTATTCCAGATATAAGGCATTTATCAAAGATGTAAGTAAAGTCGCTCAGTCGTGTCCGACTCTTTGCAACCCCATGGACTGTAGCCTACCAGGCTCCTCTGCCCATGGGATTCTCCAGGCAAGAGTACTGGAGTGGGTTGCCATTTCCTTCTCCGGGGGATCTTTCCAACCCAGGGATTGAACCTGGGTCTCCAGCATTGCAGATAGGCGCTTTACCGTCTGAGCCAGTATTTTTGCAAATATTTTCTCCCATTCTGTGTCTTGTGACTTTATCCTCTTACCAGTGTCCTTTGAAGAGCAGAAATTGTTAATTTTGGTAAAGTCCAATTTATCAATTCTTTTTAGCTAAACGCTTATTATTTTCTATCTAAAAACTCATGGTCATGCAAAAAGTTCTATTTTTTTTAATAGAGAAGTTTAATATAATTTTTAGGTTTTGCATTAAGATCTGTGATCCATTTTGTGTTAATTTTTAAAATATTGTATGAAACATGAATTGGAGTTCGTTTTTGTATATAGATGTTCAGTTATGTTTTGCATTGAGCCAATAGAACAATTTAGAAAGAACTGACTTTTTTTCTTTGAGATTATTCTTTTTTGATGTGGACCATTTTAAAACTCTTCACTGACTTCCTTACAATATTGCTCTGTTTTCTGTTTTGGTTTTTTGGCCATGAGATACGTGGGGTCTTAGTTCCCCAACCATGATCGAACCCGCACTCCCTGCGTGGAAGGCGGCGTCTGAACCACTGCACTGCCAGGGAATTTCCCCAAGAAATGACATCTTAGCAATGTTGAATCTTCCAACCCATGAATGCAGTTTATCTTTCCGTTTATTTGTGCCTTTCATTTCTTTTATCGATGTTTTGTAATTTACAGATCTCACACCTACTTTGTTAGATTTATGTAAAAGTATTTCATTTTTCATGGTCCTCATTGTAAATGGTATGTAAATGTTTTAAATTTGCACTCGTTGATTGCTGTTATGTAGAAATAGGTGTCGTGTGGCCTATGGCCCATGATGTATCAGTTCTGGCAGTCTTTTGTAAACTGTGCTACACCAGCGTTTGATAGTGTAATGTTTTCATTGTAAACTTGCAAAGCGTCGTGGGAACTTCATCTCATCCCTTGCATTGTGGACGCAGTCTCTGAAAGTCAGACAAGGTAAGTGCTTGCTTATGGTTTTGTCCCTTGACTCTGCTACTAATGCCTTGTGAGCTCAACATTTTGTGTTTGTTTGTTGGGGGTTGTGTTATGATGTTCTACAAATTTCTTCCCAGGGTTACCAGTCTCGTCACGTGAGTTGTCATTTATGGTATGATTAGAGGGAATTAAAAGCTTCCAGTTCAGGATTTCTTTCCCACTCACTGGTTTGCCTCAGGAGCTGAAGTTGCTCATGTCACAAGGAAAATATCTTACAGAGGAAGCAGAGATCATGATGGGATTCTGACCTGAATATTCTTTAGTTTTTCAGAGATGTGGTATTTGTAGGTTGTGATGGCAGATAACAGCTGGGGGCTTGAGAGATAGGGCAGGACAGGTTCAGGCATAAGTGGGCCCAGGTGGGCTGCTGCCATGGTGGGAGCTTCGTCCAGATGTCAGCGAGAGGACCCCGGGCACCGAGCTGTGAGCGCAGCAGAGTGAGATGTGGATGCGCACTCCAGAAGGATGTTCTGCCAGAGCCCGAGCCTGGCTTCAGGAAATGTCCCCTAGTTTACCTCTGAAAAACAAGCTGTTTGGTTGTCTGATGCTTGCCATATATCTTGGATCAATATTTGTCAATAGAAATTCTAATTATGATAAAATGAAAAAAAAGTCATTTCCCTATGTTTAATGGCACAGATAGTTTTCTTGTTAAATTATTTGCCTGTCTCCTTTTATGGAAATTTTAGGTGCCACAGACCTTTAATAAAGGACCAGTACCCGAATAATTCTTTTTACAGAGACAGGTATCAAGTGAACAAGGTTAGGAAATGGTATTAACTCCATGATATCTTGAGATCTTAAGGAAAATAGTACTAAAACAGTCAGCACTACTCACCTCATTAGAAATAAAAGAGAAGACACTTTAGGAGAATGTTTTCCGCTACAAACAGTTCTATTTAATGTTCATGATTTTTGCCAAGAAATTTAAAGCATGACTTCTCAGCCAGTCAACTGTTTGATTACATGTTATGATTTTGAAAATCAGAAAGAATTGTAGGGAAAGTGTATCCCTGAGACTTGAAGTATTTGTAATTTTTATTTATTTTTTGGCAGTTGAAGAAATCAGATGTAAGATAAAGTCACAGTAATATTTGTAGGACAAAATGACTTCCGAAATCTGGGCATTTTCCCATTTACCTTAAGAGCAATATTTTGCTCTACTCTCAGGTGATTGATGATTGATTACCAATTAGTAATCATTTATATACTTTAATCACCCAGTCACATTTTGATCTGTTTTTGAGTCCCTGCACTGTGGTCTTAAAGTTGCCTCTTGGCATAAGTCCAAAGATGTTACAGGTCTCACTTCGTTTCTTTTCTCTGGGCTCATAATTCTATTCTGCCCATTGTCCAGTTTTAGAAAATAGTTGTTTTCTAAGTTTTGTATAATTTTTTGTTGTTGTTGTTTACAGTGGGCTCCAGCTACTCCATTGTGATGGGAAGCCTGTCTACTCTGTAATTTTTGAGCCTATTTTAATTTGAATTTTTATTTGATAACCGAAAACAAGTATTTTAAGGTAGAGTTACACAATACTTCTGTATGATGCCACTTTATATGTGATAAGTAATACATGACAATGATGAACCCATTACTGTTAGTTTAATTTTATAGAAGATGGAACTGAGATAGGTAAGGAAACCATGGGAATTTGGTTTCTGGTCTACAATGAATATAAGCAAGTCTAATTTTCCTTTGAGTTTCACTTTTACTCTTTTCTCAAAGAAGCTATAGAAATCTGGGTCAAAGTTACTTGCCATCTTGAGCTATTGTTGATTCTCTTTGTTTGCTGTATATATCAGATTGCTTTTTTGTATATGGATTGTCCTGGGACAGGAGATATGACAGACTTAGAAAAAAATTCAGATATTAATATATATTGCAGCAGTTAGCTTTTTTGCCTAACATCTATTTGCCTTTTGTTTGGTAGCAATCTCTCATGAATTCTTGTTGGAATGTTCTGTTTCCTGTTTTTGGTATTTGGGATACAAGCATGTGAACTATTGGGGCAAGTGCTAAAAATATAGGAGTGGTGTCCTGGCTACAGTGTATCTGCTAAAACACAATTTTTGTACTTTTTGTTTCTTTATTCTTCCAAGCATCCTTGTTCTAGATCATTTTTCAAACCCCTGAGCTCCTCTTTTTAATTTTTTTTTTAAATAGCCCTTGATGTCTTTCTTTTTCTGCTTAACATATCACAATTTGTTTGCCAGGGTTTAACCTTAGAATCCCAAGTGGTGGAAAGAATGACTGACTTGGAACTGAGATCAATATTTATTTAGTCATATATACTTATAAGATTCCTCCTAGCTTTCATAAGAACATAGTAATTTTTCCCCTTTCTTCCACATGATTTTGTGCTCACGATCATGTTCCTCTTCAATTTGTGAAATGAGAATGATGATTTTTAATATCTAGTTTGCTGGCTTAACTTCTGAACGTGTATGATAATCTGTGCATATGTAGGTGTAAATAGTGTGTAGATGCAGTGTGGTATTATTCTTATCTGGATGGGATAGCTGTCTTCCAGTTCAGATTTCTGCATTTTTAAGTCTTCACTGAGATTATTTGGTGTTACATAGTAACTCCCTGCTAGATCAATACTTCCTTGTTTCCTTGTAGAGTGCTTTGCAGGATAGATGAAATGTGTTAAAAGTTTCAGTCCTTTGAAGACTCTGGTTAAGAAATACTGTGAATTTTTTTTTTTTTTTTCTGGGATGTATCTACAAGCTCAAGAATATGGTTGAAGGCATGGACTGTGCATGGTGAGCAGAAAACAGGGGCCCTGGGAGAAGACATGTATCCCAGAGAGCCCGTTTTGCTGGCCCTTTACTTTGGCAAGTCTTTTAATTAATCCCTTCATTTAAAAAGTTACTTTTTCGTATTCTTCTCAAGAACATGATCACATAAATTCAAGCAATGAACAATGCTTAATTTAGAACATGAAAGATGGTGTCCTCCAGAGGACACCTCTTGAACATAGTCAGTTTTCCTTCTTGATGGTGGTGGTATGGGTGTTACAGCTGATGTGGAAAAGAATAAATGCATGCCAGTGTCTTTTTTTTTTGAGCAGTTACTGTATTATTGCTTCGTTTGTAGCTGTGAAACAACTGATCTTAAAAGGCCTCGGTGGAACTTTTCTTGGCAATTTTGTTTCCAAGGAGAAGACAAACAGATGGATAGTCGGGAAGCGTGCACATGTGGTGTATGTGGGGTGTGTGTGTGCGGGGTGTGTGTGTATGCGGGGTTTGTGTATGCGGGGTGTGTGTGTATGTGGGGTGTGTGTATGCGGGGTGTGTGTGTGTGTGGGGTGTGTGTGTGGGGGCGGGGTGTGTGTGTGTGGGGTGTGTGTGTGTGTGGTGTGTGTGTGTGTGTATGCGGGGTGTGTGTGTGTGCGGGGTGTGTGTGTGTATGCGGGGGTGTGTGTGTGTGTGCGTGCGGGGTGTGTGTGTGTGTGTCTGTGTATGCGGGGGGTGTGTGTGTGTGTGCCTTTAATTCTGCCAGAACTGTAAGGTGGGTGAGAGGTTTGTGATGTGGTAGCAAATAATGTGGAAACGTGTGTCCCGAGCGCTCCTTTTCCTGGCACGGTGGAACTCTTACCTGGTCTCAAGGTAATTTGGAGGCAGCGCATGATATTACAGGCATTCTTCACAGACTCTTTTTGTGTTTTCCTTTATCGACATTCTTTTCTAATCTCATCATATTGAGGCCATATAGCACATAAAAAACAAATAAAGGCGCAGTTTAAAAATTATATTGAGCAAAATAATAACCAACAAAAGTTTATTAAAATATGCTTGAAAGTTTGCTAACGGGTCTGCCGAGGAGACATTGCGCTGGGCTAACGGCCGCAGCTCCGGAAGCTCCGTCTTCAGAGGACACGCAAGTGGGGCACCTTGCAGTGGGGACTCATGCTGACAATAGCTTCAGAATTTTAATCGGACCTCCGTCCAGACTCATAAGCTGACATGGAAGTTAGCAGTTCCCTCATCAACTTCTGAATCCTCCTGCAGCCTCATTAGCTTCTTGTTTCCTATTAGGTGGGCGATGTCATGCATCCTTTTCTGCTCCTGTGAGGACACTGTGTATCCTTCGGCACACACGCCAGTATGGGTCCCCATAGTTTTCATAGGAAAATAAAATACAAATTAGCTTTGAATATGGAGTACGATGTTCCCCGCCTGAAAAAAATCTTCATTATTGCTAACCAAAGTCTGAAAGAGTTCTTTTCAGAGGAAATAATTTGATGGTACTTTTGTATTCAGGTCTTTAGTTTTTAAGCATTGTCTCTGATCTTGCATTGTTTACGTATTAATGCTAAATTAAAATGGCTGTTAGATGTATAGAATATAAACTGCTACAATTGTTTTCACACTGGAAAAGTCATATAATACATGACTATCGTATATTCATGGCATAGAATTGTTTTGTATATACCATGGTTAGTGACTAACATTTAAGCAGAAAGCACATCTTGAGGAAAAAAAGCTATGTAATTAAAAATTAAACGATGAATTAAAACTTAAATTATGCTAATAAGCTACATTACTGAGACCAACAGTTAATACACTACAAAATCTTCAGGAAAGATGCTTAACATTTGTTTTATGTTAGAATTGCAATTTGCAGTGTATGCTATTTTGGAATATTTATTTTGAAGAGGTCGGCGTGTCTGAATTAAGGCATAAATCAATGGTCTAAGATTTTTAATGGATATAGAATTTATCACAGATTATAATCCTTGGTAGTTCAAACAATTGCAGAGGAAAAAAAATCCTATTGTTTTTTAGTGCCAGCATCATATCAGCATATTTGATTACATTTATTCATTTCAATGAATAGTAGTGCTGAAATGCATTCAATTGACAGCATCCTAAAGCAGCCTGTTATTTTGTTTGATAAGATTTTTTTTCTTTTGTTTATGCATACTGGATGCAGGACCACAACAATGATAGTTACTAAGGTTTTGAATTTCAGGAACTTTCTACGAATGCACATCAAGTAAAACTAAGGAATTTTAAACTTAAAATGAGCCGTTTAAAAAATTTCATGTTGTGATTCAGCAAAAGCAGACCAAGTATATGAAAGTGAGTGTTAGTCACTCAGTCGTGTCCAAGTCTTTGTGACCCCATGGACTGTAGCCCACCAGGCTCCTCTGTCCATGGGGTTCTCCAGGCAAGACTCCTGGAGTGAGTTGCCGTTCCCTTCTTCAGGGGATCTTCCTGACCCAGGGATCCAACGCAGGTCTCCTGCATTGCAGGTGGATTCTTCACCATCTGAGCCTCCAGAGAAGCCCAGATCAAGTATATATTCTGTTTTATATAAGCTGAACACTTTAACATCTAGCCTTAAAAACAGCATAGCTGAGTTAGTCCCTGTCTCTCCTGTTACTGTTTATGATACTCCGCTGTGCATGCCTGATGTTTGTGTGTTTTGGATGGAGCAGACCCTGTTGTTGGAGGAGTCCTCCGTATGGCGAGGTCAGCAGAGCCTCCCCAGGCCCATCCTTCCGTCTACTCATCATGCCTGAAGCGTCATGTAAATGTCTTCTCACACAGAGAGGAAGAAGGCTCTTGGAACTTTTGCCTCGAGAATGTCACTTTGGGTATCGAAAGATATAAATAGGTGATTCTAAGGAGCACAGCACAGTTGTTCCCGAACATGCCCCAGGTTTCATGCGGCCGCAGAGGTGAGGCCTCAGGGATGAGAGGTGGAAGCTGGGAAGGAGTGCGCTCGCTTTCTTCTGACACTCCCTCATCTGCTTCCCCCAGACAAACACGCGGACAAATGGCAGACCTGGGCATTTCCAGAGACTTGCCCTGCCAGCAGCGTAGAAGGTCTGGGGCCAGGTTTGGGTGTCTGTCGTTAGTAGTGCGCCTTTTACGCGGACATGCTGTGTCCCTCCACCCCCTCCCTCCACTCCTTCCCTTTCCCTCACCTCACCCGGGGTTTCTCTGAATCCTTTATTAGTCAGGTTTTAGGGCTCTGTCAGGGGCCGCATTTAGAATACATTTAGGGGCACTTTCACGTGGGACAGGACACCTGTCTCCCTCAGTATCGCATCATGAAGATGCACCCTGACGTGCGGACCCCCGCCGAATGCAAGTGGACAAGCAGGCACAGACGCCTTCAGGAGAAGCTGTTGGCTCGTATGCCTTGGGTCGTGCAGGCTGTTTCTGTTCTTGCTACTGTGAAGACTTTGTCAGTGATCAAAGTTAAATGTTTATTTAAAAAAGATGTTGGGAGGGGCTTGTGGGTCCATCACTGCGAAGATGGGTGTGCATGAGAGCTCAGAGTCACCTCTTTGGAGGAAAGAGATGATACCTGGACGGTGTCTCAGGGCAGTTTTGGGATTTTTAAAATGTCTCCCTCCCGGTAGCTGAAGGGGAGGGGACAGTGCTGTGCCTTTTTCAGAGCCTCGTGAGAATAAGGTCAGATGCTGTGCTGAGAGTTTTGCAAGGGACTGCCTACTGCCCAGCACGCTGGATAAACTGCTGGATTTGGGGGCATTTTTAACTTAAGTCGGTTTCTGTGGCACAGTTTCCCTGTTTTGCGTGGGATATTTGAGAGTTAAAATATTAAAAGGTATCTTACGTCACATTTTAAAGAACAGACCCAGTAGTACAGCGCACGTTTTCTAACATCTTAGTACATTTATTTCATTGAAAGACTAGAGGTAGTCTGTGAGAGTTGGTTGTCTTGAGAGAGGATTGTATGCATATGCTCCTCTTAGTAAATTAGAGTTGCCCCTAAGATGTGTTTGTATTATGTAGATTGTCATTGCCATTGCCATTTACAGTCGTATTAGTACTGTGTTCCCACAGTGTAACTGCTGTTTTCATGCTTGAATTAAAAAAACGCACCAAATGTGGCAGAGTTTTCTATCCGTGTATACTTTTCAGTCAGTTTTCTAAGGACGTTTGAATGGTGAAATACGGTTTGCTGAATGGGAAGTATTTTGTTTTAGTTTGTGAAGTTTACTCATTTCCTATGCTACTGTTTTCTGAATTTCCACATCATCTATGCAGAGTGAGTTTTTGCAAAAATTATATAGCACACCTAAGTTTAATGTTTCTCCTTTCGATTTCTTGGGAGAAATGTTCTAGATGAAACCATCTAATTAGTTTACCATGAGCAGTTTCTGCGTTGCCACAAGTGTGGCATTTTCTTTAGGTCAAGGTTGTCTGTATCCCTTTCTGAGATGGTGGGAAACTGCTGAAGCCATGCTTTTTGGTCAGGGTATCACTGCACAAGGCCGTCAGTACCCTTCACTTTCCGCCAGTACAAGGGCACGTCGAGATAATTTCATTATTTGGTTTTCTCTAGTCCTCTTCCCAGTTCTCTCTCTGGAAGCTTTATGTAGCCCCTCCCCCTGGATCTGAGCCGTATTCCCTTTTGTTCAAGGTCATTCTTTTCAGCTTTACCTTCAGTCTTCAAAATGGTGAGCTGTTTCTGGGATGACAGAGGACACTTAGTCTGTAAACCGTGTTAGTTTTCAGTGGTGAGATAATCATTTTAAGAAAGGAGAGAAATAGGACTGAGACCACACGTAATTATTATTTGCCTCAGGTTTTAGCCTTTGTCATCTTAAAGGTAAAATTAGGTTTGCTTCTGGAACCTATTCTTTTTTCCATTAAGTTCATCTGTGAGTTATTAGAATATTTATTGGCATGCTGATGGTGCCAGGCATTTAGTAGGTTCTATGGACTGATTGTGGTCCCCCAGAATTCATGTTATCAAGCCCTAACTCCCATTGTGACTGTATTTGGATACAGGGCCTGTAAGAAATTAATTAAGATTAAATTTCCTCTGGAGGGTGGGGCCCTAACATGATAGGATTGTGTCCTTTTAGGAAGAGGCACCAGGGGTTTCCCAAGTGGTCCGGTGGTTGAGACTCCTGTGCTTCCACTGCACGGGGCATTGGTTCGATCCCTGGGTTAGGAAATTGAGATCCTGCATGTTGTGGGGCATGGCCAAACAGGAAAAAAAAAGAACCTCATGAGGCACCAGAGCATTCTCACCCTGCCCTACCTCCCTGGCTCTTCTCTTCCATCTGCACGGGGGGACTGGTGAGCAGGTGGTCGTCTGCAAGCCAGTAAGAGAGTTCTCACCAGATCCCAGGCCTGCCTGCACCCTGATCTTGCGGGGTGTGTGTGTGTGTGCGCGCACGTGCTTAGCCACATTCAACTCTTTGAGACGCCATGGACTACAGCCCACCAGGCTCCTTTGTCCAAGGAATTCTCCAGGCACGGATAATGGAGTGGGTAGCCGTTCCCTTCTCTAAGGTATCTTCGCAACCCAAGGATTGAACCTGGGTCTCCTGCATTGCAGGCAGATTCTTTTCCAACTGAACCACCAAGGAAACCTGCGTACCCTAATCCTGGACTTGCCTCCAGAGCATGAGAAATCAAACATCTGTGGTTTGAGTGCCTCCAGTCTGTGGTATTCTGATAGAGCAGCCTGAGCTGCCTAAGAGTGTTGGTCGCAAGTGCTACTTGTCATTGACACCAGCTTGAATGAGTGTCCCCTCCTCGAATCAATTTGCTCATCAGCTCATCACAAGGAAACACTGTTACTGCAGTCAGACTGCTTATTGCAAAGATCAACCATCCTGTTATATTTTAATTTTCCTGTACACCCTGTTTGCTGCTACCTATAAGGTACCTATAAGGTATTTTCCTGTGACTCACTGTTGGTATGGATATCATATACAGACAAGTGAACAATCTTAGGTGTACAGATTGGCAGATCTCATCAATATACCCACAAAACTAGCACCTGAATCGTGAAACAAAGCAATACTTCAAACAGAGGGCTCCCTTCTCCAGCTACCATGGAAGGTAACTGTTAGGGTTAGCTTTGCATCCAGCTGTTTTGATGGGGCTGTGTTTCTAACATGATGCTTTCTGATAAGAATCTGATTCTCAACCTGACCCTTATTTCTGCCTATTTTTTTGTTTAAAAAAATTTTTTTTCTTGTAACTTCTTTTTATTGGCCTTTGGCCTGTTAATAATTTAGCTCATTCCCTCCACCCCTGCCACACCAATTTGTTTACTACACTGTGGCTAGAGAAGACTATTTTATGTATTTAGGGAATAAATTTCATAAGCCCCTATAAGTAAACAAAATGTCTGCCTCAGCTTTATTTTGTAAATCTTTAAATTCAAACCTGAAAGTAGAGGTTTTGGTTTAATTTGCTTCTATTTTAGCTTGGTATGCACATAGCCCCCTGTGGGGTGCTGTTTCAGCTACCATTACTAGAGTGAAAACACCTATACAGAAGACATGCCTATGAATGTTCCGGTTCTGAGTGCTCTTCTAAGGAGGTGTTAGATCAGAAGTGGCACTGTGGTTTGGAGGGGCTGCTGATTAAGTGTGGTTTTCATTCTCTTACGCTGGCTTTCCAGTTGACAGCAACTTTCTGGTGTGATACTAGCTCAGTGTCAAGAGGGATTCTCGGCTCTGAGTGTCTTGCTTGTGCCTTGGTCAGTTTTCTTATTAAATACATCTCTGATGTGTTCTGTTGAAGTTACTGCAAATGGATAATTCAATAGACAAGTACTTCATCTTTTATACAGCAGTCCAAGAATATTCAGATTCGTAATGAGATAGACATGTATTCTTATCTGTGTTTTAAGCTGAATACATTATAGTATTATCAGTATTTTTCTTACAGATATTTTGTCGATTCCTTTATGAATAGTAAATATTCTACTTGAAGAGCAAAATAACTAAAGAAAAGTGTTTTTTTTTTGAAAATCCAAAGTGAGATATATTTTGATTTACATTATTTCTAATGCATGTAAATGAGTTTTATATATTGTTAAATGTCATAGCTTAGAAGCAGAATGACATATACACACATACATAAGTATGTATTATTTGCATATGAATGCACATGTGCATATCACACACGTACACACATACTGATAGCCACATACATTGGCATCCTACAGGGGTTGGCCTTACCTGATTGCCACAGGCGTTGTTGATTTTTACAGATTGTGTTAATGTTTTTAGTAATAAAAATCATCACTGTGCTCTCTTGCCATGACCTGCCCCGCTGGTAAATAATGCACTAACAAATATCTCCAAGCTGCCTCCAAACATACATTTATGTTGATTAATTAATCAGTTACTATCTTAGGTGCAGTGAGATTTAATTTGCCCAGTTTCTCTAGGTGTTTGAAATGGTTTTGTTTTCATTGGACCTGTGTAGGGAGCCCTGTAATATGTTATAGGATATAATTATGAAATTAAAATGAAAAAAATTATCTTTTGTGTTCTCTGAATTTGGCTGTAGGTCTTAGAGGTGCTTAGCATGACATGTACCTGAGTTCATGGCCAGAGGGACCCAAGAAAGTTGTTTGAGGTAATGTTTTGTTTTTTTAAAGGACCACCTCTGTCAGGTTTGCAGGTTCATTAAATGATGGGCCTTTTATCTTTCGCTGCTGTTGCCATTGGGCTTCCCTGGTGGCTCAGACGGCAGAGAACCCACCTGCAATGCGGGAGACCTGGGTTTGGTCCCTGGGTTGAGAAGATGCCCTGGAGGAGGGCACGGTAATGCACTCCAGTAGCTTGCCCAAAGAACCCCATGGACAGAGGAGCCTGGTGGCCACAGTCCATGGGGTCGCAAAGAGTCGGACACGACTGAGTGACTAAGCACGGCACAGCCATTGCTATCATTTTACATAAAGGGCAGCTCTTTGTGAAGCACAGGTTTGCATTTTCTTGCTCACATTAAGTTTCTGTGCTCTTTGCATTAAGAGCTTTAGCGTAGTGTTTTGATGCGTTAGACCCAGCATGGAGAGTCTTGCTCTTTGAAAGTGGAGGAAACCAAGTGGATATTGACATGGCGCTATTGAGCTGCAGGCATACTCATCCTGTGATGCAGTGTGTCTTTGATCTTAATAGCAAACAGGGTAGAAATGTATCTCTTTGAAAGCAGGACTTTTTCTTTTCATGCAGATTCTGTTTCTCCTTTCCTCACATAGACTCCTGTGCTACGATGATTGAGCCTTCCACGGGTGTGTTTCACTATCATCTGTCATCACACTTAATGTAAAAAATACATTTTGACCAAGTTATGCCATGTTGAGAAAGTTTCTCAGTCAGTTTATAAAGGATTGATCAATGTTTATGGTGTCCTGACTTGAGAAGGGCATTACTTTGTTTTTTATAAACCCAGAGGGCAACTTGTCAATCATATCCTATGAGTGATCAGCCCAGGCAAGCTGAGTCGCTTCCTGCTCCTGTGTGTAGGAAGTGGGGGAGTGGTGGTGTGTTGAGAGAGGTCCTGAGGGGTGGAGATGTCCTGGGGAACAGAGACCATGGGAATCAGTGGTGGCGCATGAGCCACTTACTTGCCAACTCTGATCTAGTCGAATGGGATGCCTTTTGGAAATACAATGAAAAATGCTCAGTTGCTCAGGTGTTCTTCATTCTATAACATAATAATGCCTTAAATCTCCTATATGGCTTAAAACAACTTTGTTGATGGGGAATATGGTTATCCTAGTTAAAATGTCTTTTATATATATGCCATCTCTGCTGCCCTATCAACGTATATTGTTAAGACCCTAGTTTTGATTTTAGGTTTAAAATTTCTCAAAAATAAATTTTGCCCTATTTTTATATAGTTTGTTTTGTAGAAAAAAAAGCATGTCTTGTGTAGAAAAACTCAGAACTCATTTATGTTGGTGAAATCATAATTTTTTGTCCTTTATTAGTGATTAAATAATGTAGGAATGTATTTAAAAATTTAATAGCTTATGTCTTATAAATAGAAAACAAATTCTGGACACTTTTGACAATATGAAAATTAAAAGAAGTAGGTTAAGTAAGGTCTTAACGTGAGATGTGAGCTTTCTTCTGCAGGTGAGAACATACTCTATGCATATAAAACACAACTGTAGTTACTATTTATAGATCAAAGAGTGGTTTATATTGTGTCCCTAGAACTCTATTTGCACTGACTCATCTCTGAGCCAGTGTCCTTGTCAGCTAAAGATCAGTTTTTTGCTTTCCTTTTTCGACCAGTGATTAGGGTTCATGCAGAACTGCATGGCTAATGCCCTCCCTCCCCGCGCACACACCCCTGCTCCCTGCCCCCCCACCAGGGCCCACAGGCATGGATCCCTCTGTGCAGTGTGGCTCATCATGATTATGGGTGCTGTGACTATGGCATTAGGTGGTAATACCTTTTAAAGTGAATTAGGTAAAAATGAAAATTCTACCACAAAAATTCTTGGGTACCATCAGATTGTTACAGTATTATCATTTTTGTATAGGGTTTATTTGTGGACTTTGAAAGATTTATAGTGTCTTCATCACTTGCTTCCTAGTTCAATGTCTTTTCTACTATTCTGTAGTCTATTGTCTCCGTCACAGCTTGAAGTTGTGTTTTGGAAAAAAAAATAATAGAAGTTGCCTTTACTATTTTCCTTGAGAAGAGGATGTATTCCTTGTTATGATAATGTCTGTAATACTCTCTTAGAATCACCTGTAACTGAGCACCATTGCCTGCTGTGCTGGTCGGTGAGATGGTCAGTGTTCCCTGAGTCCTGTGCAGACAAAATTATGTATATAAACTGTTTATATGTTTAGAATCTCCCAACCATGCTATAGATTCCATAGAGATAGAGACATCGGTTGCTCTATTTCCCTAGGACAGTTCAGAGTGAGTCATTAGTAAATAATTGTTTAATAAGTAGATTAGAGTTTTAGTTACCGTAAGATAGGTGAGCATTTTAAGAGGTCTGGTGGTCATCACTTTCCCGAGGAAGACTTCTAGTCCTTCTTCACATTGGCTGCTGTTTGTTTGCACTTGTTGGTTCAGTGCTGTTACCTCTTAGTCTGACGTCTTTCTCCTGAGGTTGCCGCTTTGTGGGGATGGACTGTTTCATCTTTACGTCTTTGCTTCTCTAGCGCCTAGTGCAGTGCCCTGGGCCTGAAAGTGAAAGCGAAAGGGAAATGCGCTCCGTCTTGTCCAACTTGACTTCTCCAGGTCAGAATACTGGAGTGGGTAGCCGTCCCCTTCTCCAGAGGATCTTCCCAACCTAGGGGTCGTGTGACGTATCCATCAATACCTGTTGAATGAATTCCTTCTTTACTTTCATGATATAAATTGTAATAGTAGATTGAATGAATGCTCCAAAACAGCATCAATTGATATTTATTGGGAAAACCTTTCCAGTAAAACACATCTAAGTGTGGCTATTACCTTCATTTTTACTAGCATGATATCTGTTCTTTCTAACAGTTTGGTAAATTGCTTTTGTGCATGGTGTTATCTGAAAATGCCATGAGAATTTCATCATGGTGAAAGAACTAACATAAACAACAACTTTAAAAATACCAAACTAAGTGCTATCTATCTGTGTTTTTAAAATTAAATTGTCATAAGTATATTCAAGATGGAATTATTGTTTTTGGTAGTTTGGCATGAAAAATTAAGAGTTTATATACTAACAAACGACTAATAAAAGCAGTGACGTAACAGGTTGTTGGCGTATAGTTATACTGACTGTAGGCCTGTGTAGGCATTATATCATATCACGTGTAGATATCTAAAGGTTTATTTCATATTATTTTCTAACTATCTTGCTGTTGACAGTTGGTAGAGTTTCCCCATATCTCTGTTGTGAAGCCTGTATATAACCTAGTCCAGCCTTTCACTTGTGTTAACTGTCATTTTCAGGGAAGGAGAAGCATGTTGCTTCAGGTGTATTCCTAGACTAGTAAAGTATCAAAACTGTAGCCAATCAGCTCCCTGCCTGTTGACCTTTTTCTTTTGGGGCTCTCTGATCAGTGTTGAAAGGGAGAGCTGGTTGCAGCCCGTTCTGGGGGAACCTGCCTGGTGTGATGGCAGGTTCAGATCGAGCCCAGAAGTGTCTTCTTGTACGTGGTTCGTGCGTCCTGCCAGCTTGCTGGATGGCTGCCACAACAGGAACCCCGAGCGCGCTTGATTGGTGAGGATTTACATGTGTGCTAATTAGAGTGGAATAAATGATTGGCTGTTTGCTGCATTGCCATAAAGGGTGCCCAGATGTACACACCGCATGAACATAATGTGCCCAGGCACGGCTCATCAGAGTGTGTCAGCTGCTCTACCTCAGCAGGCCTAGGGCCTGTCGCAGAGAATTTGCTGATAATCGTCCCCTATGATTTAGTGTCTTACTTGGTGAAAGTGAAAGACCTCAAAATCATATCTTGGCAACGGAATTTTTGATCCTTTAGGAAAATAACAAAATATGCTGAAATTTAACTGGGGATAATGAATAGATGACCTTAAGTGATGTGTTTTCAAAAGATGATTTCTTATATTTTGAAATGTTTTCCAGTAAAACAAATAAAAATCAAGTAAATTCACATAATTGAATAAATCAAGTTTTAAAACATTGCATAAGCATCAATCTTTTAGGTTGAAGTAAGCCCCATGAAAACTACCCTGTTGTATATCTGATGAAAGATGTAGCATAGAATGATTTCATTTAAATTTTAAAAAACATATTTTTCTAGAACTTTAAGTTTACTGTGTCTAAAATGTCTCTCTCTCTCTCTCTCTCTATATATATATATATATATATTTAAAAATCCATAATGTATCTCCTTGGTAAACGTACTATTAATACTCAGAGTCCCCTTGTGTTGCATTTATGTACAAAATCTGTAATATCTGATTACTTTGACAAGTAATTTTGTAGTTACAAGTTCATAGTATTGATAATGTATTAATGTACAGTGATTAAATGGTTAGGCTGCCACCTTACAGTTATGAGCAGAAACGTTTATCCAGCACCGCTGACAGGAGCAAAGCCTCTCTGTTACCAGATGGCGTTATTCAGTCTCGCTGCTGCTCTGAGATGTTCTCATGGCGTGGATTCTTCACTCTGGTCCTGGGCTGCTCTTGAGTGACCCAGTACAGTGCAGTGATAAGGTTAAGCTAATTACTGTATCGGTGCCAGCCAGCTTCCACACCATTACTGCCGAGAAAGATTTTGATGCCTTTTGCTTTAATTAAGCAAGAGGAAATGAACAGATATAATTGGGTTTTGAAATAATCCTGTGGTTATCAACACGCATGTGCTTCCTCCAACTTGGTTAAATGTACTTTTGGCACAGTTTTGTGGAGGGAAAGAAGTTTTTCCATTATTGTCTACACGGAAATGTTACCCCATAAACATTCATGATGATTTTTGAACAGTTCAAACTGTGTTTTAAAAGAATTTGACCCAGAAGAGTATGTTTGTAATTTCCATTCAAAAAGATGATAATTATTTTTTTGTTCACATAAATATGCTAAAGACATAGCTTTCAATGCATTCTTGTACTTTTACATTTATGATATATTTTTTTAAACTCAGTTTTCCATTAAGACAGGTACATTTGAACTTCAAAAGGTTTACCATTATATTTAAACTTGCATAATTTTTGCACATTATGTCTGTTTCATTGGTTTGACTAATCCTGTGGAGTTTATGTAAATTGATAGAAAAGTGAAAATGAAAAAATGCTGTAGACTTTTCTAGTGGCAGGGTGAGGCTTCTAACTTTTTTTCTCTTGTAGGAATATTGACTTTCGTAGTAGTATTTTCAATTTAAAATTCTAATTAATTCACATTTCTCTTATTGTTTGAATAGAAATGTACATTTTCTTCATTTTTTTTTTCCTTCTAATGAACATAGCTAAAATATGTGAATAGTGTAGTTTGGGAAGATGTTACAGTATTTTTATCGAGTTTAGGTTTTTCCCCCTTGATACTTAACGAGTACCATTCCTTTTTTCACAGCTGTTCAGATATGGCGAATACCATCTTCATTGGGTGACACCTCTGTACACTTAATAACTGTGGGGTTGTCAGCATCACCTCTCTTTTCTGAGTGTTATTCAGAAACTTGTGTAATATTTTCATAAATGTATCTCAAATGATGCTAGAGTCAAATGAGATAAGAAGCTTTTTAAGCAGCAGAGAGCTATTAGTTTTAGTAATTTATTCTTCTTACCTAATATGTGTTTACCGATGTTCACTAGCTTGCATGTTGACAGTCAAACTCAGTTAATCATTGTCTTTGACTTTTGCCCTCTACATTTTAAGTAAATACAGGCGATAGAGAATCCGAGGGGAGAGTGGAAAACTGTCTCTGCAAGTAAAGTTTAGAATAGTCAAACAGAGTCTGGATAAGAAGGAACATGTAAAATGACTATGAAAAAGTTTTCATTTTACTAGACGACTGACGAGTCTTTTAAGTAACACTTGTTATTTTTTCTAACGCCCTGTCAGGATGAGGCAACAGTTTAAATGAATGATGAATTATCTCTGTCCATTCCCCATGGACCCCATTCCATGGGGAATGGGTATAAAACATCAAAATTCTGTTTTGGTTTTGCCTAGCATCCAGTGTTAATCTTGGTTATTTAGGTTGGCAGAGTATTGCAACCTGTCCACCCCATTTCCCTCAGTGCTGAATCACCCTCTTTCTAATCCATGGAGCCCGCACTGTGTTACCTCGTGTGGCCTTGGGAAGTTGGGTTCTGGTGGAATTTATTGTTGCTGGTCAGCGCACCTAGAATGGGCAGGTTGTTCTAGGTTATCCAGTGGTCCTGTGTAGCCACAAGGCTCCTCAAATGTGGAAGGAGGGAACGAAGAGGGGCTGCGTGATGGGGCAGGGATTCAGCTCACCTTTGCTGGCTTTGAAGATGGGGAGGAGCCATGAGCCAGCAGATGTGAGTGGCATCCAGAAGGCAGAAAGGGCAAGAGAAGGGATCTCCCCTGGAACCTCCAGAGAAGAACGTAGTCCTGCTGGTGCTTTGATTTTAGTTCGGTCATTTTTGTGCTGGACTTCTGAATACAAATCTGTAGGATAATGAATTTGTGTTGGTTTAAGCCACTAATTCTTTTTTTTTTTTGTAATTTCTACGGCAGCCCTAATGCAGTTATTTATAGTGTAAAGCAGAGGTATTCATTGAAGTTTATCTAGCATTAAGCACTTTATTCATGTTTATTTGTTCCTTCTTTCACTGTCAGTTGCAGTAGAGCCGTCGGGAGGTGATTCGGCCCTAGCTTGTACTGTGTCTTGGCCACCTCACAGCTTAGGGTTCTGAGGCCTGATGCTGCACACCTTTAAAATGTGGTTATTACAGAGTAATGTAGTTAGTTAGAAGTCTTGGCTTCATCTTTCAGCCTCTATGTCTTAGTTATAGGAAAATGGCCTCATTTTTTCACCTGAAAATTGAGAAATTATGTGTCTTTTGGGTGTTGATGAACTAATGTATGCATATACGGCTTAGGAACTGCATAAGGCTCTGTCTGCACACGTTACTATTGAGGTCACTCTGCAGCCTTTAATTCTAGCCTTAACACATGGAACATGAGTGTTCTGCACACCATGGCTAGGAAACATTAATTCCCTGTCTTGGTTTCTGTGGAGCTGGCAGAACCTAACCCTGCTGCCGTGTTGAATCTGTGTTTTCTTGACTTGAAAAACCAGACAGAGGTGTTTCCTTCCTTCTTTTTAATCTCATTTGTAAGATTGGTTCAGAAATGAGAGCATAGCAATTTGTTTGTATTTTCCCAGAAGTGATTTGCTACCTTTCTGTTTTATTCTTTTCAAAATTATAAGTTTAAAGAAAAGGATTATTTTTTCCATTTAACTTCTTGAAGTGCTTTATCTCCCAACAAGTTCAATCTATTTAGAATGAATAAAGTTAGTGAATAGTATCTTTGTCGTGGGCAGAGCAAGTAACCCACCTCAGTCCATGCCCTGGCAGTCTCGTCACACACCAGCAGTCCATCCCAAGCTGTGGCTGTCGGTGTGTAGGTGCTTGGTGGAATACCTAGTCTGGCCTGGTGAAGTCATAGAAAATATCACAGGTACCTTGAAGAGCATCAGCATTTTCTGTGTGGGTATAGGAGGAGAGGGCGTTTCAGGCAAAGAAACCTACGTGAGAACCAGTCAGGAACCCAGTGTTTCCCCAGCAGGGCCTAGAGGGGACAGAAGCACAGAGAAGAGTGTGTAGCTTGCCAGGGCCTGTTGAGACTGCTCCTCACTCGGTGCTTTTCCCGAGTGTGGAAGCCATCAGAGCCCCATGCCCGGGTGTGCTCTGTGGAGGTCGCGTCAGTGGAGGCTGTCCTCCTGGGAGTGGGAGAAGGTTCTAGGTGAGGTAGGCCGTCAGAATAGATCGTAGGGGGTGGAGTGGATGCGTGGTTTTTGAGTGGGGAGGACAGGATTAAGGGCCCCACTGAAGGAGGAGGCGGGGGCGGGAGGAGCATCCTGAGCCCTGACCTTTAGGTAGGTGGCTGGAGGACTCCCTCTCCAGGAGGGACATGTGGGAGAGGAGAGCGGGAGGAACTTGGTTTTGGGTGTGTTGCGGGTTTGATGTCTGTGGATTGTCCAGGAAGAGATTCTGAGAATAGACGTAAGGGTGGGAGTGGGGCTGCAGACAGCCAGTTGCTGGCCCGTAGGAGAGGCTGGAGCAGGCAGAGCAGGTGGAAGGGCCCCTGGTGGGAGCTTAGGGCGGGACCTCGGGCAGACCCTTCTCCGAGTGTGGCCCGAAGTATGTCTGCAGGGTTTGTCAGCCCCTTGGAGCAGGGTTCAGAGCCTGGAGGCCTGGTAGACGCGTTTGTTGCCTTGATGACTGCGTCCCGGCTCTGCGCTGTCCCTACCTTCTGCACTCCTGTTGGGCCTGGTGATCCCCAAGCACACTTGTAAACACAGAACCAAGTCTCTCATATTTTATTCCATGCTGAGAATAAACACTCGAGGGATTTGAAAGAAAATATCTCCAAGATTATCAAAATTCTAGGATTTCTTTTATTGAATTATGTCTTGAATATAAATAACACCTTCACAAACCCCTTTAGATTAGGAAGTGACATTGGAACAATGTTACACATGAAAATAAATCAGTACTATTATGTGTTTATTAAAGTCCTCTGAAAAACGTATTAGATTTACCTAGAGCATTTTAATATCTTATGCTCCTTTTATATAATGCAGTGAAAATGTACATTTTTTTCATTTTATGTGAATAAAACATAGCTTCAGTTAAATTTTAAGTCACTAAGTAATAGAGTTGTAAAAAAATATATATATTCATTATTTTTTAGATATGCTCCTTCTAACTTAGGCATTTGAGTTACTTGCCTTGTGTTATTTTGTTCTGGTATATTAACATTAATCATGAAATAGTTTTTTTGGCTTTAATATGGTGGGATGTTCATTAGAAGAGAACTGCCCTCCTGCTTGCTGTCTTTTTAATGAATAAAACAGAACATAATAACTCCCAAATTTTGTAGTTTGTGTGTGAAGATACTGTATTACAGGGGATAGCCTAGGTTTTAACAATGCATGACGTCCTACTGTTTTATTGCTATCGGGTATGTGACAGTGATGGTCATTGCAAATATTTTAAATTTAGAACGATTTACGCCCTGCAGATAAATTATTGTGCAATAGACATTTCTTTCTAAATGACACTTAATGGGCTGATTCTTTGAATACTATGTTTAGCATAATATAGCAGAAAGAAAAGTAATGATCAAAAGACTGAGGTTAGTCTTTCCTAAACAGCTTGAAATAACTTGGCATCGTATATTAACATTCAGAAAACATAGCCATGTCTCAACGTATTAAGCAACTTATACATTTCAGCTGAGGTGGTGATTGTTACTTTTGGACGTATTCTAGAAAAGCTGTTTGAAAAGTTAACTTTCTCACATCAACTGTAGTCTCTAAAAGAGTTTGATTAGTTTATTATAAAGAGTATTTTCTTGCCTTTTAAAAATAATATAGGATAATCATAAGCAGTAGCTTCATTTATTGTTGGAAAAAGTGTAATTGCAAAAATTAACTTGTCATACACCGCAGCTCAGCAAAGGAACTTTCTTCTAAGTCCATGGTCACAGTATGTTTTTGCAATTCAGCATCTGGCTCTGTGGGATGCTGATGGCTTCTGTGAAGAAAAGTACCAGGGTGAGCAATTAAATGCAAAATGACAGCACAAAATATGATCATTATGGTTGTACAAAAGACACATTTATGAATTTTGCAGATAACTGTCATTTTTCTACTCATATTTTCTCTTGCTTTGTTAGCTTAATAATTTTAGTTCAGTTTATTTTTTCTTCTGGAATGTGAGCAGCGCCATTTTTTATTATCCTGGCACTTGTTTATGTCTTTTTTGTTTGTCAATCTCAAGAGTAATGATAACTCTAACTGTCTTTTGAGGCAGTACTTTCAAGTTTACCTCACAATCGAACAATAAAAAAATTATACAGTAGTTGTATTATAAGAACATTTCTTTGTAATTGTTAATACTAGTATTTTATCATGTGATTTGATTTCTATTCATGACCTGGAAATAAGGTTTGCTAGTAGTTTCTTCATAATATCAGGTAGTGTTTTGGAGCCTTTTTTTTAGTTATGAAGCCTAATTTGCTAGAGAGTAGAGCAGTGTTGCGGAGAAGGCAGTGGCACCCCACTCAAGTGCTCTTGCCTGGAAACTCCCATGGACGGAGGAGCCTGGTGGGCTGCAGTCCATGGGGTCGCTAAGAGTTGGACACGACCGAGCGACTTCACTTTCAGTTTTCATTCTCATGCATTGGAGAAGGAAATGGAAATCCACTCCAGTGTTCCTGCCTGGAGAATCCTGGGGGTGGAAGAGCCTGGTGGGCTGCCTGCCATCTATGGGGTCTCACAGAGTTGGACACGACTGAAGCAACTTAGCAGCAGCAGCAGCAGAGCAGTGTTGACGTAAGGAGTTACATTGAATCGATAGAAAGTTGTCACGTCTGCTTTGCTTCTACTTGCAAGATGAGCTCCTCAAACCGTGAGACTGCTGGTCCTGGTGGAGGGGCGTCACTCCGGAGGGCTGGGCTTGCCGTGACCTTTGGGGTGTGCCGTTGTCCTCAGGCTCGACCCCTCTGCAGACTGTCAGGCTTTCCAGCCTTACCCTCCACTGTTCCTGAAAGCGCTGTGCTAACCAGCCATCTTTATTGTCACTCTCTCAGAGTCTGCTCGCTTCTTTTCTTTTCCTTCTCTTACAAGCATCCCCATTTCCCTGACCACACGCAGTGTTTGGATACATTCAACCTGAACCCGCAGCTGTGGCTCTGTGAGAACTTCCTGCTCTCAGCACTCAGCAGGAACGTCTTTCCTTGCACTCTCGTGGCATATTTAGAGTGTCCGTTATTGTTATTGGGGCTTCCCAGGTGGCTCAGGGGCCAAGAATACACTTGCTAAGGCAGGAAACACAGGTTCGATCTCTAGGTCAGGGAAGATCCCCTAGAGGAAGAAATGGCAACCCACTCCAGTATTCTTGGCTGGAGAATCCCATGGACAGAGGAGCCTGGCAGGTTGCCATCCATGGGGTCACAAAGAGTCAGACATGACTGAAGTGACCTAGCATGCACACGCTGTGTGCTGGGTTTTGTGCTGGGTGGGACAGTGAGTGAGAGCTTATTTCTTCCGTTCAGGAATGGGCAGTGCCGGGGCTGGACAGTGAGACCCACAGAGGGAGCGGTGGGCCTGGGGGAGTCCAGACGGAGCACAGCTCCGCCTCAGGGTTGGCCGTGTGGCTGCTTGGAGGAGGTGGTGTGGCTGAGAGCCGAAGACCAGCGGGAGCAGCCACAGGGCATCCGAGGCCTGCTTCTAGCAGTGGCTGCGTGGAAGGACCTGAGTCACTGAAGACTTGCTTCTAATGTTTCAGTTTTTAAAAATTTGCTGTTTTTCATGAGAATGTTTGAAATATTAAGTCTTTAATTTTCAGCTTTTGGGACTCCTGCAAAACATGATTTATGTAATACTGTCTTGATGACTCAGGATTATTATTTTGTACATTACCATGGTGGGCTCTAAGAAATCATGTCCTCTAGGCCTTTTGACCTGAAGATGGAGGTTTTAAGATACCTGAGTGATCCCTGATTACCTTTAGGTTTCAGTTCAGTTGCTCAGTCGTGTCCGACTCTGTGCGACCCCATAGATGGCAGCCCACCAGGCTCCACCATCCCTGGGATTTTCCAGGCAAGAACATTGGAGTGGGCTGCCAATTCCTTCTCCAATGCATGAACGTGAAGAGTGAAAGGGAAGTCGCTCGGTTGTGTCCGACTCTTTGCAACCCCGTGGACTGCAGCCCACCAGGCTCCTCTGTCTGTGGGATTCTCCAGGCAAGAGCACTGGAGTGGGGTGCCACTGCCTTCTCCACCTTTAGGTTCACCTGTCTGCTTTTCCTAGAGTTTCTTCCCTTTACTCAGGTGACCTTGATCAATGATCTTGTGTATAGTAGCACAATTTCTGTCCATTATTTGCCATCAGTAAGAAAGCCAATGAATTAGATTTATCAGGAAGTGTCAAGAGTGGGTGATGAGTCTGAGGAAATAACCTAAGAGTTCCTTAAGTTCTCTTCTTCAACCCCACTTCTTAAATTTAAGCGGCACCTTCATTTCCACTGCCTTAATTCAAACATTGCTTTTAATCCCAGGACCTAAACTGAGACATGGTTTATTAAAATGTATATTTTGTGGCTCCTACTCCTATTGGCACGTCTTATTTATTTATTTTTTTTTATGTCTTGGTTGGTAGTATTATTGCTTTGGTGAATTTTTTTTTTTTTTCTTCTCTTGGTGATTTTTTGCTAGCCGAGGTGTCACTATTTCCCTCTGTCCCTATTCAGGTCATTTTCTTTTCATTGCTCTTTTGACATGGTCTACCTTGTTTTATGTTATTGCATGAATACTTCTGAGTGATTTATGTTTTAAGAATTAATAGACACGTCTTATTTTATCCATTTATCCTTCAATGCCTTATTTCAATTATATTGTGACAGCAGGCTTTTAAAACGTAGCAGTCAATTTTGAATAGATTTAGGTATATCAGCTTTATTCATTCATTATTGATCTTATTTATTAATGGGATCAGTTTCTTGAATGATGAGTGTAGGAATCAGTATCACTCAATTTATTGGCGGTAAAGCAACTCTAGAACCGTCTCATACATGCGTATGTATGATACATGTACCGTGTATGCATATGACATACGTATGCTATGTACATATGCATTTAAATATAGACACATACTTATTTACTACATAGAGATATCCTGTCTGTTGTTATTAATGTTATTATCTTTACCTTTTAAAAACAAATACTCACACACATAATCTGATAGAGAGAGAGAGGGAGGGAGTGTGTACATTTCCATGCGTATCTTTTAGCACTTCCCAATTGGCCCAGGTGATTCTAATCTAACTTCTTTTGGCCAGAATTTTGGGCATGTAAATATTTTGTATAAAAATGCCAGTAAAAATGCAGTCATTCTGTTTCATGGTGCAATTACTTCTTGTGACAGTTCCTATTAAGGAAGAGTCTGTTTTTATCAGCATTGCTTTTTACAGAAGGATTGTGTGCCTGGACTGTACTCCTGAGTCTGTTAGACTGTGATGCTTCTTTTTCCACTTAAGTGTTATAATAAAAAAGCTGTGCATTCTGTGCTTCTTTGGAGTACACAGACATGATATATTTAAGATGGATCAGACAATAAAATTTACTTATTTTCTGTGTGATAACTGGTGCTGTTTTCAGTAATAAAACTGAATTATGTATACAGATCTGAAAACAATCTATGAGATATGAGATCATTTTCTTTATATAGCCATAGTTAAATAATTTGTATGACTAGTTTTTATAGTAAACCTGTAAAGGTTTTATTCTCTTTTACTCAACAGAGATTTAAGGTTCAAAACAATCAAATTAAAGAAACAAAACTAGAGATCTGTTGAAGAGTGGAGTGTGTTTATGCTTACAATTTTTCTCACCTTTTAAATTTTATTTAGTTTTAAATGTGTGTAAGGCTTATTTACTTCAAAACTTTTGATCGTTCATTCACTTACTCTATTTATTTTTTTCAACAACATTATTGCAGAATAATTTCAGTACTAACAGCATCCATTTAGACTTTACCATTTGATGTGTTTTGACAGTTCTATACCCTTCTGAAGCCCGTGACAGAATCAAGATAAAAGAACATACTGTCACCCCCTAAATATTCCTGTGCCCGGGTGCAGCCCACCACCCTTCCTGCCTGCCACAGGGAGCCAGTGACCTGCTTTTTGTCACTGTAAACTAATTCGCTCTATCATGTAGTATGTACTCTTGTGTAAGGCTTTGTGTGGACATATGTTTTCATTTCTCTGGGGTAATTTCCTAGGAGGTAAACGACTGGGCTGTGTTATGACTCTGTGCTTAACTTTTTTTGGAAGCTGCCATTGAGGTCTTCTTTAATTTCTCTCAGTCCTGTTCTGCAGTCTTTAGTGTGTGGGCCTTGCACATTGTTTGGTTAAATTTATTTTTGCACTGTTTAAAATGTAGTTGCTTGCTGTTAATGTTTAAAAGTGTGATTGATTTCTGTGTATTAACCTTTTATCCTGTGAATTTCCAAAATTCATTTACTTATTCCAATATATGCTTATATGTTTTTAGATCCTGAGGGTTTTCTATGTAAACAATCACATCTATGAATAGGTACGGTTCTTCTTGTATTTATATAATATCTTTGCCTTTGCTTTTTTGTTCCTCTTCATTTTTAGTAATAATTGTCTTAAATCTGACATTAATATACCCACTCTAGCTGTCTTGTGATTACTGACTGCATAGAATATCTTTTCCAGGTTTTAAACTGTGAATATATTTATCCCTTTGAGTGTTAAGTGTGTCTTTTATAGTCGGCACCTAGTTTAAATCTTTTAATATATTGTAATAATTTATTCTTTTTAACTATGGTATATGTTAACATTTAATGTAGTGTGGTTGTTTGAAGTTATTCTTTCTGTTTTCCTCTTTGTTATTCGCAGTCTAAAGTGTTTTTCTTCATCTCTTCTTTTTTACTGCCTTATTTGGCATTGACATGAACCCTGTCAGCTTTTGTTTATCTGGGAATGTCTTACTGCCCCTTCATAATTGAAGTACAGCTTTGCTGAATATGGAATTCTTGATTGACAGTTTTCCATTCACCATTTTGTCTGTATAATTCTTCTGGCTTTTAGCCTCTATTGTTTCTGGTTAGTTGGCTCTTATTTGTATTTTCTTGCTCCTGCAAGAGCAGCTGTTAAACGTGTGAATATTTCTCTTGTTGCTTTCGAGAATTTTTTAAATTGTCACTTTCTTTTTGGTAGTTTGACTATGATATTTCTAGGTGTAAATCTCTTGTTTATACTTATTGATGTTTGTTGATCTTCTTGTATCTGTAGATTAATGTATTTCATCAAATTTGAAAAGTTTTAGCTATTATTAAAAAAGCATATATTTTCTCTACCCCTTTCCCTCTTTTCTGTCTTATTGGGATTCACAGAGCACATTTGTTGAAATCAGTCACATTGTCCCACAGGTCTCTGAGGTTTTGTTCAGTTTTCTTAAAATTTTCTTTTTAGTTCCAATCTTCTGATTAGATAGTTAATATCCTTCTGTCTTCAGTTTCACTCTTTCTTTGTTATCTCCATTTTCCTATTTAGCACATCTCTAATTCTAAATATTTTATCTTTTATTTCTAAAATGTCCATTTGGCTTTTTGAAAATTAGGTCTGATTCTTTGCTGGAATTTCCTTTCTTTTCATTTGTTCCAAGCATCCTTTATTTTACATATTAAATAGTATGGTTATAATAGCCAATTCAGTCCTCTAAAATAACTCCAGGGTGTTGGTCATCTTGTTTGGCATCTTGTTTGGCACATACTATTTTGCTCGTGATTTGGTCATACTTTTCTGGCTTTTCCTATGTCAGGTTATTTTTGGATTGGATCTTGGACATTTTGAATTTGATGTTGTGTAGTCTCTGGATTTTGTTAGATAGTACTCTTGGTGCTCTCATTTTTAGCAACTAGTTAGCTTGATTCCCTTCAGATAGCATCTATCATGTCTGCCATGGTCAGCTGCTCATATCTCATTTCTGATGTTTAAGCTTAGTTGCAGTCTGTGCTCACACTTCCTGTTTATGAAGGTTTATGTATTCTGCATTTACTCATAGAATCAATCAGGCGTTCCTTCGGCTCTCTTTTTTGGGATATTTACTTCTTTTTTTTTATTTTTTTATTTTTATTATTTTTTTATTATTGTTTTTGCCATACATTGTTATGATATCACCATGGGTTTACATATGCTTCCCCTCCGGGTCCCCCCTCCCTCCTCCCTCCCCCCCGGGAAATCTCGCTGCACCAGTCCCGAGCATCAATCCTGGGCTGGCGATTGATTAGACACATGACATTAACATGCTTCAATGCCCTTCTCCCATATCATCCCACCCTTACCCTCATCCACAAAGTCCACAAGTCTATTCTATACATCTGCGTTCCTTTTGTTGTCTCCCATGTTGGGTTCTCATTACTTTCTTTCTAAATTCCATATATATGTGTTAATATACTGTATTGTTGTTTTTGCTTCTGGCTTACTTCACTCTGGATAATGGGCTCCAGTGGGATATTTACTTCTTACTTTCCTATGACTGCTGTTGTTTGGGGCACTTTCCCTCTGATCCAGAAATACACGTCTGATTTTCCCACTGTGATTTTAGCTGCCTGTCTTTCCAGTGTCCTCCACTGTGGGCATCCCCAGGGTGAAGCTATCCAAAAGGGAGGAGGGGCCGGATTTCCCTTTTATTTTTCATCGTGCCTTGACTCCATTCTAAAAATTTCTGGCACTTGTTTGGTTTCCAGAAATATCAGCTAGTTATTTTCTTTAGTATTTTGTTCAGATTTTACAGCTGTTATTTGTGAGATGTTCAGTTTATTATTAGAAGCTTATTACTTCATATCAGAAATATATGAAATAAAAAAACCTCTTATTTTAAAAAACATTTCTAAATTTTATTCTTAGTGCATCATATGCTCATTGTGGGAGATTGGGAAGGGCTAGTAAATTATAATAAATATGAAAAAAAATCACCTTTAATCCACATTAATATTTCAGTATAATTCTTTTGATACTGTGCAACTGAGTGTGATGTACATAAAATTAGAAAACTATGTATTTGCTTAAAATTACATGAGGGGTGTTTTTTCAAGCCATTAAATGTTTTTGGCAGCTATTTTTATGGCAGTATGACATTCCGTGCTTATAATGTTTTGTGTGACCATTTCTTAATGCTCTTCACAGTGGTTGTTCACAGGTTTTTACTTTTTATATATGACTTTGTGACAGACATCTTTGTATATATATTATTGTGCCCTTTTCATATTATTTTCTTAGGATAGTTGCCTAAAAGTACTGGATTTCAAAGGGAACAATGGTGTTTAAAGTTGTTCTTACATACAAGTCTATTGCTTTTCAGAAAGTCTGATCCACTTAATGCCTGTGAGTGTGTGCAGCTTGCTGCGCCTTCCAGCCATTAGCATTAGATTGCTGGTATTGTCTCATGTAATAGGTGGGGGCAACTCATCTGTTTTTGGCAGTTTTTTTTTAGCTGTTTGGTCAAATTTTTTTCTATAATTAAAAAACATCTACCTGTTTTGAGAATCTGTTTATGTTCTATGCCTATTAAATATATGTTTCATTCTGGTTTTTTAAATATCTGCTTTTAAAGCTCTTTTAATGTTAGGAGAAACAGAACCTAATTTCTTACCTGTAATACTTGTTAACTATGAAAATAATTTCTTCAGTGCATCATTTCTTTTGATCATCTCCTTGAGTATCTTCATGTTTGCACTATCATTTCACCCACCATGTAATCCCAGTGTGCCAGACCTGATGGACTGGACCTAAGAAATCAAATTAAAAGTATACGTATAAATGGACTTGGATTGAAACTTAAGAGCAATTTCAGATTCTTATAACATTTTATTTTGGGTTTAGAGAGATAATTTTTTCCCTCTTATGGAATGTGAAAAACGACTTTCTTTTCATTTCAGTGTTTTCATATGTAGTTTTATATTTGAATAGTCAGTGTTTAACTTTTTGGTGAAAATATGCTTTGTTAATAATACAAAATCAATGTGCATTTTCTGTAAGAGGCAGCTTCCTCTGTGGGACAGGCCCCTGGCACACTGATTGGGGGTTGGGATTTTCTATGGCTATGCATTGTCTGGACATCTTCATGGGGACTTGGGGGAGTCAAAGATTTTTGGTTCTGCTCTACTTCTGCAGACAGTTTGTGCTTAGCATGTGGGGGTGGTGCTGAAGTCCAGGTAACGTGCTATATCCCGTATATTTTCATGGGGAGCTCTGGTTCTGTGATGTGAATTGAGACGTCTGTTCCCCACTCCAGTCGTCTGTCCTCTTCCACTCGGCACCCACGGGAGTCCATGGCAGCCCAGCCTCTTGAGTCCACACTGTCTGCCTCTCTGCTTTCTGTGTCCAGGAATCGTGGCTAAGAGTGGATTTAATTATAAGACACCATGATGGATCATTTCATTAAAGAGTGATTCTAGCACATACCTCACACAATATATTTGCTGTGTGGATGACTGTGTAAGGCTGACCACCAAGTCTGAATCATTAGCACTAATAATTTATGTCTAAGCCTAAGGATACTGTGTATGGAAAGAATAACTAGCTTTGAAAATAAAATTGTAAGACAGAGCAAAATATTGAGATATATAAACCTAATTCCATAGAAAAAGGAAACAGCAATGAATTGAGAAACAATTTTGGTATATGTGTACATTAATACTGCAGAAATCTCTGAATTCTAAATTTCATGTGTGTAATACTAGGATTTAACTGTGCCTTAGAGGAGATATCAGTTGTGTTTTATATGGTGCTTGTGGCATTTGTGGCATTCAGTCCATCTTTTCAGAGGTGAGTAGAAGTTCTAGTCATTTTAAAAGGGAACAGTCAACTGATAGAGAAACCTAGGAATCTGTACATTTTCTACATCTTACTAGGAAATATGGGGGCTTCCCTGATGACTCAGTTGGTAAAGAGTCTGCCTGGAATGTGGGAGATGTGGGTTTGATTCCTGGGTTGGGGGGATCCCCTGGCAAAGGAAATGGCTACCCACTCCAGTTTCCTTGCCTGGAGAATTCCATGGACAGAGGAACTTGGAGGGCTACAGTCCATGGGGTCACAAAGAGTTAAGATACAACTGAGCACGATTAACACTACTAGGAAATAAGAATCATTTACTAAACCCTTTGTGACCTCATGGACTATAGTTCATGGAATTCTCCAGGCCAGAATACTGGAGAGGGTAGCCTTTCCTTTCTTCAGGGGATCTTTCCAACCCAGGGATCGAACCCAGGGTTCGATCTTTACTAACTGGGTCAGAAGGGAAGTCCAAGAATACTGGAATGGGTAGCCTATCCTTTCTCTAGGGATCTTCCCAACCCGGGAATTGAACTGGGGTCTCCTGCATTGCAGGCAGGTTCTTTACCAACTAAGCTCTCAGGGAAGCTTACTAAACTCAGTTGTCAGTGATTAAGATTAATTTACTCAGTTTGCTCTACAAACGTCAACTTTTTTTATGTGAAAAACACTGAGCTGGGTGCTGAGAGTATTGCTGTAGATAAAGTAAAGTCCCTTACATAGCCTTATGTCAGTTCAAGCCTGGTTTCCCACCCAGTGATTTAATAAGTGAAGCTTTCAATTTTCAATACGTTTCTGACTTCAGAACTGTGAATAAGGGACCGTGAGTCTTCCTTGAACATACACTGGAAGGGAGACAGGAGAGGACATGTAGATGGGTAGCAGGTCGTGAAGTGGGGCAAGGAAGCCCCTTAGACTTCATCCTGCAGGCCTTTGGGGCCCCCGAACTTACTGTCCTCTGGCTCTTAGGTGCCCATGAGATGGTGGACTCTTGGAAGTTTTATGAGCAAAGGAGGAGAACGGCTCGAGTGGGACTTGTCTTTAAAGACTTTAAAAGTTCCTAGACTGTGTTATTTGGATTCGGGCAGGAAAACAAGATGTGATGCCAGGTAAACTTTATTGCTGTGTGTTGGGGAGATGATGAAGGACTGGATTGAATACAGTGATGTGAATAGACAGAGAATAAACACTTAAAAACCACTGGAAGCAACTCCGGGATCAGGTGGTTAAGTTGAGGTGGAGGTAAGGGAGAGAAACACATTAAAGGCAGTCCCGAAGTTCAGAATGAATGATTGGGAGAGTGTTAGGGGTTGAGGCTCAGGAGAGGAGCAGAAACCAGGACCCGTGAGACGGGCTGTGCTCTGCCTGATCACCAGGGTTGGAGGACAATGCTGGCCATGCAGAGCTGTGGAAAGGGGGTCAGTCTGGGTGGAGCCCTGCACTCTCAAGGACTGTGATTCCTGCTTCTTACATAAGCTTTCTTACTTTTAGAGTTATGACATATTCTCCAAGAGTTCTCCTACTGGCGATTTCCAGGGAGTCCTGTTTTATAAACACTCAGTCTGAGGCGTTGACAGGCCTCCCCTTTTCAGGAGGTGATGTGCGTGAAGAGGCTGGCGTGGCCCCTGTGGTGGGTCCGAAGGGCTGGGACCTGTCTCACAGACACGGCGGCTGCAGGCTCAGACTGAGCCCGCTTGTGCAGGTGGGACATGCAGTGTGAGAAGCCGAGACTGTGGTTGGCCAAGAATTTCCAGGCCAGCAGTACTGAGCCATAAGGACCTAAAAAAAAAAAACAAACAAAAAAGGGGGCCTCAAGCCTCTTAGCTGCCACCGTATTTCCCACACGTTGCTTTTCGTTCTTCTGCCAGCAGTTTCTGTGCCTTTTTTCTTCCTCGCTGCTTCAGAGGGGTCTTCATTCAGTGTTTTCCCGCACAGGTGCCAAGGTGGGTCTCGGCTGGAACACGGAGTCTAATTCAGACCGTGGGCTCACCCCAGTAGCTGTTGGCGTCTTGGCTACAGGGTCAGAGCCCAGTGTTGACCTTCACTTGTTGCTTCTCCTCAAGTGAGGGTGAGTGAGAGCCGCCGTGGAGGGACAGTCGTGGAGGACGGGCCTCCTGTTGTGTCCCCAGTCCAGGGGGTCTGCCGCTGGGCCCAGAAACGTCCCTTTTCCACAAGCATAGGCCTTTTGGATGCTGGTGATCCAGAGAATCTCAAGATTCAGATAATGTAGGACCAGTATTAGTTCCCAGAGAGGATGAAATCATGGAGATCATGTCTCACTTTACAGATAAGGAATCTCACAGAGATAAAAAGGGCAAATAAGTGTCGACAGAGTCACCCAGGTGGTTAGTGTAGGGTTCCAGCTCCGTCAGAGCCTTTTGTATGCTTCCCTGAGACTTTTGTAGTTATCTGTATTGGACTATAAATATATAATATTTGGGAATTAGCTTAGATCTAAGTAATGATGCCATTTTGTGGATGTCTCTTCCTATCTTAACAAAACAAATAATTAAGGGAAGAATGTTCGTGCTAATTGTCAAACTAGAAAGCAAGATTTACCCGGGATAAGTACCTGATCAGGTTATCCCTCAGTGGGTACTCAAGAACTGAGTGTAAAATGCTTTATAAATCTCATAGAATTTCCCCTAATTAATAGCAAGCATTTTAATTTTGTTTTAAATATTCATATAAATGGTTACTCATTTTTTTCAAAGTTATTAGAAGTGTCTGGTTGTTTACTTTGCCTTCACAGTGTTCACTTTTCTCTGCTTATTTTTGTCATATTACCAGTTTTTTAAAAAAGCCCAGTGTTTATAGTATATTATGTTTAGAAAGCTATACAATATATAAAACATGTTACTTTGAGATCCACTGACTAAATGAGTTCAATTTTTAATCAATTTAATTTTCTATACTTTTTATGTGTAAATCAATCCAAACATTGAAACAGTTCCAAAGTTAAATAAGATTTACTGTAATTTGATTTAAACGTAGGAGTTACCCATATGCTTATGGTTTTATTCAACGCATTTTTCTGCTTCAAGTAAAAAATGTTCAACTGTTAAATAATCAATTAAAATACTAGTTTTTATCTCTATGACTTTTTTTATAAGATATAATAAGCAAGGTAATTTAAAGTTACCTAATGTAGTTTTAAATTACTACATTAGAAAGGTGCTTTATGCACTTCATTAGCTTATGGAAAAATTGAAATGCTGCAATAATTGTAAATTACAATATGTAATACTCGCCCAAACTACTTTTTATACTAAGCACTCTTAACAAATTGAAACACTTTAGCAGCATTAAATCATTCACGGAGTATGTATGAACAGAAACTTAATGTTAATTCTTCAGTGTTTTTTTCATTATAATATTTCTTATTTATAAAGTAACCACATCTAATTTAAAGAAAATATTATTACCACTCTTATTTTATCTGCTTCTCATCAGCAGAATAACAGAAGATAGACTGAAAAAATGAGAAAACTGAGGGTGTTGAGTCAGAGTCTGGTTATTTCCATCAGGACGTACAGAGTCTGAGCAGGGCCCCCTTTCAGAGCAGGCCGGGTGATGTCGCGGCGTTTGGGGTCCTCCGTGACATGTGAATGTCTTTTGTCGCCTGCAATCACGTTCACGCGCCTGAGCCCGGGCTATGGGAACTGAGCGGCGCTGCTTTGCTGCGGGTCAGCTTTCATGGACAATTAGTGTCCTAACAGGACTCGGGCCGCCAGTTGTCAGAACTGTTTACCGTAAAGACCTCATCTTGGGCCAGAGCAGCCGCATCCCGGGCCTGGGTCTCTGGGGAAGTGGTTCCTGTGAGCCTTTCCTTGGCGACAAGTCAGGCGATGGCTCCTTGCTTCGTGCCTGGCGTCATTTTTTAAGAAGCCTTAGGCCGTTCAAATTTCCTGGCTGTTTTTCCTCTGCGCTCGTCGCGTTTGCTCCTGTCCCCTCTCCGTAGCTGTCAGGGCCCATGGGGCGTGATTGTTCTGACAGGACTGGAAGGCGCCGTCGTCCTGCTGTTGGGCTCTGTGTCAGGATCCACACGTCTGAAGCCCCGCGAGCTGACTGGTTCCAGCAGCCCCAGAAGTCAGCCAATAAATCTTCACCGTCACCCCTCACGGCCACTTGATTGCTCTTCTTACCCTCATTGCACCGAGGAAATGGACACTTCAGAACCAGGGTTCCGCAGCCCCACAGGTAGACAGGGACTTGAAAGGTTGACCTTTGAAGGTTGTCAGGAGACACTTGTGGACACCTGTGACATTTCCGTGCTTCAGTTTTATTTTGCCGTTCTTCGGCTCTTTGTTTTGGAAAGGTGTTTCTATGCGTGCTTACAGATTACAAAAAGATTATCTTCATATGATCGTTTTCTTTTCCACAGGCCCTTAATCTTTTATAGATGTGTTTAAGTTTTCAAAAGACACTGCAAGTTTTAAATATTCTCCAACATCTAAGATATTTTAAGCACCAGGAAATAAAGAATCTGAATGTCCTCACGTGATATATGAGTATGATTTTGTGCTTTTTAAAAAAATATTTACACATTTTGGTTTTCAGTTACATTTTTTTGGAGAGAAGAAAAGTACACACACACACACACACACACACACACACACACATTTGTCAGTTTTTTTTCTTTTTTTGTATATTTACTGATTTACCCTTGTAGTACTCTTCCCAAGTAAGTTCTCTCTGTTTAAAATCAGTAATTCCTTAGTAGGCACAGAGTTCATTTTATAAAAGGCCCTGGGTTGTATAGATTCAAGGAAAACATGACTTTGGGTGTCTCAGCTCGACATGTACAAACAAGGTTGGCATTTAGTTCTGCTGTTTGTTTGAATTCAGGAATCTCAGTGAAAGCTCAACATTGTTAGTATTTTCTCTTTTCCAATATCTTCTGAGATACTACAGATTCATTTTCTCCCTATCATAGGGATGTTCTCTTTTTCTCTCTCATAAATTTTCATAGGTGAGTGTTATATATATTGTCCTTCACATGTTGGCTGGGTCCACTGATAGGCCCTTAGTTGATTTGAAATTAACATTTATCTTTAGCAGGTAACGATCACAAAGATGTTTTCCTTCTGTCCTTTTGATATATTTAAACAAACAACTATGCTAAGGGAAACTACTGTAGATGTTTAATTGTCTGGTTTTCTTATGATGCAACAGCCTTAAGTGTAACTTTTATTTATTTATTTTTTGATGCCTAGTTCTTAAATTCTGACATGTTATGTTGTGTAGTCCACGTAGAAGATTTCCTGTGACCTGTTTTTTTTCTGTTCTGTTCTCATGAGCTGATGCTGTTAAGATGGGCCAGTGGGCCTCCTTTTAGTTTAGTAAATACACTGGCTTCAAATGGATCTGTGCTAAAAGAGAAGATAATTCATTTCAGTTGTGAGAACTGTAAGCCATGATAAATGATTTTCCTTTACAAACTTCCGCATCTCTGAGACAGTATTAGTTTTTCCTTTAATTACCGGCTGCCGTAATGCTTCCTATCCATAACTGTCGGCAGAGTGGACTGTCCCCGAGCAGAGGGTACGGCCTGTTTACTCAGCCGTAGCGAAGAGTGCTCAAGCCCCACCAAGTCTGAACTGCAGCGCGGGGGAGCATCCTTCATTTAAATATTTAAATATTAATGTTTAATTGTAGAAGCAGGAAACTTCAATGTCATTTTAAGGATACCCAACTTTACCCGGGCGTCTTTGTCCCTTACCAACTTTAGGGCCTTGTCTTGAATCTTCATGTCTCATGGAGGGAGGCAACCTTGCGGCCATTTTGGAAAATCAGAGGGTTTTTCTGTCTTCTTATTTTCTTTATTTCCCAGTTTTAAAAACAACCACAGAGAAGCTGTTGTCAAGGGTGGCTCTCTCAAAAATGGCTTAGTTGACATTAGCTGAAAATGAGCAGAACGACACTAACTACTAATTGATTACAGTAATTACCAGTCTTTGGCTAGTTTGTATTGGCAAACTCTATGTACTCCTGGAATAAATGTGAACTTGCAGAATGCAAGGAAAAGGTCACTCTCATTTGCATGATAGGCTTCATTAGAATATGCTAAGGACGAGACCTAGTGTTTTATGACTTCAGGTGATGAATAGCTACCATATTACTCTGCTAGATGAAAGCATGTTTCAGTCACCTTAATTTACATGCATTTTTTTTTAAATTCCAAGAAAAATCTTTTAGATTATGGCAGTAGAGGAGCATATTGTGATTTGAACTGAAATATTTTATGTGTGTGCTTTTTGAAATAGCAAAGATCTTTTAGGTAGGATTATTTTGAAGGCTCTTTTTAATGGTAAGGTTAGAATAATGATAAAGCCTTTTTTACATTAGATCTTCTAGTATTATAACTTTTGTCAGTCATAAAAGAAAACGGTTTTTTAGTGGTTGTTTGAATAAAATATAGGTTAACTCATTGGAGCTTTAATTTTAGATTTTAGCTTACATCTTTAGTATGCTGTAGACTTATTACCTAGTGAGCTTTATTGAATCCTAGAATACATTGATTTTCACTTTAAAATAATGCAATTTCATCACTTCATTAATTTTTTTCCCCTTAACATTTATGCTTAATTAGTACTAAAAAAAATACAAAATGTAGGTACAGCCATTATATAATGCCCGTTTTTACTGGAAACTGGGACACACAGGATGCCTTTGCCAGTTGTTTTCATGGCATCCGTTTAGTGCAGAAGTGGTAGGGGTTGTGTAAAAATAAAATAAGGATAATTCTCTGCAACCCTATCTAAATATACATTTTTAAAGTCAAGAATTATGTTTCCCATTATACAAATGTTCTCATTTATGGTCTCTGATCGTATAGTGATGGCTCCTATTAGCTGTCATTATCCTCATATTCTCATTATGAGAGAAAAATGCTCTTGGCTCCTAAAAGTATCTTTATGAGAAGTATCAGCTCCTAATTAGCAGTGACTATAATCTGTTGAAACACAGGGTTAACACTTCCTAGATATGTTGCTATTATAAAGTTTCTTCATCTTCGAGAAGCCATTCCTCTGAGTAAAACTATGTAGAGAATGAAAAAGTGTACAATTTTTTTTTCATCAGACACAGTTTTGTAATAAAATTGTACAATGAGCTTGCAACAGCTTTTTAAAATATCATTGCTGCCACTGAATAGGTCTGTAATTTATTTATTCAGGAATGTTGGAGGCATTGTTGATTTATTTGTTTTTAGAGAAGTTTTGTTAAGCGAGATAATGAGCAGAGCTGGTGTTAATCATTTACTATGCAACTCTAAAGAATGAAAATTTTGCATATTTTTAGCACTGTTGGGGAAAATAAATTTACTCAATGCTAATGGTCTGTTGTATAATTTTAAAAAATACTATCTTACTCTGGAGAAATATGATATACTCATGTGTTTTGCTAAAAGCTAAACTAATCAATATATAATTATACGTTTATATGTACATATTTATTAAGTGATCATGATTATTTGTTATCTGTAAAGATGAAAAATTATTTATTGTTGGTTGTTTATTATTATTGTTGGACCTATTGCCATAGGTCCCCGGTTTGATCCCTGGGTTGGGAAGATCCCCTGGAGGAGGGCATGGCTCTCCACTCCAGTATTCTTGCTTGGAGAATCCCATGGACAGAGGAGTCTGGCAGGCTACAGTCCATGGGGTCACACAGAGTTGGATTCGACTAAGCAGCAGCGGCAGCAGTGCCATAGGTGACTACCTTCCTTTCTCATATATACCTCTAGGTATACAAGTTCACTTAAGAATCACAGGTGTGTATGTGTGTATGTGCCTGTGTGTGTGCACAAGTGCAGATGTACGCACACACACATTTAGGTATATATTTTCAGAGGATCACAGACAGTTCTTTTTAATATTCTAATTTGGAGTGATGCTGATTTTTAAACTCTTAGGGTGGTGTTACATAGTCTAGATTTAAAACAATTCTAGTAAAGTTAGGTATAATCATTTATATATGCATTTATATGTATATTTGTATGAGGGCTTCCCAGGTGATGTTAGTGATAAAGAACCCGCCTACCAATGCAGGAGACACAAGTCTGATCACTGGGTCAGGAGGATCCCTTGGAGGAGGGTATGGCAACCCACTCCAATATTCTTTTTTTTTTTTTTTATTGTTTTTGCCATACAATGTCATGATATCACCATGGGTTTACATATGCTCCCCCTCCAGAACCCCCCTCCCTCCTCCCTCCCCCCGGGAAATCTCGCTGCACCAGCCCCAAGCATCAATCCTGGGCTGGCGATTGATTAGACATATGATAATTAACTTGTTTCAATGCCATTCTCCCATATCATCCCACCCTTACCCTCATCCACAGAGTCCACGAGTCTGTTCTATACATCTGCGTTCCTTTTGCTGTCTCGCATGCTGGGTTCTCGTTACCGTCTTTCTAAATTCCATATATATGTGTTAATATACTGTATTGTTGTTTTTGCTTCTGGCTTACTTCACTCTGGATAATGGGCTCCAGTTTCGTCCATCTGAGTAGAATTGCTTCGAATGAATTTTTTTTTAATGCTGAGTAATATTCCATTGTGTATATGTACCACAGCTTTCTTATCCATTCGTCAGTTGATGGGCATCTAGGTTGCTTCCATGTCCTGGCTATTGTAAACAATGCAGCGATGAACATTGGGGTACACGTGGCTCTTTCAATTCTGGTTTCCTTGGTGTATATGCCCAGCAGTGGGATTGCTGGGTCATATGGCAAGACTATTTGCAGCTTTTTAAGGAACCTCCACACTGTTTTCCATACTCCAATATTCTTGTCTGGAGAATTTCACAGAGTAGCCTGGCGAGTTAGTCCATGGGGTCACAAAGAGGCAGATAGGACTGAAGCAACTTAGCATGCAGCATGCATATATATATGAATAGGATCGTTTGCTGTATGTCTTCTGTTTGAGAGCATTTGAATGTTTATTCAAAATGCAGTGTTTGCTTTCTAAAACAAAGACAAGTTCATTTCAAACTCTGAAAGTTTTTTGTGTTGGGTTTTATGATATTTTGTTGATTTCTGTAAATATTAGTTGAAACTATGAAGACAAATGTCATATAATATAAAATTTGGGGATGGATTGAAAATCAGAAGTATACAGTGGTAACCATGTCTTGTGTGAGTTTAGTGTTTTTCTTTATGTTCACTGTTCAATTAAGAATTCAGACCTTGTTTTCAGTTCAATTCTGTCTATATGAATTGAATAGTGTCGGGTTTGTTCTGAATGAACACGGGAAGATGAATACTCGAATTTCTAAAGTTAATTTCAGGTATGTCATAGACATTGTAAATCATTTTAAGGACATTTGAAAAGAAATGTGAACTATTCTGAAGTAAAATATTTGATGTCTTGAGTTACTTATCTCTTAGTCAGGTTATACTATAAAAGCTCCTAGTATTTGCAGTAGACTTTTTATATTACTTAAATCTTGAGACATCCATCGTTTGTAATTTTGGTAAATGACTATAATTAAGACTTCCTGGGAAAATTTTATATACACACATGCACATGTGTATATGTATATATATGTATATACATATATATAAAATGTATTTGAAACTTCATGCATATGCAAATATACACACCAGTAAACATACATACGTACAATAAATAATTTGAACAGGCATGTGCGTGCTTCTAAGTTAGTCTAAAATAACCTTTGGAATCTAATTAAAGTGACTATTTTATCTCACTTGGACTAGAATGTGATGAAAGACAGCTGTAAGCTGAATTATTTAAGCAAAAAGCAAGCACTGTAAAAGCATTTATAGGACAGTGTAGGGCAGAGAGCCCTCATTTTGGGTAGCTTTATCAGTATAATAAGGAAACTAGCTCTTTCCTGGATCCTCAGTGAATCAACCTTTTAATTATAACTTGACTTCCCATGGGCCTTATAAACAGGTGATAATTCATGCTGGCCAATCAATATAAACATTCTGGTTTATTTAGTATTTTTCATAGTTTTTATCTAAATATGATAATATCCTAATCTATTGATCTGTTTTGTTTTGTTTTCTTTTAACTGGCCAAATCTAGATACACTGTGAAGTCACGTTATTAGGACCCTGTAGTTGAAGATATGTTCTTGGACTAGAGATTGACTTTATTTTTCAATTCATTAATTTATATCTGATATTCACCCAAACTATTTTGTATTTATTCTCCATGTTGAATCTGTATCTCTCAAACATTGACAGTTTCCCTTGGTTGTCACATGTACACACCTAAGTCTTTGTAACAATGAAGAATTCATTGGGCGTGGAAACTTCCTCTCTTAATCAGTGACGGAGGCTGCAAACCCGGAGTAGGTGCTGTCTAGACTGTCAATCTCTCTGAATGAACTGTCCAGCCAGATTTCACTATGATCACCTTCTGCAGCATTGAAAGTGGAACCCTGGGATGAAGAAAGGTTTACAAGGCAAAAGCAGTATAGTTCTTGCCTGGAATTCTGCATGTAGAAGTGAAAGTTGTTCAGTCACATCCGACTCTTTGTGACCCATGGATTACATGGGATTGCAATCCATGAAATTCTCCAGGCCAGAATAGCAGAGTGGGCAGCTGTTCCCTTTTCCAGGGGATCTTCCCAACCCAGGGATCGAACCCAGGTCTCCCACATTGCAGGCTAATTCTTTGCCAGCTGAGCCACCAGGGAAGCCCAGGAATATTGAAGTGGTTAGCCTATCCCTTCTCCTGGGTGTATCTTCCTGACCCAGGAGTCTAACAGGGGTCTCCTGCATTGCATGTGGATTCTTCACCAGCTGAGCTACCAGGGAGTTCTGCAAATCAATTGGGAAAGCTGAGACAACAATGAGAAGAATTCCTGAAGTACTTTTTAATGGTAAATTACGTTCTGGGATGATTCTGGGTATTTTAGCTCATTAGCTATGTATGGTAAGCAAAGCATTGCTTTTGATTCTTCATGTTTCCTATGCTCTGCATTTGGTTTAGTAAAGATGAAAATTGGAAGACTTAAAATAGAATATTAAGAGAATGGATTTTCCATAGAGAACAATTGTATAAGGAACCCTATCTCTCCCCCTTGCTGTAATATTTAAGAGAACATACTTCCTTAACTATAAAAGAATACTACTTAGAAATTAACAGCCTGAAAGAATAGTTAAATATTTGCCTTCTTAAATATATAGTGAAATTTAATTAGTTTGAGACATACGAAATTGCTGATTTGGGGGCTGCCTTTTTTCTATTTAGTTCAACCTAGTATTTTTTAGAGATAGCCTAAGTCATGCTTTGTTCTATTTTAAATATTTGTTAATAAAGTACACAAGTCTGCTCTTTGCTAATTTGTTCACAGTAAAATCAGAACTCAGAAATGAAGATTATCATTTTTTGTTAGGCTCATATTATTCTAGGAATTGGTTGGGTGTTTGGGCAGCTTTTTTCCTGTCGCTTCTTCCTTACTTGTGGACTGTGGCTGCAGTGACTCACAGGGCCTCTCCTCAGGCTTTTGTGCCGAGATAAAGGCATGCTCCACCTGGGTTGTCCTAGCGTCTTGTCTGGTGAGCCTCTGTGGTTGGTAGAAAAAGGAGTATCTTACTTCGTGTATGGTGTGTTCTCGATGTAGTTAATGACTGAATTTAGAATAATTATAGACATTGAGGCCATTTAGGACCCATATTTTAATTGTTCAGAAACCACTAAGTAAGGAAACAAGGAAGGTGGAGAGAGGAGGAGAGGTTTGGGAGACGTGGGAAGCTGCCTCGCAGTGGGGAGGGGTGGCTTTGGGTGTGGGACTTGAAGATGAGCTAGAAAGAGAGGTAGAGAGCACCTGAGGTGGGGCGGGGGGCAGTGGTTAGGACGGTAGTGTCGCAGGGGACATTGACGTTGTGCAGAGTTTAAAGTGACCCGTTTAGCTGGGGATATATATTAAACAGCAAGTAGTTGGATGTTGAGTTTAGAGCTCAAACGAGCAATTCGAGCATCAAATAATGTGTGCCTGTTTGTATGTGGACATAAGCAAAAAAATATTTAAGAATCATTATTATATAGTTGTTGGAACTATGGAAGTAAGTGATAATGACCAGATCGGAAACATATATATATTAAAAAAAAAGATGGTATAGCACTAAGTTTTGTTTCTCCTTGCTCCTCAACTAGGACAGACAAGAATGTGACTGGTTAGGATTTATCTTGTTTGTGGCCCCATGGACTGTAGCCCGCCTGGCTCCTTTGTCCATGAGATTTCACAGGCGAGAATACTGGAGTGGGGTGCCATTTCCTTCTCCAGGGGATCTTTCTGATTCAGGGATTAAACCTGTGTCTCCCAGGTCTCCTGCAATGGCAGGCAGGTTCTTTAACCGCAGAGCCACTGGGGAAACCCTATCCATCTGCTTGTGTGTGTGTGTGTGTGTGTGTGTGTGTGTGTGTGAGACCCCAGTTCTTTAATGTTTTGGTTCTTCTTTAGATACATGTAAGGTAATAGGATGATAATGTGAATCTTTCATGTTTATAAAATAAAAAGATTCTCCATGAATTTTTAAATTGCTAAATCAGATAAGGACCATTGTAAGGTTTATTTGAAGTATAGAATATTCCCTTTTAGGATAAGTAGTGATAAAATCCTAATGAGTTGTCAAGTTTTAAGATTGTGAAATTTCCTAATTGGTATACATACCGGTATTTTTAATGGAAATAACCTCTTGCAATCTAAGATGTTGTGAAAGAAATTTTACTATACTCCTTCTGCCTTTATCTGGCACATTTTGGTTTCTTAGATGTTTATATATATTGTGTCTGTTGCCTCTAAAAGAATAGATCCATTATGATTTGTTACCTGCTTCCTTTATAAGACACACTTTTTCATAGTTTAACATTTTTGAACTGTTATGTGTTTAATTAGGCCATAAATATGGTGGTACTTTTTTCGCTTTTGAAGTGGATGTCTTTAAGTCATTTGTCTATCTCAAAATTGGTATTCAGAATCAGAATGAGAACGGGACGACATATCACTGTAACTCTCAGCACACGTCCTGCAGTGACATCACGGGCCCTTTGATTAGTTGGTTGCAATTTGAGCTCTCCAGTCAAATTGACTTTCATGTCATGGAGTTCAGTGTTTAAACTCTGGCTGAAACACTGATATTCCTGACGTGGAGGCAATAGATTAACCTGAGAATCGTTGATGAAGTCAGTGCTCCTCCCCAGGTTTCGTCTCTTACTGGTTACCTTCTTTGGGAAATGGTCCCCCATATGTATGTTCTCACTGCTCTGAGGGAGCTTGGAGCTTTCCCAAGGATATTTTTATTCCTCTTCGCACCTTCAGGGCTCACATCACAACACTCACATACTATATGTGAGAATGGAAGTGGGGTAGTGAATGGACTCATGACCTCTGAGCTGACCATGGCTCAGAACTGGTTTTTCTTTATAAAGGTCCATGATGTTACAGACTTGGTGGAGTGCCACCTCTATAGTCAACATGATGGAACTTGTAGTTTGTTTAGATGCTTTTCCTCTTAAATAGCATTAGAGGCTGGCTGGGAAATCAAGAAAAATTAATTTGCCTCTGTCTATTATATTTTTAGTTTATTAAATAAGACATTGATTATAAGATATTTTAAAATTACAGAAAATTCTGAATAAGAATTCTGGCTTACTATTTCTACACAGATAGCCACAGTGAATTTTTAATTTATTTATTTACGTATATATTTATTTTACTAATCAGATCATCTGTTTTGTTTACATTTGTAGATGACATGAAATATAAAGCAATTTTTTTTCCAAATTATTCTAAAATGTTTCTCTTTAGTTCTCTTTAAAACATGGTATATTGATATATTCTTTACTGTGATTTCTAACTTATCTTTCATTTAAACCTAAACTATAGATTTAAATCAAGGTCGTTTGAACTAAATCAGTGCATGGAGAGGATATAGTCTTATGTTTGGCATGGTATTTCTTTCACTAAAGCTGGTTATGTTTATAATTAAAAGCTCTTAATGCATGCACATTTTCTGATTATATTGGAAAGGATAATAGCTATAATATTTCTTTCATAGAAATGTAGCAATAAGAATTATTGTAACTGTAGACCTGTGGGGGTCTTTCTCAGAGGTTTTGCGGGAGTATACCTTTTCTGAATTTTAGAATGCATATTGAAATTGTTGCTATGCTTTTTACTTATTCCTTATTGCCAAATTCAGACTTAAATTGAAGAAAGTAGGGAAAACCACTAGACCATTCAGTTATGATCTAAATCAAATCCCTAACGATTATACAGTGGAAGTGAGAAGTAGATTTAAAGGACTAGATCTGATAGACAGAGTGCCTGATGAACTATGGACAGAGGTTTGTGACATTGTACAGGAGACAGGGAGCAAGACCACTCCCAAGAAAAAGAAATGCAAAGAAGCAAAATGGCTGTCTAAGGAGGCCTTACAAATAGCTGTGAAAAGAAGAGAAGTGAAAAGCAAAGGAGAAAAGGAAAGATATTCCCATCTGAATGCAGAGTTCCAAAGAATAGCAAGAGGAGATAAGAAAGCCTACTTCAGCAATCAATGCAAAGAAATAGAGGAAAAAATAGAATGGGAAAGACTAGAGATCTCTTCAAGAAAATTAGACATACCAACGGAATATTTCATGCAAAGATGGGCTCGATAAACGACAGAAATGGTATGGACCTAACAGAAGCAGAAGACATTCAGAAGAGGTGGCAAGAATACACAGAAGAACTGTACAAAAAAGATCTTCATGACCCAGATAATCACAGTGTAATCACTCACCTAGAGCCAGACATCCTGGAATGTGAAGTCAAATGGGCCTTAGGAAGCATCACTATGAACAAAGCTAGTGGAGGTGATGGAATTCCAGCTGAGCTGTTTCAAATCCTGAAAGATGATGCTGAGAAAGTGCTGCACTCAGTATGTCAGCAAATTAGGAAAACTCAGCAGCGGCCACAGGACTGGAAAGGTCAGTTTTCATTCCAATCCCAAAGTAAGACAACGCCAAAGAATGCTCAAACTACTGCACAATTGCACTTATCCCACACGCTAGTAAAGTAATGCTCAAAATTCTCTAAGCCAGGCTTCAACAATATGTGAACTGTTAACTACCAGATGTTCAAGATGGTTTTAGAAAAGGCAGAGGAGCCAGAGATCAAATTGCCAACATTTGCTGGATCATTGAAAAAGCAAGAGAGTTCCAGAAAAACATCTATTTCTGCTTTGTTGACTACGCCAAAGCTTTTGACTGTGTGGATCACAATAAACTGTGGAAAGTTCTTCAAGAGATGGAAATCCCAGACCACCTGAGCTTCCTCTTAAGAAATCTGTATGGAGGTCAGGACACAACAGTGAGAACTGGACGTGGAACATCAGACTGGTTCCAGATAGGAAAAGGAGTACGTCAAGGCTGTATATTGTCACCCTGCTTATTTAACTTTTATGTAGAGTACATCCTGAGAAACTCTGGGCTGGATAAAGCATAAGCTGGAATCAAGATTGCTGGGAGAAATATCAGTAATTCCAGATATGCAGATCATACCACCGTTATGGCAGAAAGTGAAGAAGAACTCAAGAGCCTCTTGATGAAAGTGAAAGAGGAGAGTGAAGAAGTTGGCTTAAAGCTCAACATTCAGAAAACTAAGATCATGGCATCCGGTCCCATCACTTCATGGCAAATAGATGGAGAAACAGTGGAAACAGTGGGTGGTTTTATTTTTTTGGGCTCCAAAATTACTGAGGATGGTGACTGTACCCATGAAATTAAAAGACACTTACTCCTTGGAAGAAAAGTTATGACAAACCTAGACAGCATATTAAAAAGCAGAGACATTACTCTGCCAACAAAGGTCCTTCTAGTCAAGGCTATGGTTTTTCCAGTAGTCATGTATGGATGTGAGAGTTCAGGTATAAAGAAAGCTGAATGCAAAGAATTGATGCTTTTTAACTGTGGTGTTGAAGAAGGCTCTTGAGAGTCCCTTGGACTGCAAGGAGATCCAACCAGTCCATCCTAAAGGAGATCAGTCCTGGGTGTTCATTGAAAGTACTGATGTTGAAGCTGAAACTCTAATACTTTGGCCACCTGATGCGAAGAGCTGACTCATTTGAAAAGACTCTGATCCTGGAAAGGATTGAGGGCAGGAGGAGAAGGGGATGACAGAAGGTAAGATGGTTGGATGGCATCACTGACTCAACAGACATGAGTTTGAGTAAGCTCTGGTAGTTGGTGATGGACAGGGAGGCCTGGCGTGCTGCAGTCCATGGGGTCACAAAGAGTCAGACATGACTGAGCAACTGAAGTGAACGGAACCTTTTCTGAATTTTAGAATACACGTTCAAGTTGTTGCTGTGCTTTTTACTTCTTGATGGATTGGAAAATGTTGATTTCCTTATTGTAGAGTACCAAATGAATAGTAAGGATGACATTTTTCCTTTTGCGGGAAATCTAGTTTTACTGGTTATCTGCTCCTTTTAATCTAAAATTTGAAACAAAAATTGTATTCTGAATACCCACTGTTGTGATAGCTAACTAGTTAGAACATACTGCATCTAAGGCTATTCTGTTGACAAGTGCCATTGGATAATTGCATTACTATCTTTATGTTAAGGTTATGATGCTGGAAGTTTGAATGTTAGGTTTCTCCTTTTGAAAGCAGACATGGGGTTGTAAAGGAGAGGCTGAATTTCTTCATAGAAGGGGTGCTTCCTTTTAAATTTTTAATTTGGACTTGAGTAGAATTTTGAGGAGAACTATAGTTTGTAGGATTGATTCTTAGCTCTCCTGGTGGTGTTGGTGTGTTGATATAATCACTGCCCGAATTCCTTTATCCAGGTTCCCTGGAAAAGCAACATCGGTCATCCTTTGTGTGTTACTGTGGGCTCTGATTTATGGGTGCCCAGCAGAGCAGTGGTGAAGGTTAGTTTTTCCCAAACATGGAGACTACTGGTTTTGGTCGGACCACACACTGTTGTTTGGTCTACAGTGGTTTCTTCTCATTGTGTGTTCAGTATTGTCTTTGAATGGGTAGAGTTATTACTTGTAAGAGGCTCCAATGGAGGTTTAGATAATATTATTTAGTTTGACTGGTTGTAGATATGCTGCCCATTGTTCGTAAATATATTTTTAATTTATGAATAATGGAAACACATTTACTGTTCTTATATTTAGACTTATAGGAGGTTTTCTTAGGGGAGAACATGAGAAAAGGTCAAGACCAGAGCACTTAGAAGTTGATAAATTTCACAGAGAAATTTTTGCTACAATAGAAACTATTAAGAAAATAAGTTTTGTCCAGTAATCCCCCAGATTGGAAACAACCCAAATGTTCATTACTGCAAAGCTCAAAAATAAGCTAAACTAAAGCAATATATTGTTTATTATTTTATATTAACATAAACATTACATTATTATATTATAATTATGTTAAAATCATATAATACTGTTAAATTTATTATATTGCTTAAGGATATGTACATGTGTGGTAAAAGTATAAAATCAAGTAAAGGAGTGATAAAATGATTCCTCATGTAGTTATTTTTCAGAGTAGGCAGTGAGATGAGATTAGGGAAAAGCACCCAAGTTGCTTTATATTATACTTCTTTCTTATCTGGAAGTTACATGTATTCTTTGGTTAATATCAAAGATTATTTACAGAAAACACATAAAATTTTACTCTTTTCTGTATACATTTGGGCTGCTCTAGCAGATTCCACTGGGCACCTCCTAAACAGCAGATACTTATTTCTCAGCGTTCCAGCGGCTGGAATTACAATGTTCAGGTGCTTGCAGATTTAGTGTATGGTGGGGACCTGCTTCCTGGTTGTTACCTGGCCATTCCCGTGTGTCCCCACGTGGCCGGAGGGCAAGGGAGTGCTGTGGCATGAGGTCTCTTATAAAAACCCTAATCCTGTTCACTGGGGCTCCACCTGCACCACCTAAGCTCTTCTCAGCACCCCATCTCCTCACACCACTGGGGCTCAGGTTTCAGCCCAGGGCATACATTTGGTCTGTAGCGCCTGTCGCTAGTCGCTGCGTTGTGTGCAGCTCTTTGTGAGCCCAGGGTCTGCAGCTTGCTCGGCTCCTCTGTCTGTGGGATTTCCCAGGCAAGAATACTGGAGGGCGTTGCCATGTCCTTCTCCAGGGCATCTTCTTGACCCAGAGATCGAACCCTGGTCTTCTGCTTGGCAGGTGAATTCTTTATCACTAAGCCATGTGGGGAGTGCACAGTACTTGTGGAGAATCATAAATGTACCCCTATTGAGGTGAATTAAAACACTCTCCCAGCATTATGTGAATGGATATGTCTTTTTGAGGGAGATATTTAGTGGTGTAACAGAAAGTAAGCCAGTATGTGGAACATTATCTGATTTGGACAGAAGGAGCTGAACATCGCTTATTTCTTCATGGGGCCATAAAAAATTATTTTTCAGTGACTTCTGTATATGTTTGGCCAGCAATTATCAGTAAAAACTTGTGATATTTTTTGGTACTCAGGATACCAGTATTCAAGCAGAGTTTCTTTCGTCAAAATTACACATGACAGTTTAGTTTAAAATCAGCTGATGTATTATTGCTGCATTTTTTGGTCTTACTAAGAAACATTAAAAACAACTCACAAAGTCTTATTTTAACATAGTTTATTGAGTCAAATAAGATTTTGATTCCACTTCCACTTTATTCCTTTTTGTTTTAAAAGCTAAGAGAAAAAATTTTTCCTATGACTTTCAATCTATAGAAAATGAAAAGAATTCTAACTTTATGGTGGTAATCATAAACAGTACATTAGGTTTTCTATAATAACATGTACCATTAAAAAGCTTCATTATGGCAGCATCTTATGATCTGTACACCGCAACGAGGAGGAGAAGAGAGCATTCAGCGAGAGACTGTCTCGATGTTTTTACCTGTCGTGGGCCCGGCAATGTCCCAGTGTCATCGGTATGCGCGGTCCCTTCTGCGCCCGCTGACAGAGACAGGCAGCTCTCCTGTCACTCCGTTACCACCTCGTGGAACTGGAAGGACTCCCCGAAGCCAGCCTGTGTCGCGCAGTCCTCGATGAGGTCTTCATGGGTGCTGACCATAAAAAGTTCATCAAAGTAATGAGGCGAGGAGAGCGCGGTGCTCATGGGCAGAGCTCAGCACCAAGGAGTGTGAACTGGCTCCAGCTGTGACAATAAAACAGCAGGTGGCTGCTGTCATTAGGGGTGGCAGATGAGGCGGGGGACTAACATGCAGCCCACAGAACCCTCATTTGTTAGCCATCGCCACTGTACCATGCAAAATAGCTTCCATCTCAGTCATTTTTACTTTGCAAAATATCATACGCAGCCGGAGGAACACTCGAGCCCCGTGTACACACGTCTCCTCCCCGTCCTGACGTCTGGTCTTCTCTGGTCTGACCTTTCCTCACATGATGTTTTCTTGCCTTCACTTTCCCCTCACCTTTTTGCCAGAAAGTTCTACTTTATCAAGTCCTGTTGAGTATGGCTTTTATTATTCCAAGAATCTACCTGAATTTTTTTAGTAACGGTGCCATTCTTGCACAAGTGCCTCAGCTCTTTAGTGTTACGGGGTATTTACTTTGTCAATGATGATAGTCCTTTTGGTTTTCCTACTTTCCTTGCTATCCTCTGAAGAAATTGGAACTATAGTGAAAGAAATAAGAAGAAATAAAACAACAGTGTACAGGAAATTTTCATGAGTTTCTTGAGGTGCCATACCATACATTTCATAATTCACTTTTGTGAGTACTTTCATTGTAGGAGGTAAAGCATAATATTGTTTTGATAGTACTGGGTTTGAAACATTGACGCATATTGTTATGGTTGAAAGTATAAGAGCAGACCCAAGTTTTAATATCTTATTTGGGGACTAAAATCTCTAAATAATAGAAGCCATTATTTTTTCTTTAATACTGTAGGGAATGAAAATTAAATTAGTTTGAGAATAAGAAACTGGAGAAACAAAGAATCTTATTGCCAACTATAAAAATTAGATAAATATGAAAGTCTGTCACCTTTCTTTTGGAATTTTCAAAAGCAAACTCTGGACAGAATTTATTCAGCAAAGAAAAATTATTTTTTATATAGAATCAATTGTATTTGTGGTTATTGAGAGGAGAAAGACAACAGCTGGTTTAACCTTTGAAGATCAATTCTGGTTATTTTGTAGCATATCTGTTACTCCTGTATTTATTAGTTGGAAGATATATTTTTTAATCTGGGTGTTTTTGGTTTGTTTTTGTGTGTCATTGGACACACGCGGACGTTTTAAAATTTATGAGTTGTTCCCGTCATTGCTGTGTCTGAGGCTCACGTTACCCCAGGCTGGTCCGCAGTAGCCTGTTCACACCGTCTTCTACATTCTTTGGTTTTGGCCTGTCGTTCTTTGAGCATTCTCTTATTCCTGGCACAGTAAGGTGTCTCAGGCCTAGAATCAGCTTTTTCTGCTAAGAGTGATAGATTCTTTCAAAGAAGAATTGTTTTTTGAGGCCTGAGTGCTAGACGAGTGCCCTGGCTTTCGAATCTTCTGTTTTTCAGTGAGCAGACTTTTTACTCCAATAGATTGTTCACTAAAGCACATTTTCAATTTACAGCTCTGTTCTTAAGAGACACATTGAATACTATGTAAGATCCATACTATCATTTTCCAGTTCCCTTATCGTTTGTGTGTGAAATAGTTTTCCAGCCTCTCTTTGCCTATATCCATGCTATAGTCTAGTTACAGTCCTCATTTTCTCAAATGGGTTTACTTTTTATCATAATTTGCTTCTGCCAGAAACTGCCCCTCATAGAAAATTCTAGTTATCTTTATGTTTTACTCTGTCTTTGAAAGTATCCAGAATTCTTTTAGGCACTACTAAATCTCACCTACTTAGTCATTTAACAATATTTTTGGCCTATGAAGATACACAGTGATATGCTAGTCAATCGTTTGTATTTCTCTTTTTACTGATAGGTAATATGTGGAAAGTTTAGAGTGAATATCTAAATGAGTGGTGTACTGTGTTTACTTTGAATCATCTGCATGTAACTACTGCCTGTCTGTATAGATTTGCTTCTCCTAGACATTCTGTATAGATTGGATCACACAGTATGAGGCCTTCTGTGCCTGGCTTGTGGCACGTGTGCCGGATTCATCCATGTCACAGCGAGTATCAGTGCTTCCTTTCTTTTTATAGCTGAAGACTATTGCATGATATGAATATAGCACATTTTCTCTGTCCATTCATAGTATTATGGGAATCTGGATGGTTTCTACTTTCTGGCTATTGCTGTTCTGAATATTCATGCACAAATTTTGTATGGACATAGGTTTTTCAATTCCCTGGAGTACATACTTTGGAGTGGAATTGCTAGGTTATGTGTTCACTATATGTTTTAACTGTAATATATTGTGTTTGAATCCATGAACGTGGGATATCTATCTGTTTACTGAAGTCTGTAGCTTTCTTTAATGATATTTAACAACTTTAACTGTATATCTTGTACTTTTTGGGTTAAAATTTTTCCTACATATTTAAAATGTTTTCATAATTTTATTTTTTTTCTTTATCATAGTACATCGAATACCAATGATTTGTTAAATGTTAATAATATATCCTGCAACATTCCTATGGTTGTTTGTTAGTTTTTTGGTTGATTTTTTTAGGATCCATGTACATGGTCATGTCAACTGTGAATACGTATTCTTCTTTATTGCCAATCTGGATTCCTTTTTGTCTCTTTTTCCTTGCCCAAGTTCCCTGGCTGAGACATCTTGTACAATGTCGAATAGAAGTGATAAGAGCATAAATCCAAGTTTTGTTCCTGAACTTAGAGTGGTGTCATTCATTTGTTCACCATTAAGTACCACGTTAGTTGTGGGTTTTTTTTATAGATAATCTTGAGTTTGTCAGTTTTGATGATCTTCTCAAATAAGCAACTTTTGAGTTTGTTGATTTTGGCTATTTTTCTTCATTGTTTATAATCTAGTTTTTAATTTCCTTCTCTCTGCTTATATTGGGTTTTGTTTGTTCTTTTTCTTGTTTCTTAATGTGGATAGTTAGGTTGTTGATTTATTTGAAGCATTTTTTCTTTTTAAAAATAGAGATTTTATAGCTGTAACTTGTCCTCTCATTACTGCTTTAGCTGCTTGTAACTTTTGGTATGCATTTCAGTACACATTCTTAGCCTTGTTTTGGGATGCAGTTCATTCAGTTGAAAACAGTTTCACATTTTGTGCTTCACTTTTGAGTAGGTTCAAACGGATCTTAGTCTATGGCTAATTCTTCTCCACCACTGAGACCAACCTTTCTGCATAGGCTGGCCTTGTATGAGCACTGACTTGTGCTGTTCCTTCTAATCTTTTCTGCATGTTCCTATATGACCACTGTGTAGTGCCTTCATACATCAGCTTGATGAATAATTAGCTGAATGCACCCTGCCTTCCCTCTGCAGATCTTCTGTTCTCTGTGTGTGTAGGTTCCTCCTCTCAGTAACCTGTCCTCCGAGTTCCAGCTGCCTGGTCTTTACATGGTCTCATTTTGTCTCAAGTCAGGGACGCTGTTCCTCTCCTGCTGCCTCCCCCAACTTTGTTAACTTGTCTGACAATTGTCTCAATCAGATCACTTCTTAGTCTGATGTCCTGTGTCTTAAAAATTGTTATTTCATGTATGTTGTTGGTTTTTTAGTTTGACATGGGTAAGGGTAAATCCCTGTCTCTCCATCTTGTAACTTTTGAATCAGACAGGCATTTGGAATGTACATATATGTATTAGTTCAGTTCAGTCGCTCAGTCGTGTCTGACTCTTTGCGATCCCAGGAACCGCAGCACACCAGGCCTCCTTGTCCATCACCAACTCCTGGAGTCCACCCAAACTCATGTCCATTGAGTCGGTGATGCCATCCAACCATCTCAGCCCCTCTCATCCCCTTCTCCTTCCACCCTCAATCTTTCCCAGCATCAGGGTCTTTTCAAATAAGTCAGCTCTTCGCATGAGGTGGCCAAAATATTGGAGTTTCAGCTTCAACATCAGTCCTTCCAATGAACACCCAGGACTGATCTCCTTTAGGATGGACTGGTTGGATCTCCTGGCATTCCAAGGGACTCTCAAGAGTCTTCTCCAACACCACAGTTCAAAAGCATCAATTCTTCTGTGCTCAGCTTTATAGTCCAACTCTCACATCCATACATGACCACTGAAAAACCATAGCCTTGACTAGATGGACCTTTATTGGCAAAGTAATGTCTCTGGTTTCTAATATGCTGTCTAGGTTGGTCATAACTTTTCTTCCAAGGAGTTAGTGTCTTTTAATTTCATGGCTGCAGTCACCATCTGCAGTGATTTTGGAGCCCCCCAAAATAAAGTCAGACACTATTTCCCCATCTATTTCCCATGAAGTGATGGGACCAGATGCCATGATCTTAGTTTTCTGAACATTGAGCTCTGAGCCAACTTTTTCACTCTCCTCTTTCACTTTCATCGAGAGGCTCTTTAGTTCCTCTTCACTTTCTGCCATAAGGGTGGTGTCATCTGCATATCTGAAGTTATTGATATTTCTCACAGCAGTCTTGATTCCAGTTTGTGCTTCCTACAGTGCAGTGTTTCTCATGATGTACTCTGCATAGAAGTTAAATAAGCAGGGTGACAATATACAGCCTTGATGTACTCCTTTTCCTATTTGGAACCAGTCTGTTGTTCCATGTCCAGTTCTCACTGTTGCTTCCTGACCTGCATACAGGTTTCTCAAGAGGCAGGTCAGGTGGTCTGGTATTCCCATCTCTTTCAGAATTTTTCATAGTTTATCATGATCCACACAGTCAAAGGCTTTGGCATAGTCAACAAAGCAGAAATAGATGTTTTTATGGAACTCTGTTGCTTTTTTGATGATATACATACACATATATTACTCTATGTGTGTGTGTATGTGTGTGTGTGTGTGTGTGTGTGTGTGTGTGTGTGTTGTGACTAAAGTTCAGGGATTCATTACAGGGATTTGGTCTTACACTTCAGTAGCTGCTTTTCATCCAGTCTCTGTAAAGTGTTATCATTGCATATGATGTTGGAGCTTGAAATCTACAGCGTAGGCAATTGAGATGTGAGAAAGGATGTAAATTAGGGAGAACAGAGCAAGATGGAACCCACAATAATCTGTTGGAGCCCTGAGGACAGATGGAGTCCTCTGAATGTCAACAAAGGTCCATCTAGTCTAGGCTATGATTTTTCCAGGAGTCATGTATGGATGTGAGAGTTGGACTATAAAGAAAGCTGAGTGCCAAAGAATTGATGCTTTTGAACTGTGGTGTTGGAGAAGACTCTTGAGAGTCTCTTGGACTGCAAGGAGATCCAACAAATCCATCCTAAAGGAGGTCAATCCTGGGTGTTCATTGGAAGGACTGATGTTGAAGCTGAAATCCAGTACTTTGGCAACCTCATGCAAAGAGCTGACTCACTGGAAAAGACCCTGATGCTGGGAAGGATTTGGGGCAGGAGAAGGGGACGACAGAGGTTGAGATGGTTGGATGGCATCGCCCACTCAATGGACATGGGTTTGGGTGGACTTGGGGAGCTGGTGATGGACAGGGAGGCCTGGTGTGCTGTGGTTCATAGGGTCCCAAAGAGTCGGACACGACTGAGCGACTGAACTGAACTGAACTGGCCTGAATGTTTTCGTTGTGTCTTACATTGAAGACCTGGAGAGGGGGTGGTGGTTCTTTCTGTAGTAGCCAGTTTCTTCCTCAGTTGCTTATAAGTATACAATTGGACCAGGAGTCCGGAAAGCCCCTTGATTGTGGAGAGGGGAGTTTGTTGTTGCTTTATGACAATCAGATGATCCCGATGATAAATGACAATACCTGTAAGCCCCAATTGCTCCACTCCCGCCCCTGTGTTCTGCCCCCAGACTCTCTCCTGGTGGTCCCTAATTGTGTCCGTCTTGGGAGTGGAATTCTAGTCAGTGTGGTCTGGCCTACCCACGCTGTCCTGCTCAGAGCCCTCAGACTCTACTGCTCATCGTCCGTGCACCTGTCCGTGTCGCCTTCATCTGCATGCAGTCTCTTCCCAAGACAGAAAGAAGGCTCTGCCTCTGCCCATCATGGTGCACAATCCAGTGGACCACCGGCACTGCCCCACCGCTGAGGAGGACACTCAGGCCCGTCCTAGGGGGATACTCATTTTTCTCTCTAATTGACGTTTTCTCTTCGCCGTCTGCAACTGAAGTAAAGCTCACATTTGTTAACACATCTTATTTTAGATAAGAGAATTATGAAAGGGAAAGGAAGTAATCTGGAATTTGTTATTATTTCAAAATTCCTGAGTGTTTCTTATTTCAGTTGGTTTACTTAGTTCACGTTATTGTAAATTGTTATAGGAAAATAAGTCACCCAGAACTCCTATTAATTGACACTTGTGCGTCTCTTCAGTGCAGCAGTAATTGATGATGATGATTATCTCCCTGAAGCACTCGGTGCTTTTGATATGCCTGCTGAATCATTAAATAAAGATTAAATTCTGTTCTATAAAATTTTATTATTAAATACATTCTATTGTGCTCTAATTTCTTGTTTAATTATGTTCCTCAAAAGTCGTTTATCTTAACTGTATGTGAACCTTGATATAAGACACAGATTACCCTTATCTGCCTATATTTTGTGATGGTGTGTTCAGTTTAGATGGTTGTATCGTTTTGAAACCTCAGTTTTGGGCTCTTGTTTATAAATAGCTCAGTAAACTTTGGTTTGGATAGGCATATTAAATTGGTAGGATCAGTTTCAGTTCATTTTCACATAAATCACAACCTGAATATTTTTGTTTACCAAATAATATTTTGGAAGTAATAAATTAAAAAATTCCGCAACCCCAAATTACCATTAAACCGTAAGTGCCTTTACTAAGCCTTGGAAATAGCACTTTTGAACAGTTTAGCACTAAACCCTGGCAATTCCTCTAATGGAAATTACCAAAGAATGTTTCTCATTGAGTGTTAGACCATGTGTGAGGCTTTGAAGTGACTGTCTGCTGGTCCCGGTGGGCTCAGCCTTTTCAGATTTCCTCTCAGACAGGGCTGGAGGAACTGGTCACCACCCCTCAGTGACGTGGCTGCATTTGCTGTTATTGTATTGTCAGTTTACACAAAATATCCTGGAAGAAATTTGAAGACAAATTACATGTAAAAATAGAAGTCCCCTTTTTGGTGAATTTATTGAGTGCTGTTTTATTCCTTGACATAAACACCCTCACATGTTATAGTTCTTGCCCATTTAATCAATAAAGACAATATCAGAATTATATGCTTAGATAGGAAGAGACTCTTAATTTATTCATAGCAATCATTTATTGAGGCTTACTGCATTTGTTGTAATATCTTGGCACTTTACTATAGGCTTCTATATACTATTTATAGAAATATTTCCATTGCTATATTTAATTCCATTATACCTCAGCTTTTTATTTGGAAATTGAGGTTAGTAATGCCATCTATCTGATAATCCGTGGCAAACATTTGTTACCCTATTTGGCATAAAGTATTCACGCTCCAAAATGGTATATTTTCTTAGTTTTTGTTCCTTACTCCTTGCATAGACTATGACGGAGAATGTCTTCATGGTCTGGAAGGGGGACCCGGGATTCCGGACGTCCGTTCTTCAGGGAAAGCTCCTGTGCTTGCGCTCATGCTAGCTCATCTTCCTCCCTCTCTGGTCGTCCTCATCCCTGTAAAGCCAGCCGCCTGCTGCTGGGGGCGCACTGGGCGCACTCCTTCCTCGGCACCCCCAGCAGCCCCAGGAAGAGATGGCCTCCCTGTCCATCACTGCAGGGCTGGACCCCGCTGGGGTCTGGTGCCTTCCAGGCCTCAGGCTGTACTTTCCCCCAGCGCTCTGCATGCAGGGATTTATGTTGACCCCTTCAGCAGTTTCCTTTCCCAGTAACAGGAGGCCCCGCCCTTGTTGAGGAATCGAGGTCTAATAGCTCCAAGTAAAGGGCTGCTCTGTGTTGAACTCTTGGAAAGTTTTCAATCCTGTACCTTATGGTCAGTGTCTTCTCTCTCACCCTTCCTTCCGTTCTTCCTATCACACTGGGTCCACTCGAACGTGTCTGACCTTGTTTAATTTGTTTCTTCTTCTCCATATCCTTTCTTTGGTTATGGCAGGCTTCCTTCTGTAGTTTATGACTAATACAGTTGTTTACTAAATTCATTGTATCTTTTTTTCACAATTTAGGTGTCAGTGATTTCATTTTGCTTTACTTTTCATTGTTGTGAACTGAATCAAGGTCAAGTCACTGTTAATTTCAGAGCCTGGATTAGACTAGGGTTTTGACTTTTGATTTTAGTATTTTAAGAATGTCTTGCTGATACACATAGTTGTAGAACAGAAACTAATCAAAGCAACTAAACTCTAATTAAAAACAAAGTTCTGCTTACCTGTGTTGTTTCTTAAACTCAGAAATAAAATACCTTTCATTATGAATTTCCTTACTTATTTTGGCAGGTAATTTTTTAGTTGGAAAAACAAAAAGAAAACAAATGCATCAGACATGTGAAATAAAGCCCAATACCTGAATTATAATTTATAAGATAAAGAATGACAGGATGGTCTAGTGACCAAGTACAGTGTATGGTCTCTGATGAGACAACCTGTGCTCAAAGCCCAGACCCTGCCCTTCACGAGCTGTGCAACCTCAGGGAGTTACTTAAAGTATATTTAAAGCGCCTCATGTTTTCCATCCATCAATTGGATTGTTTTAAGGATTACCTAAGTTGATAGGCTCAGAACAGAGGTTTGCAATCTCCCTCTCTACAAATAGGTAAAAAATACAAAACAAACAAACAAAAAATGCTAAATACGTGATTGCTTTCAGAATGATTAAGAATGTAGTTAGTATTTGGAAGTCTTCAGTGTAGTATTATATTGAAGATGACGCTGCGACAGTGCCGCACTCAATATGCCAGCAAATTTGGAAAACTCAGCAGTGGCCACAGGACTGGAAAAGGTCAGTTTTCATTCCAATCCCAAAGAAAGGCAATGCCAAACAATGCTCAAACTACCGTACAATTGCACTCATCTCACACACTAGCAAAGTAATGCTCAAAATCCTCCAAGCCAGGCTTCAATAGTACGTGAATCGTGAACTTCAGATGTTCAAGCTGGATTTAGAAAAGGCAGAGGAACCAGAGGTCAAATTGCCAACATACATTGGACCATTGAAAAAGCAAGAGAGTTCCAGAAAAATATCTACTTCTGCTTTGTTCACTATGCCAAAGCCTTTGACTGTGTGGATCACAGCAAACTGGAAAATTCTTCAAGAGATGGGATTACCAGACCACCTGACCTGCCTCCTGAGAATTCCATATGCAGATCAAGAAGCAACAGTTAGAACCGTACGTGGAACAACAGACTGGTTCCATATTGGGAAAGGAGTACGTCAAGGCTGTATATTGTCACCCTGCTTATTTAACTTATATGCCAGTACATGATGCAAAATGCCGGGCTGGATGAAGCACAAGCTGGAATCAAGACTGCTGTGAGAAATATCGATAACCTCAGATATGCAGATGACACCACCTTTATGGCAGAAAGCGAAGAAGAACTAAAGAGCCTGTTGATGAAAATGAAAGAGGAGAGTGAAAAAGTTGGCTTAAAGCTCAACATTCAGAAAACTAAGATCACAGCATCTGGTCCCATCACGTCATGGCAAATAGATGGTGAAAGAATGAAAGCAGTGACAGACTTTATTTTTCTGGGCTCCAAAATCACTGCAGATGGTGGCTGTAGCCATGAAATTAAAAGACGCTTACTCCTTGGAAGAAAACCTATGGCCAATGTAGACAGCATATTAAACAGCAGAGACTTTGCCAACAAAGGTCTGTCTAGTCAAGGCTATGGTTTTCCCAGTAGTCATGTATGGATGTGAGAGTTGGACTATAAAGAAAGCTGAGCACCAAAGAATCGATGCTTTTGAACTGTGGTGTTGGAGAAGACTCTTGAGAGTCCCTTGGAGTGCAAGGAGATCCAACCAGTCCATCCTAAAGGAGATCAGTCCTGGGTGTTCATTGGAAGGACTGATATTGAAGCTGAAACTCCAATACTTTGGCCACCTCATGTGAAGAGTTGACTCATTGGAAAAGACCCTAATGCTGGGAAAGATTGAGGGCAGGAGGAGAAAGGGACCACAGAGGATGAGATGGTTGGATGGCATCACCAACTCAATGGACGTGAGTTTGAGCAAGCTGTGGGAGTTGGTGATGGACAGGGAAGCCTGGCGTGCTACAGTCCATGGGGTTGCAAAGAGTCGGACACGTCTGAGCGACTGAACTGAATGTAATAATAAGGTCTTTGGAGTATAATGTTTATAGTTCTGACGAGTCTAATAACTGCAATAATTGACCAGATCAACTCCAGAAGTAAAGGAGTAGAACCCACTGAATTCTCCCCTTGCTCCTCGTGCCAGAGGTGGTGTGTGAGTGAGTGTATGTGTTTGTGCCACCACCTCACAGTTTCTTGAGAACACTGTTTCTGATTGCTGCAGCTAATATTTTATAAACTCTCAGAGCTCGCTGCTGGTTCTTGGACACAGAATGCTTACTTTCGGGAGAATTGTGACACTTAGAAAAGTTTTTGTTTCTTGTGAATGAACCAAGGTTTTCCTAGTTTTCTTTCTTTATGGGGAATTTCAATAAACATTATATTTATTTTCATGAAGAATCAGAGACATTTAAGAAAATAACATTTATAATGTTAAATGTTAAGGGATCCTTGGTAATTTTAAATTTTGGAATGTTGATAATTTGTTTTTGAAGGGAGTTTCTCTATGTAAAATATAAGGGTAAACACATAAAGTTTGAAAGTAGTTAGTTCTGTGTGATGATTATAACCATAAAGACAATAGCATTCTGAGAAATTCTGCCTAAAGAACTTGAGAAACAGTGAAAGTTACTCTTGGTCTGGCTTAGCAATGACTTGGTAAGAGAGTTTGAGAAATGTAGTTTTTCAGTGTTATGTAATACCTATTCACTTCTGAATTTTGGAGTAAGCAACTATCGTAGAACTGTATATTTTCCCTTTATTTTCCAGGTACAGTTTTGGACGGATTTGATTTCATGTGAAGTTCAGGTTTTTCTGTTCCTGTAAGTTAGTGTGCTCATTTACAGCTAAGACAAATGGATGAGAAAACTTTTCCCATCAAGTCATGGCTAAACAGCATAATTGGAAGCTACTCGCAGATATATCGACAGTGATAGATAATGTATTTCATTTTATGTATTATGTAAATGAAGATTTAGTATTTCATGTAGGTTCTTAAAATATTGTACAGTGAATTTTACATTATCACACTAATATTAGCATGCTCTTGATTTCTGACACTGAAGGTATAATATTTTACTTTATCTTGATTTTGTTTATAATAAAAGCAATGTAATTTATCTCAGTTGACTGTTGTTTTAATAATGATCAGCATCTCTATATTTATTTCTAAGCATAATTATACTTGTTAACCAATCGTACATATTTATTTTTGTTTGACCTGCTTTACAGGTCATTGATTTTTAGTTTGTACCCTCATTATATGATAAATATTTTCTTTTTAAATATTATGAGCACTTTTCTAATCTCAATGAATTGAAAGAAAAATCTGCTCTGTATCAACTACTTGGTTTTTCCCTTTTAGAAAGCTTCATGCTAATTTGTAACAGTGTTGAATATACCATACTGATTTTATTTGTGGACACTTTTATTTCTGTAGTATGTCCTTTTTCTTTTTTCTTGTTTTCCATGAGGGTACAATCTTTCATTAATCAGGAGGTGTGGAATGGTGGGAAGAGCTCTGTAGAAAGGTCACCAGGCATGAATCCTACTTTTGCATTTTCAGCTCCTTTGCCACATTTTCTTGAAAAAGTCAAAGTCACTTATCTTCTGTGAGCCTCAATTCCCTCTTCTCTCAGCTTGAGCTGACAATGCCTCCACCAGTTGTAATGCAGAGCCATTGAGAAAACATAAAGATGCTGTGTAAACTGTGAAACATCATTTTGCTTTAAAAAATTTTGCTGATTATAGAAATACAAAGAGTATAAATAATCTAAAACTAAATTTCATTCAGAGCAAATTTGATATTTGCTTCTCTTTGTGTATATTTGTATCTGTCTGAATAAAAAAATGTACTTATATCTACGTGGGATTACATTGTATGTATACTTTTGTCCCTTTTAAGTCTAAAATCTTCTGAGAAACGTTCTGTCCTTCTTATTGATCAGAATATTCTGATCATGCCACTACTATAGCACAATGGGGTGTTTTCACTTTTTTGTCAGAATTTTAATTTTTTGCCTTAGTTTAAGATTCTTTCCTGAAGGTACATTGAGAAGGTAGAAATAGCTAGTTCAGAATGGAGACTGAAGACTAATATTTGTTTGCCTAAGATTTTATTCAATCAGAAAGGAAGCATAAAGTGTTTATGAGCTGAGCTGCAGTATGAATGTATTTTTAGGAAGGTTGTGTGATGGTGGTATATGGGGTGAATTGTAATGGAGAATGCCTTAAAGCTACAGCATGTCAATAAAATGGTTTGGTCTAGGGTAACAGGTTGAGAGAAAGAAGCATAGTCTTTACAGGGAGCAGTTGTAAAGAGGTAATTGATGACTTACCCACATGAGCATGTGATTATTAAACTGGGAAGCTGGTAGAGGTGTAGAATTAGGGAAGTCTGGGGCAGCCCTTAGTGACAGAAGATTGTGACTGAGTGTTGAACATGTTTTAAATTCAGAAAAGAAAGAATGCCCCTGGGAAAGGTCCTGGGTTGTACATACATATTTGAGAATCATTCACTTAGAGGTTATGCATTGAAGCCCAGGAATTGATTTATACCTTTGGAATAAGATGTTATGTGAGTAGAAGTATCACCCAAAGAGGGCGAGAGGAGGAACCGGTATTGACAGTAGTGAGAAGCAGGAAGTGTTTGAAAATGGTTGAGAAGAATGAGCTCCAGGAGCAAATTATTAGAATTTGAGACAGCAATAGAAAGTTTTGCTTCTATAGATAAAATGCAATTCCTTTACAAAAATGTATTTATACACTCTTTGAAAATACATTAGAAGGTATTTTAGAATAAGGAAGATGTATGACTGATTGTCACAGTGAATGCTCATGTACCAAGTGTGGCCTTATGTTTGAGAGCCTCGGTTTCCTTTTCTGCCCACTGTCTAGTATTTGTGTTTATTGAGAGGGCTTGGCCTCAGTGATACCGCAACACCATCATCATAGTTAGCGTTTAGGTCTTGCTTTCTCAACACAACTCCTTGCAGTAAGAAGCCAGGGCTGATCCAGGTCTCTAGCAGGAAAAGGACGTGGTGAACCTGGAACATCTGCTAGAATAATAAGGAAGAGCCTGAATGCTAGGATGAAGGTGTCAAAAGGACATAGAAGCCAGCCTTGGGGGGCTTCTGTCGACCAATTTTGGGGTAGTACGACAACTCTAGAGCGTAGTAATGATAACTGATTATAAAGCATGGCATAAAAGTGAAAATCCCACATTCCATTTAAAGTACTCTTCAAAGAGAGCCAGAGAGAACAGACAAGACAGAGACAAGGGCAAAATCCTGAAGTTCTTTATGGAAGAATGCCAGCTAATAAGTGTGGAAGGAATGGCAGAATTCGAACACTGCTGTTCTGCGTGGCACCTTATAATCACTGAGAAGGGTGAGCCTCGGTAATGAGTGCTCTGGAAGCTGGCTGTTCAGAAACAGGTTGTTCACAGTGTCAGCTTCTAGAGACCCCCTTCATTCCTCGGCTCCCAGTCAAGTCCTTCATCTCCCAAGCCCGCAGGTTAGCATCTCTGTGATCCTGCCCTCATAGGTGTGTCTATTTCTTAGCTTCTTTCTTCTGTCTACCTCTTCTATCTAAGGACACAGATTACATTGAGTCCACCCAGATAGTACAGGATCATTTTGCTATTCTAAAGCCAGCTGTTTAGCACCCCTAATTCCTTTTGTGTACCATGTAACCTAAGAGGTTTCACAAGATTAGGATGTGGACATCTTTCAGAAGCCATTGCTTTGGTACTGTGAAGTCACTGGGAGAAACGCATGCTTATTGCAGTATTAAAAGTCTCTAATTCATCTGTCATTTATACCTATACCATTAAAAATGGAAATTAACATGTAAAACTATAGTATAAAAATAATTATTCATTTAAGTTCATTTTCAGAATGGTAATACCTCATTAGTCATAAAAAGATATATCAAGCTAAATGGCAAAAATTTCTACACATTTTTTATTTAAATAAAACAATTTTTAAATTATTTTTTAATTGAAGGATACTTGAGTTACAGAATTTTGTTGTTTTCTGTCAAACCTCAACATGAATCAGCCATAGGTATACATATATCCCCCACTTCTTGAATCTCCCTCCCATCTCCTTCCCCATCCCACCCTCTAGGTTGATACAGAGCCCCTGTTTGAGTTTCCTGAGCCATACAGCAAGTTTCCATTGGCTGTCTGTTCTACAGGTGGTAATTTAAGTTTCCATGCTACTTACTCTCTCATACATTGCACCCTCTGTTCCCCTCTCCCCATGTCCATAAGCCTGTTCTCTCCATCTCTTTATTCATTGCTGCCCTGCAAATAAATTCTTTGGTACCATCTTTCTAGATTCTGTATATGTGCTTTACTATATAATATTTATCTTTCTCTTTCTGACTTATTTCACTCTGTATAATAGGTTGTAGGTTCATCCACCTCATTAGAACTGACTCATATGTGTTCCTTTTTATGGCTGAGTAATATTCCATTGTGTATATGTTCCACAACTTCTTTATCCATTCATCAGTCGATGGATATCTAGGTTGATTCCATGTTCTAGCTATTGTAAATAGTGCTGTAGTGAACAGTGGGATCAGTTCAGTTCAGTTCAGTTGCTCAGTTGTGTCCAACTCTTTGTGACCCCATGGACTGCAGCACGCTAGGCCTCCCGGTCCCTCACCAACTCCCGGAGTTTACTCATGTCCATTGAGTCAGTGATGCCATCCAACCATCTCATACTCTGTCATCCCCTTCTCCTCCTGCCTTCAACCTTTCCCAGCATCAAGGTCTTTTCAAATGAGTCAGTTCTTTGCATCAGGTGGCCAAATTATTGGAGTTTCAACTTAAGCATCAGTGAATATTCAGGACTGATTTCCTTTAGGATGGACTGGTTGGATCTCCTTGCAGTCCAAGGGACTCTTAACTGGGATATATGTATCTTTTTCAATTTGGTTTCCTCAGGGTTTATGCCTAGGAGTGGGATTGCTGGGTCATATGGTGGTTTTATTCCTAGATTTTAAGGAGTCTCCATACTGTCTTCCATATAAGTGACATTTGCTCCAAAAGTCAGATCACATTATTGATAGTATATTTTTGTGCATCTTAAACTTACATGATCATGGGGGAATGATCATGATCATTCTTCAGAGAATCATCACTTAAGATTTTGTTTATACTTTCTTTTTCAGCCATAGAGAGTTTATTGTATGAATTGGCTGCTGCTTATAAATATGTATAAAGTGATGAAAATTAAGTTGCCTGGCTTGTATTGATTTTGTACTCAAAGGAAACTAGATTCCTTTGGTTGACCAATACTGCTGATTTTAAGGTAGAGGGAAATCTTTCAAATTCTAAGTGGGAGTGATGAGAATTCTTAGTGTACCTTCCTCCTTAGTTTAAAATACATGTCTTGTTTCTCCTTGCTTAATTCTGGTGTTTTCTTTCTCTGTTTCCGAGACCTGGCTCTGGGATGCTCCTGTTTTTTTGTGCATGTCTTGTTCTCTCCAGTCATGGCTTTCTATTGTATTTGCTTTAATAGATAAGTTAGATCATCTTTCATGACTCACAACTGAAGAGATTCTGCAATGAGAAAATCTGAGCGACTGAATGAAGAGGTTTTTATTGTATCTCCATACAGTGTAAAAAAAAATGATTTTAAAATTTGAAGTTCATATAGGAAATTTTTGTATTAAAAAGTAGGGCAAGGGTGGGATGATATGGGAGAACGGCATTGAAACATGTAAAATCATATGTGAAATGAATTACCAGCCCAGGTTTGACGCATGATACAGGGTGCTCAGGGCTGGTGCACTGGGATGACCCAGAGGGATGGAATCGGGAGGGAGGTGGGAGGGGGGTTCTGGAAGGGGAGCACATGTATACCCATGGTGGATTCATGTCAATGTATGGCAAAACCAACACGATAATGTAAAGAAAAAAAAATAAATTTAAAAAAAGTAGATATCTGTCGCTAGCATGAGAATGCTACTACGGTACTTTTCTTTGACACCAAAAGCAATTTCAAACGGTGCAATTATAGATACCTGGAAATCAATCATACTTTAAACAGCACTATTTTTTATTATTTCAAAGTGTTCCTCCAGATTGTCAAGGCACTGCCCAGATGGAGAGTCACAGAGTGTATATTTCTAGCATGAATCTTGCCCTTGAACTCAAGACCAGTAGAGTCAGCCTCCTGTTGGAGATCTGTCAGATGTCCGTGGACTTCTTTGTTGAACAAGTCCCAAGCTGATTCTCTCCTTCCAACCAACTCAGGTTCCCAGGCCCAAATCTCTGTTGTCATCTTTGACCCCTTGCTTGTAGATTCCACGTCCAGTCCCCATGCAGATTCGGTTGCCTCTGGCTGTGAATGTGCGTCTGGGGTTTGACCAGATCTCTTTTTCTGTGCTGGTCTTTGGTGCAGACCACCTTCATCTTTGCCTGGGTTTTACTGCTGGGGCCGGTTGGTTCATCCCTCTCTTTCTGCCCTCCCCACCCCCACCCCCCATCCCCCATCCCCAATCTACTCCAAGCAGAGCAGCTGGAGGCCTGTATTGAAATGTGTGTCCTCCGTGTCCCTCCACTGTCAGACACTTTCCTGCTAACCCGAGTGCCAGCCCCGGCTGTGTGCCCTCCCCAGTTCCCTCTGCCCTTCGTCCCTCAGGCTCATGCCCCAGGTCTTTCTGGCCACCTTGTCCTCCGCGGCCTCTGTTCCCTGCTTGGGGGAACACCCTGCTCCCCAATGTTCACTCACACTCCCGAGTCTCCCAAAGGTAAAGTGCTGATCCCCTGCTGAGGGTTCAGCTCTTCCTTCTCTATTTTGTTTTTTAACCCCACCCCTTTCACTCTTCAAGATGCTCTGTGTCATAGGTGGTAGTGTTTTCCTGTTTCCCTCACTCGGTTTTACAATTTCCAAGCAGGGACCTGTCTTTGCTCAATCAGTTACTCACCCCGGTTGCCTAGACTGTGCCTTCCTGGAGCCGATCCTGTTCAGTGCACACATGGGTGTGTGCACGTGTGATGAGCATGGTTGAGGTGGGCTGGGTGCTGCTTCATTCTGGTGAGAAGCCTCAGGTTTTAGAAGCAAAGCTCCTTGGAGACACGGCTTTAACTGTCTGATTTTGCCTCCTACATGGAGAACCTGCCGATGGCTGGTACCTAGGAGGGAGAATAAGTGGAAACAGAATGAAAAGTGTAAAATCATGTGGGCTCATTGGGAGCAAGGGAGCAGTCATATGGTTTTTCTGATTCAGGATTATTTTTGTTTCATTTCTGGTGGTGGTGGTTTTGTTCAGTTGTGTTCGACTCTGTAACCTCATGGACTGCAGCACGCCAGGCCTCCCTGTCCCTCACTATCTCCCAGAGTTTGCCCAAGTTCATGTCCATTAAGTTGGTGATGCTATCTAGCCATCTCAGCTGTCTCACCCCATATCATTTCTGGTGGTATCTAGATTATAAAATTTCCAAGTCAATTATTATGTTACTGTATTAATACTCTTATGGTGGCAGTGAAGTATAGGCTCCAGTCAATGCTCTCAAATTACTGGTAATATTATTATCCATGGAGATAGGTAAGTTCAGTTGGTCCTGTTTGACTTACACTGTTTTACTGAGAAAGACATTGAGACTTTTACACTAATAGTACTTTGGACCAAATTAAAAGAATTTGCTTAATATCAGGTTGTGGATGAATGAATATTTTGCATTTGACTAAAATTGAGCTGTGTTTTCATATTGTAAATTCTTCCCCATAGTAATAAAAAATTATTAGGATATTTACTATTATAGACATTCAGCAGATAATGTCAGAATAGAAGCTTTCATTTTCTGTGTAGTTTAGTTCGTTCCTCTGTGCAGTGTAATATTTTTGTTTACTTCTTAAACCTGAGGTATTTTAATTAATAAAATTTTTTTCTTTTTAAAACTGCACTGTGGTTTCTAAGCTCAGATCTCTTAAATTATACTTGGCCATATAAATTAGCTGTGCATTGCAACTCTGGATTCTTAACCTTTACTCTTTGCTATTAGCTTTATGTTTTTTTAATTACAGGAAAATAGAGGACAGTAGGGAAGTCATGGCTTAAATGGACTGTTGTTATTACGGTATTCTTTTTTAAGGAAATGAAAAATATTATTTATTTTGTTCAAATCAAGTGAAACAAATATAGAATGTCTTGTTACTGTTATTTTACTAAGCCTTTAATGTCACCACAATTTGATTCTTTATATGTAATAATGGTTTTTCCATTTTATGGGTTGATGGTATGATAGGTTATTTATAGTTGCAAAGCATGTGTTGTTCATAGTTTTTATTAATGTATAGAAAAGAATGAATATTATTTTCAGTGTACACAAATGTGTTACTTGAATAATAAACTTACAGTCATTAAAAAAAATACAAACATTATTTTAGCCTCAAAACTGAGGTTCCCTATATTTTATGAAAATAACCAGAAGAGACCAGACATGAAAAGGAGCATTCACATTTTTAAAAACTGCTTCAGTCTTGGCTTTTGACACCCATCTCTTCCATAAGGCCGTAATACTTTATATGGTCTTATGTTGCCCGTCTGTGCAAACATGTCCAGATGAATTCACTGTTTAATGTTAAGAATCTTATAACATGCCAATTTGATTTGTAGCCCTTCATATCATAGAATGCTAATTAAACTCATATTTTTGCATATGTCATGCCTTTCATGTACATATGCAAATAGATTCTGTTGCCTTTCAGCTATTAGTAATTAACTTTATGAAGGACAGCTGTAATACATAATTAACAAAAATGTTTGCAAGCCCTTTTACATTGAAAGTTACAACAGTAAATTTTTATTTTTTCGTTTATCAAGAGAGCTCTTTTAGTCTGATGCTTTGGAATGAGATCTAAGTTGTTTTAAACAATCACACGATATAATTAAATTGTGTTGTACTCTATTCAGTAGAATGGTGCTGTATGCAGTGGCTGCTGATTCCTGTCCATTTCATATTTATGTCAACAAAATTGAATTAAGTGATCTGATTTGTGTGTAAAATAAGATAGCATGTCGGGTAATACTTTTTGTTTGTTTTAGTTATTGATATCTTCTGGGCACTGAAGTACATTTTTTTGCATGTGTTGCAGACATGGTAAACATCTATATCATTTTAAAGAACCTCTCTTGAAATCATTACCATCTTCTTAAGGAAGCTCCTTGAAGGCTATTCATTTTCTCTTTTATAGTCCCTTAAATATTTAATAAAGTGACATTTTCTCAAACTCATTTCATGATTGAAGTGTAGGATCAACTCGGGCAGGGCGTGTGATATTGAGGTGTTGGTTTATCTTTCTTACTAACTGGCAGTGAAGACAGTGACTGAAGAGCTGAAATCATTGGTTTGGTCCTTGTTCGTATACACAAGTGAGAAAATGACCCAGTGAATTGAAAGGCAGTTATTTCTTTTGGTTTTCTGGTATCGCAATGTATCCGTCTGTATGCAACTTTCTGCTTAGAATGCAGTGCCATTGTAATGTGCGTTTTTGTGTTACAACTATATATATTTATAAATATATATATCCATGTCTAATTTTTTTTAATTTTTCACATATTTCTACTAGAGAATTATGTTTTAGTTCTATAATAATTTTTTGCCTTTTTTATTTCAGGGTTGCATTTGTTATGAAGAAACACTTAAATACTCATCTATTAGGCAAACATGGAGTTGGCACACCAAAAGAAAGGTAATTTTCATCCATTTAAAATAATTTAATTACAATAAGTATATTTTCATTTTAGATTTTGTTCAGTGAGGTGACTCCTAGAGTTTTATCCAGTCAGTTCATTGTGTTTTACATGAGTGATGCTCTTGTGTTGAATATCATATATTATGCCATTCTACCATAAAAATTTTATGTAGCATTTTAATTTTAAGAAATTTGACCTAAGCATATTGGAAAAGATTTGAAGGATTTGATTTTTTTTAATCAATTTATGGAATGACCTTGAAACAGAAAAGTTAAAGGGAATCAATCTCTGCGAATGCAGTAGAATGAACTAAAATAAATATGTAAAACCAAACTATTTTCCTCTGAACTTTGTGTATTTTTATTTTGAGGTTTTAAAATGACATTTTTGAATTCTCACTGTAGAATTAAACATTGCTGATTTGAAAAAGAAATACATCTTATGTCATCCCCCAAATAATACTACGGTTGCCATGTCATGAAAAATAACACTACAATTACAATGTCATCAACTGCCAGGTTTCCTTTCTTCTTGCTACTGTATCATAATTAGCTGCATCACATAGACTTAATTATATTAGGTGAGCTGAAATATAGCAGTGTCAGCTCCCAGGTGAGCCTGGCTACTTCTGAAACTTTAAATCTTTAAAAGGTGTAGCTCCTTCAACACTAGTGTGAACACCCTCACCTGTAAAGACCTGGTAGGTTTCCAACTTTCCCCAGATCCTCAAAGACAGTATGTGAAATTCGGCAGACACTCCTGTAAACTTTTGTTTTCAATACGGTTGTAAAATGCCAGTCATGATGCAGTTTGTTCTGTCACACTGTAGCCTATGACTTCTTCTGCCATATTTGTAAATATTTAATAAATTAAGAAAAATTGAAATACTCATCAATATTTTCTATATTCACAAGAAATTTAACTGCACTTTTCTGTTGGTGGCATGTTATTTTCTTATGCATTTTGGTTTGGACATGTCTACTGTGTCAGAATATTGGAATGTTTTGTATGCCTACTTTCTGCCTTTTGGTTTCTCATACTTTTCTTTGTCACATTATATTTAATTTGAGACAAAATTTATGTGTTGGAGAGATCCTGGATGCATTATTCTTGAAATTTGAAAAATTTTGTATTATTTAAATTGTAATTTTGGGCTTGTCAAAGTTATGTTTTATAGGCACTTAAAAAACAAAACATCTATAGTTATTGTGTTCTTCTAGCTTTCACTTGCATTATCTTGTTAATCTCATTATCCTGTTGTGGTGGTTTAGTTGCTCGGTCATGTCTGACTTTTTGTGACCCCATGGACTCTATCCCGCTAGGCTCCTCTGTCCATGGGATTTTCCAGTCAAGAGTACTGGAGTGGGTTGCTATTTCCTTCTCCAGGGCAACTTCCCGACCCAGGGATCGAACCTGGGTCTCCTGCATTGCAGGCAGATTCTTTACTGACTGAGCCATGTTGGAAGCCTATATTACCATATTAGTGGTGCATTATTTTTCTAATATTACAGAACTAAAGACAGATCAAAGAATATACAATATCTCATAAATAGTTAAGTGTTATAGTTATTTTTCTGATTCCAGTTCTAGTGCTCTTCCTCATGGTGATTATTATGTTTCACATTGAAAATCTTTACATACAGGTACTTAGGATGTTTTATTCATAAAACAAATTTGAATAAAAACATTCAATCTAGATTGCATGATAGAAATAAAATATTTCCCTGCTCTATAACTAGTATATATTTTGAACTTTAATGTATCATTTTGGATTTTATTTAGAAATTAAAAAAAATTGATATAGTTGTTCATACTGTTTCATATTAATGAAAAATTCATTACCTTGTACATATATTTATCCTACAGGCACCTTAAGAATAATAAATTTCTTCTATATGTGATTCAGGGTGTTTGAAAATTCCAGCTGTACTCTTCGGTTTTTCCATTTACCTTTTCCTGTGCATTCCAGGATAGCTCTCTGTTACTTCCCTTCATTTCAGTCCCTGATACAAAAAGAAAGGCTAAATAGAGGCAAGAGAAGGATTGCATGTCTTTCTCCCCTTGGAGGTATGATAAGCTTTTTCTCTAATATTTACATGATTTTTGTCCTAAAATCAGGAGATGAATCTCAAATGGGAATGCGTTCCTCGTCTTCTGGATCATTCCCTCCTAAGTAGTCTGACTACAGAGTTCCTCTGAGCTCAACATTAGACTGAATTGTTTTTCCTACTAAAATTCCCGTGTTTGAATGGGCCTCTTGTTTATAGTATCTGCTTATCGATAGGGCAGCCCCTCTTCTTGCATAGAGAGGCTGAGTTGGAATGCCAGGGCCTCAGCCATAGCATAATTTCCTAATAGATGTCCATAGCTGGGGAAGACTAAGATGTAAGCAGCAGAATCTAGCCTGAAGAATACCAAAGACTCCTTCCTTCCAGTGCACCTTCCTCACCTCCTTGGAGAGGTCTTAGGAAACAAAGAAACTCTTTATCAGCATGTTCAACCGTCTCTTTGGGCAGAACTGTTCTCTTAATTAAGTTAAACATTTTTTCTTACCTATTTAAAACATTAATGCCTTGCTGTAGTTTTGCAAGCTTGCTATATTTTAATTTCTCTAGGACAATGTAATCAGTTTATTCTTTTTAGGCTTTGAATTTGATTCTCCCCTCTTATGTGTTGCATATTATGGGAAACAGTAATAGAAATTAGCTAAATAGGCTGTGACAATTAAATTAATAATGTATTTTGTTTGCAAGTATTTAGGCCTTGTGCTTTGACTGATATATGCAAAAATGATAATTTATTACAAATAAATTCATATTCTTGCACTATAGTTTGATGAACTAATAAGTTTTGTCAGTGTGACTGTCATTAGCCACAGAAACATAAATAATTTCAAATATATATTTTTGACTCCAGGAAACACCTGAGGTGATTGCTTGTATAAGAGCAACTTTTGTATTCCTAAATTTGCATGAACTTATTTTAAGGTAGCATATTACTGTATTTTAGAAGTCTTGTACACTTAAATATAAACAGCTAAATACAGCCATATTCAGTTCACATTCCAAAATAATAAGCTGATTAATTTGTGAGTTCAATCTAAAGTATTCCCTATTTTAAGTAAGTAATTCTCTTTATAATCTAGGAAGCCAGAGTAGCTTTATGACTCTTTGAATTCGCTAATAGTAATCTAGAAAACGAGCTTATCCACAATGATCACAATTGAAACAGCCATAATAAGTATTTCTTATGTGAAAGCCAGGTGCATATTACAATAGAAAGAGATAGCATTTGTAGTTCAGCACTTGGAAATCAGCTGGGCTTTGAATGACTGTGGAGATAGGAGGAGAGGAAACAGTTCACTCAGAATTTCTGAGCTGATAAGTGGCTTTTGTGGTGTCTGGGACAACGTCAGAAAACGTCTGTACTGGCAGTGTCTCAAGAAGGTTCACGTGCTCCCGAAACCAGTTTTTCCAGGAAAGGATTTTAAACTGGATGCGGACATCAGAAACTCTAGGAGCTAAATAATGTTCTTATTTTTTGAACTTACTAGTGAATATCTAGATTGAAACCTTAATATTTTTTCAATGAAGCAATTTTTGGAGAAGTCTATGAATATTCCAAATCTCAGATTGTGCCTAATTTTCAGCCTAGCTGTGGGGTGTGTTCAGGCCCTCAGGGCGGGCCCAGGACTCCCCAGTGTTTTTGTTCAAATGAATGGGTTTCCCTCCTGCAGATGGCTGAGCCATAGAATTTTTCCCGACTTCTCTCTAGACTTCTCTCCATCAGACGTTTGGAACTTGTGGTTAGGCATCTTTCTTTTACCAGTATCTTTGAGCTTATTGATAATCAAATCTTTCCCCCACACTTTTATATAGACCAGATATTATCTAGTCTGAGTGTGGGATAGACATCCCGGCAGCCCTGATATTGGCTCTATTTTGCTATGAGCCATTGCTACAGGGTCCTTTGGAGTCTGTCTTGTCTCCGTTATGGAGAACTTCCGTATTTATATGTTAAAGTTTTATGGAAGCATCATCATTGTTTTGTGTCTTTCAGTTTAGAGGGGCTCACCCTTTTTCTTGAAGCATGAATATTCATCCAAAATCCTGGAAAAAGCGTATGTACGTGTACACACTTTTATTGAAACTTTGCCAGTGATAGATACTGTGGGTTGATTAGAAACTTAAGTTACTTTTAAATGAGAGACCACTACCTTTTCTAAAAACTCTTGAGTTGCACGTATTTAGGTAGACTCAAATTTTTCCTATTAGGAAAGATTCTGTTCATAATGTGAGATGAGTTCCTGTTGTTGTCTCGTTATTATCCGTTTTAAATAAGTAACTTGCCTTTTGGCGAAGTTGCTATTGCTCGTGTCTTCTTTCCTTAAAGGATCAGCAGTTTTCCTTACTGTTTACTCCGAGTGAATTTCTGTAAGGTACCTTTCTGTTTTCTATCTTACCACTGAAGCAAGCAGTTTATTCTCAGGGAAGTGTGCTGTGCTTCGTCCCGTGTTGGGCATCCCTGCCCTCATCTCTGTGCCGTGTTCTTTGTAGCGCTTGTGGGTCTCGTGTCTGTAGCGCAGGCCTGCTCTCCAGTCACTACTGTTGATTGGTTTTCCCTCTCAGTTCTTCTCTTAATCAGTAGTTAGTGTGATTTTTTTTTAATGAGGCCCAATTTTGGAAAAATTAAGTGTCTATGGGCTCCTCTCTGGTTTAAAAAATATTTATACAAGAAATAACTCTGCTGAGCCAAAATGGAGGAAAAGCATTTCAGTTCATTCTATCTTGGATTGCTTGTTTTAATGAATGGGAGGTGGTTCTATTTGAGTGACTTACTGTTGCTTCTGCATGAGCCGAGGACACCCTTTCTTCTGCCTTCTCCCATTTTTCCTTCTTGTCATCTGTAGACAGCATCTAGTGTATAAATAATATCCTGTGATCATTTAATATCATTTTATTTAAGGAAGTTGGATGGAATAGGCAGATAACCCTGCTAAATAATTACGTCCATGTGGGAAGATAGATAGAAGTCACATTTACTCAGGGTTGTTATTTTTAGAAAACTTTCTCTGTGTTTTACTGACTTAATCTCACCATTTATAAAGGTTCACAAGGAGATGAGTATATATTTTCCACCAAAGTTATCTTGTTAGTACTTGGGTAGTATTTCTAAATTAAACGGGCAATTTAGATATTTTGTGGTTGCCTATGACAAATGTTTTCTTACTGAAATGGGTATATTCTAACTCCTACTGTATAAATTTTGGAGGTGAACATTAGCAAAAGTAAGCATCACTGGTGAGATTATTGGGGTTTCAGTTTGTCATCTGTTTGTGGAAGTTTCCAAGTTACTCTTTTGGGGAGGTGTTTGGGCCAAGTCGCAGATGGTTCTCATGACTCATCTGGGAGGGGACAGAAAACCCCTGGCTCGTAACTTCTTTGGGCCCCTCAGTTTCCATGAAGCAGTGTGAGCCCTTACTCCTGCTTCAGCTGCTTAATCCAAAGCCATGTGGAGTATCTCGATACTACGTGTATGTCTGATAGATTGGTTTGCTGTTCTGCGTAAATATTCCTCCCACTCATTTCTCGTGAGCGGACTTGCTGTGTTGTCTTTCCATCAGGACCGCCACCTCCCTTCTTCCCATTGTGTCTGCTTTCTCCCTCCAGTAACTTTTTGTCTGATCTTGGACTTAGTTTTTACGATAATGACAAGTCTCAGAATGCTTTGAGAAGTCACGTCTTCATTGTAAAGGTCTTGTTCAACATGCTGCTCCTGGACACAGGTCGTATCTTCCTAGTGAGGTGGTTGGGGGCAGTTTCTTTCTGGTCTCTCTTTCAGGAAGAGATGTGCCTTTCTGAAACAACTTGTCATTTTGGCCTTAAGTGCTAGCAAATCATGTGTATAATTGGGTTTTCCTCCTTATGTTTACTTCTAGAAAGCTCAGTGCCAACACTGTAATTCATTTCCAGAAAGTAGGATGGACTTCATGGAATGCATTTTATTTACTACTGTTATTTCTAGTTTCATCTTTTTTTCCCTTATGGGAAATTCCCATTTTATGTGAGTGGTATATTTTAACAACTTCATATAAATCAAAGTTCACATAATTCAAGGGAAGTTTTGCAACAGGGATATTTGTGAGGTAGGGTCACGATTTGCCTGGGAGGATGCGGTCTCCAGCCCTGTGCTCTGGGGGCATCGTGTCCAGCAGTGCATAGCCCTGCGATGAGACTTTTTAAAAACTATCCTTGCGAATGTAGTACACTTTAAATGGTGCTTTTTACTCTTCAAGATTGTCTGTTATTGTGAGGAGTGCTTGCTCCTAGAGTGTGCTGAGCAGATATGGCCTGTCCTCCCCCGCCAAAGAAGGGAGGGCTGCTTCACTTTTATACTAGGGTCCTTGCTCTCGGCTCTGTCAAAAGTAACCGCTGCTCATAGAATAACACAGCTGTGCTGATAAAATACTGGGTCTACTACTCTGGGGGAAATTCTCCTGTTAGTAGGGGAGAAAGCCTAGGTGTTAGATACATATGTGATGCAGAGATATAGGACTGTTTTCTACTGTTCCTAAGATTCATTCTTTACTTTTAAGCTAACATTTGATTTCTCTCTGTGTGTTTTATTCTTGAGCATTGAAACAGATATGAGTATTATATGAGTCTTGTTCTTCAGAAGATATTGTAGGTTATGCAGTTATCCATAGTATGTAAAAAGAAAGGCTACACAATGATACAAAAGAAAGGTTTAGGAGAGGAAACGATTAATCCTGCCTCAGAGGTGTTCTGGGGGATGCTCATGAAGACATCTAGTTTACTAATTGATTCTCTCAGTCAGCATTGACTACATCTACTGCTGTTGTGTTCCAAAGGTGAGCTGGCCTGTCGTGTTTGCAGATTATACACCCTCTGGTCTCATGCCCCTTTGATTTGGGGTTGACTGACTGAGGCTAAGGATGCAGGGATAATACACCTGTAAAGGGAAGGGGGGATTTTATCAGGTGGGGGGTGCTGGTGAAAACACAACAGAAGTGCTATTCTTGAGAGGGTCTGGGCCAGCTGGTGCTTTAGGACAGGCCTGTCTGAAGGGGCGCCTTTTAAGGGAGGCCCCCGGTAAGGTGTGTGCGAGCTTGGCTGCCCCTGCTCCAGTGTGTCCTGGGGCTGGGGGAAGGGAGAGGGCAGAAAATGAACAGGTAAGATGCCAGCTTAGCGCTGTTTAGGAGGGGACCACGGGTGGGAGTATTTCTTCAGGGTGATGATGGAAGGGGCAGTGAGTTGGAATCGGGCTGGAAAGAACCAGGAACGCCACGCCAGCGTCGTGTCTCACTCAGTCCACACAAGGGGAAGCCAGCAAGCCATTGGCATGGAGTTCAGACTTCTGGGGGCGTGGACCAGTGGATTCTCGGGTCACGTTGCAGAGATGTTTCCTGGACCCTGGCCAGCTTTCCCTGCTCCAGCTACTCCCCTCAGTGCCAGTTGCCTCACCCCTTTCATACTTCGAAGCTTGCCTGCAGATAAGCCCTGTAGTCATTGGTTTTACAGGCAGACCTTGTTTCTTGGTGCTTCGCGAATACTGCATTTCTTACAAATTAAAGGGTTGTGGCAACCCTGTGGTAAGCAAGTCTATCAGCTCCATTTTTTCCAGTAGCGTTTGCTCACTTCCGGTTTCTTTGTCAACATCTGGTAATTCTCACAAGATTTTAAACTTTTATTTTTACTTTATTTTATGATGACCTCTAATCAGTGATTTTTGATGCTATTACTATGACATGAAGGCTTAGACTGATGGTTAGTTTTTAGCAATCAGATGTTTTCTAGACATAATGATATTACATACTTACCACAGTATAATGTAGTGTAAGCATAACTCTTATATGCACTGGGAAACCGAAAAATTCATGCGACTCCCTTTCTTGCTTTATTGCGGTGGTCAAGAAGGAACCCGTGGTATTTCCGAGGAGGGCCTGCATTTTGTTAGACTCGGTCTGTTCCTAGCTCTGTAACCTACTTCTCCCTTCCTTTTGCTTTTGTTCTTCCTGCCCTCATTATACTCCTACCATGTTTCTTTTCTCCTGGTTGTCTAAGTCATTATTTTATTTCAAGCTTCAGTATGAGGCGCCTGTGTTCTATGAGTTTCTTCCTTGTTTATTCAGTCTCTAAATTCTCTTTTATTTTTTCATCATATTCCTATGGAGCTTTGCTGAATAAAGAATATATACATACCCAGTGACTCAATGGTAAAGAGCCACTTTGTATGCCAATGCAGATGTGGATTCAATCCCTGGGTCAGGAAGATGTCCTGGAGAAGGAAATGGCAACCTACTCCAGTATTCTTGCCTGGGAAATCCCATGGACAGGCGAGTCTGGTGGGCTGCAGTCCATGGGGTGACAGAAGAGTTGGACATAACTTAGTAATTAAACAACATACATATATATACATACATGTGCGTATATATATATATATGTATGTATTATAGATATAATCATATATGTATATAAGAAAATATATATAAACTCCCATCTCCTAAAGCAGAAATCTGAAAAACTACAAGGATACTGTGTTTAATTATGTAATCTAGTAGTTCATTGAGTTACTACACCAGAAATGTATGGTTTAGTAATGATAATCTTTATTAGATGAGGAATGCCTCCTTTTTCATTCCTATATACAAGTAAGATAAAACTGAATTCTGTGGAGAAGGTGGACTATGCCTTTTCTAGTATGAATGTTCTGATTGTTTTTTCATGTGTTAGTGCATTGCTGTTTAATATGACAAGTTAATTTTTAAGGATTTTTGTGGGGCTACCATTTAGTTTAGTAGTTCAGTCAGATCTTGGGTATAAGAATACCTGCTCTTTTACCTCTCTTTGAAGTCAATGTAAGTGATCCCCACTATGATCAATCAAATATGCTAAATGTTCAGAAGGTAGGTGTTTTCCCTTGGCAGGCATCTAGAATATTTCTGGCCATTCTCTTCTTTTATTTCATGTAAATTGCTTTTAGAACACTGGGGCTTATACATCTGGACTCTGACTAAAATGTGCCCAAAGCTCTTATCTTTAATTCCCAGTCAGCACCAGAATTAAAGAGAACAAAGGCCTATATGTTCACTGCAGCCTTCAATTATGCTTAATTACCAACTTTCATACAGTTTCATTATACAGTACTGACTTCTTGTGAGACTTTCTTTATATTCATGATGTCTTGGTAGTTGCTTATAAAAGTCCAAGTTTAAAATTTTTCTGAGGAATTTTCAGGAAACTTACAAGCTTTCTGAAGTAATTTTGGTAAAGTTGGATCAAAGCAATTTGGTGATCCATTTTAACAGATGAAAAACAAGAAGTTTACATTTCGTTATGCCACAGAGCACCGATGGGAGAAATCGAGGGTTTACCCAGTATTCTCCAAGACGGCTCCCCTCAGCCCCGGGCCACTCAAGGAGTCCACTGTGAGCTTCAGACCAAGGGCCTCCCCACCAGTCCTGTGTTGCTCTCTCCCTCGTACCCAGAGGAAACAGGCAGGCAATGAGGCAGGTCGGTCTCGTGGTCCCCAGCAGTCTGTAGAACGACTGCCTTCTGTTTCAGCAGGTCCTTCATTCCCTTCAGAACCATTGTGATGCCCACTGATACGTTCTAAGATACAAGCACTTCCTAAGGTTGAATCATATGAAATAAACAGGTTAAAAACCATCAAATACTGGCAATTTCCTATGAGTCAAACCTAACTCTATTTAGATCTGTTTCTGCATGTGATATTAATATCAAAATCTGCTTTTCAGGAAAGTAATAATTTCCATTGAGTTTTAATGTAATCCTGTTCTTGCTTTTTTTAGGGACAGTGAGCGAGTCCCTAGACACAGCCTTATGTAGTATGTCATATAGAAATTGGGTCAGGATACTCGGAAGCCCATCTTATCATACTTTGCTCACTGTCTCCACTCCGTGTCCACTGAAAGCCATGTTGGCCTGCCTTCTAGGCCTGGGCCAGCTGTGTTTTCAAAGCCCAGGTTTTGTCTCATTATGAAATTCCTGCCCTGGATCTCCATCCTATGTAATCTTGTCTTACTCCTAAGAAGACTGATATACAACTTAGCACATTCTGTTTTGTTTCTCTTTATTCTTTTAAAATCAGTGGGTTTGTACCCTGGGTCCACACTGATAATTTCTTGAGGGTTGTGGTTCCCAACTGTCCTTCTCTGTCTCAGATTTTCAAAAGGTGATTGATCTTCAGTGAATATTGATAGATTTAAGATATTAAAATTCTCTTTGAAATTTTCCTTTTTTAAGATGGATGTTTTCCTAACTGGTGTAACATATGATTTATAGTCACATTTAATAAAAGTATTGCAAAATAGTGTATGTAACTGTCTGTGGTCCTGTCTGTTAATTGCGTCAACCTCAAATGCATTCTTCCTGAGTCACTGTGGATTTATTTTCTTCTCATTTGGGAGGCCCAGGACACATGTTCTCATTCCTCAGGGTTATGGTGACATGGACATGGATTTATAGTTATACGAGTACCAAAAAAAATCATACTATACATAAACACAGCATTTTTTTTAACATAATAAGTACTTATTTTTAAATTAAAACTTATTAAAGGAATTTTTAGTTGCTGAGGTTTAAACCCTATCTCTGTCTCCTTTTTCATGCTAATCTGATACAGGAAGGGATTATGGGAAATAGTAGATTCAGTGGAATATATATGAAGATTTTTTAAAGTTTTACCCACATTTTCTTTGAAACTAATTAAAATAATAATTTCCCTTTTCATTCTCATAGTGCACTGTAATATTGAGAATGTTTTTTTCTCATTTCACATTTATAATTAAATAATAATGGATAGGCCATATGTTTTTGGCAATTAGAAAGTGGAAGTCTTACTGCTGGATATCTCATCTTTAAAATTTTATGCTTTCCTTTTTCTAAAAAAATATTGTTGATATGACAATCAGATTTTTAAGATTAGGAAGATTTCTAACAAAAGAATTAACCCAATGCTTGTTATTTATTAGTACTTATAGTAGTAGCAATATATGAGCATATTCAAAGTTTCAGTGAGTTTTTGGTTTCTGTCTTTCTGTTAAACAGAAATCAAAAACTTTACATGGAACACTTCTCGGTAAAACCAGCAAAAAGCAGATGCTCCGTCTGAAGCTGCCAAGGGGTCCAAAGACTCCATCGGTGTGGGGCACCTTCTCTGTGTCTCAGAGAAGCCTGAGGCTCCTCGTCAAACTGAAGACAGTGTCCACACACAGTGTTCCTTCACACGCACACCAAGCCGTTGGCGTCTGCAGCTTTCACGCTCACAGTGCTGGTGCCACCTGAGTGATGAGACGCTGGTGTGCGCAGTGCTCCGAGTC